>ML778251.1:354622-364985 GCA_009831015.1 Picea engelmannii | reverse complement strand
TAAAAATTTAAAAATGAACTTATAATATACTAAAATCATATAATAAAACTAAAATTAAAAAAATAATAATTAAAAAAAAAATAGTTCTGGAAAATGGAGGGCCCGCGCAGAGTTTGGAGGAAAGGAGGGAGGAGTGAGAAGGGAGAGGAGGCCATAGATTAGAGGGGATTGTGCAAAGGAGAAGGAGGGAAATGAGTGGAGGAGAAATGGGGGTGAGGAATGGGAGGCCATGCACAGGGTAAGAGGGGGTTGTGGGGTATGGAGAGGAGAGTTGGTGATGTGTGTGGGGGGGATTGGAGAGGAGGAGCAGGGAGAGGGATTGGTGCAAGGTTTTGGGGGTGCACACAATGGTGGAGGAGTTTGTGGTGAGGTGGAGTTGCATGGTGGAGGGGGATTTTGGCTGCACGTAGGTATGGGAATGGAGGGAGTTGGGAAGGACAGAGCATAGGGTAAAGGGAGCGCAGACTGGTGTGGGGTTTTTGGACTTTGCATGGAAGGGAGAAGGGGAGGCTGAGGAAGAGGGAGGGAAAGGAAGTGGTGCAGGGTGGAAGAGTGGAGAGGAGGGAGCAGGCTGGTGCATGGAGGAGGAAGAGGAGACTTGGTGGGTGGGGGCAACCTGGTGGTTGACGGGTGGCCGACCACCACCAAAATATTTTTTTACTTTTCAATTGTTTTTTTGGATTTTTTCAATAGTTAGGAGAGGGAGGTCTTGGGTTCAAACCCCCTCCCCTCCTTTTTGATCAGTTTTTGGGTCTTTTTAGCAAAGGAAAAGGGAGGGGATTGGGGTTCAAATCCCAAGCCTTGAAAATGGCCATGCACATGCCTTCATACTCAATCAAACTTAGAAATTTAATTCCCTAAAGGGGCCTTGGAGGATTGGGCCTGGTGCCCAAGAGGGGTTCAAATCCCCTCCCCTTTGAATTTTTTGCACATAAAAATAAATGAATATGACACACCATCAATAAAACATGAACCAACACTCTATTCCAAATTTGAACCAACACCAAAGAAACCATTATGTGTTGATGTTTGGACAACATCAGGAACACATTCTCTTAGAATAATAATTAATAATATGATTATTTATTATTAAATATCTTATATAATAAAGTAAATGATAATAATAAATAGTTATTTATTATTCAAGGGACGCATCCTTTCATGGATGGTCACCATATTTTCCTTATATATGGAACTCTCATCATTGTAATAATATATCAATCATATCTCATATGAAGAAAAACAACATGATATTAGAGCAGGAATGGGCTAACTCCCTCACAGGAGGGCCTAGGATCCTGAAAGAAAGTTGTTTCTTGTTTTAACTGTGTGAATTCTTTGGTCTTGAATTATCTTCTTCAACATGGGTCCCCTACCCCCATTTCATAGTATGATGCAGTTAAAGATGGAGTGGATATTGTATGCATCTCAATTGGAGTTCGGTCTAGTAATCAAGCCGATTTTGTGAAGGATGCTATAGCCATAGGAGATTTTCATGCTACTAAGAAAGGAATTCTTGTAGTATCCTCTACGGGAAACGAGGGACTTGATTCTCAAATAGTTTTCAATGTCGCGCCATGGATATTTATAGTTGGAGCGACCTCAATTGACCAGGAATTCCTATCAAACATTGTGTTGGACAACAGGTAAGGGCATCACCATGTCGAATCTCAACCACTCGGTCATGCACCCGCTTGTGTATGCTAGAAGCATTCCTGACAAATCTAGTTATCCAGTAGCTGCAAGCAATTGTCTTCTAGATTCATTAGACACAAGCAAATAGAAATGAAATGTTGTATTCTATATAACGAATGTCACAATTGCATCGAGGTATATCATGAAAATAACAGTCCAAGACGTGGGAGGCATATCCATGGTCATTGTGCATGATATACAAATATTTGAAGCATTTGATTACGGTACCTTTCCAATGATTGCAGTGAGTAAAATGTCTACAATGGATATATTTGATTACATAAAATCAAATAGAGGTGGTCGCAAATTACAATCTCGCTCCTGTTATTGTATAGTTTTCATCAAGAGGACCTGGAAGGCTGACCCATAACATTCTCAAGCTAGACATCAATGCACTAGGTGTGAATAAGATTTGCAACTTAGCCTTGCCTATGCCATGTGAGGTGGCTAGGTTTGTATGAGTCTATGGTCATAGTCTTGTCTATGCCATGTGTTGTTCCTGAGTCTGTACTTAAGGCTTAAAAGTACAGTTTCAAGGCATCCAAAAGTGGGTAAAATATCTCACCCACTGCTGCAAGAAATTTCTTAATTTGTTCGTCATCTTCAAAGATCTGCCAATGTCGGATATTGTCTAGTATAGAGGGTTTGTATCTGATTTCAATATGATACTTCAGTTTGAAGGTCGTGGGAGGAGAGAAGGTTGAATATGCCTTTGCCTATGCATCAGCATGTAGATTCTTTGTGCAAGGGATAAAATGGACATTTACGGATGAGAAAAATTTTTCCATGAGATCCCAAGCACAATTTCTATACGTTATTAGTCTGGGATGCTTGGCTAGTTACTTTCGGTTTATTTGTTTGACTATTAGCTCTGCATCACCATATACCTCCAAGTTACTTATGTTTATCTTTTTGGAAGCCTCTAATCCTAAGATCAACGCTTCATATTTGCATACGTTGTTAGTGTAATCTATGTCCCACTGCAGTTGGTAGGAAAAAGGAACAATGAATTTACCTTCGGGAGCTACTAAAAGCACTCCCGCGCCTGCCCCTTCAAAAGATAAAGCACCATTAAAATACATTTTCCAAACTCTGGTGTTACACAAATCCTCTGTCATGTGACTTGACTCTTCTTGATTTATATCGATTTCCTCTGGGCAACCCTCCAAACCATCATCAAAAGACAAGATGCAATTTCCCAGATCTTGGTCCGCAATGTAAATAGGGAAGTTGTTGGGGTTTTGAGGGTAATTGATTGTATATTCTAATCTTGTTTCTCTGTACAACCGAGTGAATTGACCATCGAACAGGGATTGTGACATACATCATGTCCAATTGAAGAGAACCACCCAACTTGGCTCCCCATGACCTAGATAACAGCATGCCATACTTAGGGGGAATATCTGTGATAACCACATCCATTAGGATACTCTTAACCGGGACCTGCGCCAGGGTAACTACCAGATCTTTTATCATCCCCATACATTTAACCCTTCTCGAGTCAAAAGAGTACAGATTTCCATAAGGTCTTGTGATCTGGAGACCCAACTTGTCCATTATAATCTTGGGCATAACGTTATGGGAAGCTCCGGAGTCTAACATACAATTATGAAACAACTGATCATACACATTCAAAGTGATATAAAAGGGAGCGATGGTGTCTTTGGCCCCTTCAAAATGGGGACCAAAGGTGATGTTAGAATTGTCATCTTCTAAGTTTAAAACATCAGACTGGCTTTCTAGCTCAGAGACACCCATCGCTTTGGTAATTTGCTTCCGATAAACGGGGTTTTTCACTAATTCTACCAAAGGGATTGGTATCTTAATTTTGTTTAACTCATTTTCAAAACTAAAAGCTCTGCTCACCTTGTCAGTTTCTTTGGTTGAGACTTCTGAATTTTTCCTTTCCGACATACTTGTCTGGACCGCTTTATCACTCATGGTCCTAATTGAAGACGTAACTTTATTTACTGGTTCAGTTTCTTGTGTTTGAGTTTCAAATTTTTCCACCTCGGACTCCTGAGTGCTTACTACTTTAGTTTTGTTTTTGGGTAATAAGGTCTCTTCCGAAGGAGGTTCATAAGTGTGACCTCTTTGAAGGATTTTCTTGGGTTGATTCATTGAGGTGGGCTTACTCTTAGATCTTAAGTTGTACTTTGGTTGAAACTCAGCCATTATCATCTCAGTTTCTGGTTGAGATCCACAGAGATCAATGTGATCACTTTATTCATCCTCATTAGATGGTTGTGGTGTGTTTAAATATTTTTCATAGTCTTCGCAAGTCAGATATGGTTGATTGCAGTCATCACCGAAGTTTGTGACATTATTGTCTGAATCTTCGAAGTCTTGAAAATCGTTCGCTCCTATAAAATTTCCATTCTTTAAGGGAGCTTGTATTTTTTTATCTTCATTTTTTATTTGTCTTTGTTGGTTCAGGGGGTTTGGGTTCCTCTTGAAATCCTTTTTGGGGTAAGAGTCAGCTTTGTCTTGTTCGAGTTCCATTCTGGATATTTTATTTGACAGCTCTTTAATCACTCTAGCCATATCATCCACCCTATTGTCTGAGGATCTATTGGACCCTGAAGGACCTGCTTGTTCTCTAAAGCGCTTAGTCTCTCCGTTTCCAGTCTCTAATCTATCTCTAAGCTTACTCGAAGCCATCATATTAGACTTTATTTCTATCGCATCGTCCTACATTCGGTTTAAGGTGGCTCCCCTTCTCTCTCGCAAAAGTAGTGCAAAATCCAGCTCAAAAGCTCCGGCGAAAGTCACTTTGGCCGTGGGTTGGGATGGTTTAACCTCAGCTGGGATTTTATTGTACAGTTTGTTGAATCTCTGAATGAATTCCATGACTGTTTTTGAGTTATTTTTCTTCAAAGACCCAAATTCGGTTAAATAATAGAGATGGTCTTTTCTCTCACCCCCATTGTCTGAGCAAAGCATCATACGACAGGATAGATGCTGCGGGCAGGCTCCGAAACCAAGTTTGAACCTAGCCTTCAAATGTTTTGACAAGAAGTCTCGAATATACATCCTCATGTTCGATACCGAAGATATCTGCGAATTGGTCGAAAAAATTTATATGTTCGGCCCCAGTCAGATCCCCCTCCCCGGTGAATTTTGGTAAATTTTTTATGTAATTTTCTGGAAGATCATGTAGAGGGATGGGCAATACTAATGGAGCATATCTGGCTGCAACTTTCATGAACACTCTGGGAGGGGGAGAAAGCCCTTGGCCTCCATCTCCTCCTAGAGGGGCTCCTCCCCCTCCTCCTCCGATAAACCCTCCGCCTCCTCCTATAAACCCTCCACCTCCTCCTTCGGTGGCTGCCATCGTTGTTTGTGGAAAGTTGTAAAGGGGTTTTGGTAAAATTAAAAGGGAATCTTTATTTTCTTCATGAAGAGGAAAATCTGATGAGGAAAGGTAAGGCACGCAAGGACTCAGTTCCTTGGATTTACAAGAGACATAATCAGGAGAACCGATGGGTGTGGGAAACGAGTGTGTAACACACTCTTCATAATTTGGTGAAGTCGAGAAATTCAACTGAAGAAAAGATGGTATTTCAAAAGCCGACGAACATTCAAGAGGGCCCTTTCCTTTGTATGATAAGGGGATGGTTGGATGAATCTCACTCCTTAATTCAAAGCAGTTTGGTGTTGAATCTTTAGCATCAAAGAGAGGACTAAGCAAAGTTGAGGGTTCAGAAGGACTCTTAGTCTTCAGTGATGGGGTTTTTAGTTTGTAAACTGCAGCGGTTGGCTTAAAAGAGCCTCTCACCTTTAGAATTTTTTCGGGATCGGTAACGAGTGTAATATGCTTACCATCCAGGTTTTGTCTCGTATTCCTTCGACTGGATGCCAGTTTATTTCTCGTGGAGTCGCCAAGTGAAAGATAAAAAGCCTTAAAAGGTGTGTACTCTTTGTTCACTATCAAAGGGTAACACTTTCAACGAAAAACAAATGTCATTTTCCTAGGGAAAAATATTTCATAGTCCCCGGTAGTGGCGCCAGAAAGATGTTGTTCCTGAGTCTGTACTTAAAGCTTAAAAGTACAGTGTCAAGGCATCCGAAAGTGGGTGAAAGATGGAGAAGAGAGAAACGTCAACCTTCAGCAAAGGAAACTAGGGAAGATTTCTACATTGGCATTGTCTAGCTTCCAACTGTTCCTAGAAAGTTATATCGTGTTCAATGGTTGCCCATGAATGTTCAAGTTTGACCCGGTTAGTAGAAGTTTTAAGAATTGTGTCAAAAATATTTAAAGCAATGTGCGTTTGGTTTGATAGTCCAGGTTCAATATTAGGCTGTGTTGGTACAGGGACAATCATGGGGGAATAGTAAAAGTAGGAAAGAATTCAAAGAGAGATTAAGTATTGTCTCGATTTGGTCGAATAAAAGAGAATTTACGGTTTTAGGAATAAAATAGGGATGCAAATCAAAGGCTCTTTCCTGTAACTGTATTATATTTTAATAAAATGTGTGAGGTGGGAGAAAAACATTTAGTTGTCTATGGTGTAAGACTTCTACCAGGGGAGAATCTCACGAATAAACAGAAGAGGAAAATGTAAGGAAATAACTGATGTAGCAGAGAATATATGTAGAATTCTGAAAATGCAGATTGGTCTTACACCTGCTGATAGTTGGTGCAGAGGAAAGACAATAAACAATTACAGAAAACCAAAATTCACTCGCTATAGTAGTGGTCATACTAAAGTATAATGAAGCACATCAATTATGAATATGAAATGAAATGAAATATGAAATACAAAGAAACAAACTTGTAACACAGTCGTGACAGAATTGAGAATCTTTAGATTTGCTTGTATTAACTTCTCAAATGTAAAAAACTCTGTTACAATCGACACAAAAAGGTCTAGCCTTGATTATTTCTTTCTGTGGTATATTTATATAATTTTACAAGTAAGATAGAATCTCAATAGTCACAAAATTTCGGTTATGACAGAGAAAAGAGCAATCGCTCCATTTCTCCCACTCTGTCTAACCTTGGTGCCAGATATTTGTCGTTGCATGAGCTCGGTACAGGCGATACATCTTTCCACTAGCTGAGATATTAGTCGTGATGGTTCGGCTTGACAGCTGGCTTCGAAGAAGTAACATTCTTGGGCTAACTGTTGTAGCTTGTCCTCCATCTATCCGTCTATGAGGTCTATGGCGCATAACCGCGCGTTGGGTTTAATCATGCATATATCTACTTGGACTATGTCCACCATAGTCATATGCGAGATATCGGCCGAATCTCTTTCTTCCTCTTCCTTCAGATCGAGCGAGATCTTTTCCATATTCATTTGAATCAACGTCTTGGCACTGCCTCCACTGTCAATACCCAGTAGCTCACCGTCTATGGAATTGAAGGCCTCCTCTAAAGAATTGGTTATCCTTTGGGCTTGTTTCTTTCCTTCGACGATGTCATGCTCCCATTCCTTTAACAGAATGTTTCTCCCGGTTTGCTCTACAATGGTGAACCTATGAGTACCTACCGAAACCTTGTTGTTCGTGGCTATCATAGCTTCGTGGAAGGAAACCCGAGCTGCTTCGGCATCCCTCTCTCTGGCAGATAGGTTCTCAGAAACTTGATTTACCAACAGACAGTTGTCCTTGATCGCTTCTACCTTGGCGAACAAATTTCACTGCGCTGCAGAGACTCTGCTCCTAATCTCGATTGCTTGGTATTTGAACATCCCGATGTCTATCATCCTGTTCTCGACGATTTCTACCCTAGCCTGCAGCTGTTTGATCAACTCCATCTGCTAGATCGCTTGGATCCGACCATCCTGAACCACCAGTTGTGCTTTCTTGAGCTTAGTTTTGAGCATCTTTATCTCATTTTTATCGGCCAATCTGGCCTGCTCTAATCCCACGCTCGCCTGGTCTTTATTTGTTTCTGTTGTTGTGGCCAATCTAGCTTCAAGGGTCCTAATGAGGTGATTCTTTCTTTTAAGTTAGTTTTTTAGGAGCCCAACTGAGAATTGATTCGCTAAGGCATATGCTCCTAGTGTCCCTGCTATTTCGGTAGCGAATTGCTCATTTTTCTTGTTTTTTCCATCAGTTACGACCTTATATTTCTTGGAAGTCGACTCTCCTTCTTGATAGGATTCCCTTTTCACTACTGCGTTTCTCTTTTTATCGAAGAAAAATTCATTAGGAGGGATTTCTTCTACTCTTATGGGCTTCATCTCTTCGTTGAATATCCAACCCTCATTGATATTTCCCTTCGTCAACTACAAGGGGGTGACTGATGTGATGGGCTCTCCAATATGTTTCACCGATTTTCTTAGAGTGTCTAACGAAATCTGCTTCATTGGTGGTTCTAGAGTCTTTACTTATGTCTCAGGATTTTGTTTCTTTGGTGAGTCTAGGGTCTTTTTCTCTACTTTTGGATTCTTCGTTTGTTCCCCCTCACCCTGGTGTTTTCCCTGGTCAGGAGTTGCATCCTTAGAACCTTCGGCGTCTTTATGTTTTGTCTTCGAAACACCTGGACCCTCACCTCACAACACAGCTCGAAGACAGCTATGTCGGTGTTCCTGGAACTTCAATACATCGGCTCTTTCCTCGAGTGCCAAGGATTGAATCCGGGCTAGAATTTATTCATAGGACCTCGCTCCTCGGAAAATGTCATCCGAGGGTGAATTCTCATGCTCAAATATTTTGAGCCCGCAATTAGCCAAATGATTTCTCACAATCATCTGTGGATCATGTTTCTTATATTCGATGGAGACCAAATTTCAGTCTTCCAGGGCTGCCGCCTCAGCTTTGGCATGCCCGAAATCTAATAAAGAATAAGAATTCAATCGAACAGGAAACGATGGCCATACCTTTTTTGAATACCCTTTAAGTTCTTTGCTGACACCGCCAATTACCATTTGTCGGGAAACCTCGCAACAAGCTAGCTTGTCTGGAATGAACAATGGTAGCGCATGTGGGGGAATAGAGGCCCCGAAAACTCTGAGGTATGAAAATTTTGCCTCCACATACCAATCTGCGATGCTGCTCAGATTTGTTACTATGTTGTCCGAGATCTGGGGTGGCGAGTGACCAAAAGTGGCGACATGTAGGGGCACCATCACCCAGTTAAAAATTTCATACGCGAAATTTTCTGCTTTGTTTTCCCAAAATTTTGCATGATATACATGTATGGGTTCTTCTTCGGCCGGAGTCCAACTCCAGCTCATCAATGGAAGTAGTGTCATAGAACAAATTGTGTCCATAATGTACGCGGACATGAAGAATTACGACGCCTTCCCAGCCTCCTTCTGCTCCTGATACTTTGTGACTTGATTGGCCAAGCTATCCAAAAGAATCTTTTCCCAATTAAAAGAACAACCTTCTGCGACCCGAAACACTAGAGGCACCCACGTAAGGAAAAAATGTGATGTGTCCTCTTTCCCATATAACCGGCATGTCATCATGGCCACATATTTATATTGCGGTTCTAACTAAGTGTTTGAATAAATGTCGTGGTTATCAGCTCTGAACATTGCGGTGCGTGAAACCCAATCCTTTATCAAACTGGACATGGATTTATCATACTATACGCACTCCTTCTCCTTGAATTCCTCCAAGAACTCAGCGCCATATGTGTAGTCGGACGTCGTGGGTAGCTTATGCATGGTTTGCAGATGCTCAGGCCTAAAAGTCCCGATGGTGACTCTCTGCTCGTCCATGATAGTCCTGGTCGGTATGTCCACATGATCCAATGCCCATCGGACCATGTCATAATATGGAAGAAACTGTGACTTGGCTGCTACTCTGTGCATTCTAGATTGGACGACTATTTTATACTTGGTGGTTATATCATCTCTTTCGTTGTCGTCGGAGTCGTCAGAATAATCCACCAATTCTGATTGCAGAATGTCTGAAACAAATGACCAGTTAGGGACCGAGTCGATACTTCGGGGCAAAGTATCGGAGACATTGTTTGAGCCTTGTCCTGAAACCTCAACATTCTCCTTTGTTGCTTTCCGTGGAGCCATGGTTGAAGCTTGCATTTTAGCTCTTTTGCGATAGAACTGCGTATACATACAGAAGACAATTTACTCAGAAGTGATGAGCTCTGCGTGCTATGAAAATGAATTTTTTATAATGAAACGCAGCTCTTACATATATTTGAAAAATCGGTACCTTTCAAAAAAAGCATGTCCAATCATATTTAGAAATAAATTGTTGCCGTAAAAAAATCCGATCTTATATTCATATATTTACCCTATTTCCTCATTAATGTCATAAATTTTGGCGGTTTGAAAGTCAGTTGGCATATGGAGTGAAAAGGCTTCCTTGTGAATCGTGCAAGCATCGAAATGCGGGATCAGTCTTGTTTTAGTTTAATTAATCCAATCTCGCCAACGTGTTAACGGGCGAAATCGACCGTCCGTCAACTGAGAGAGTGGAACCGGTCCGGGGTTGTCTAAATAACCCAAGCCATTTGGAATGGACCACCCTGACGAGTTTAACGGCTCCGTTGGCCACTCTAAGGTCTCCTAAGGAAGCCAAAGAGAAAATCTTATCTGAGCTTGTTACACATTATTTTCGTCATCCCTATGATCGTTAATGATGTAAACCTATCTATTGCCTTTAGAGGGGTCACAGTGGCCTGAGTTCCTAAAGAGAGAAGGAAGAAGAACTTTTCCTGAGAAAAGAAGTTGCATTTTCCTAT
>ML778251.1:335984-347695 GCA_009831015.1 Picea engelmannii | reverse complement strand
AAAAAAAAGGAACTAATATATTAAATACAAACTATTCTAACTATTCTATCTACAAACTACTAATTACACTTATAATAACTCAAATCAACTATCTAATTATCAATTTAATTACAGTTTATTCACAAATATACATTGCATACAATCTACAGATTTGAATAAAACTTGTGAAACTAATTCGTTTGCTGTCCCAAAACAACGAAGATAACTCTTTTTTGATTTTATGATTTGTGAATAAGAAAGTAAACTAACTGAAATTAAACAAATTAAAATTATATCTATATTAAACTACTTAATGAAAACAGTAAACAACAATCTCATTGACCTGGAAACGCTCCAAGTCTGCCCTGTGTATGATGACTTCTTAAGCTGATTGGAGGAATAAATTCACACCATTTAGTCCTTAAGCATTTCGGAAACAATCAGCTATGCTACTTCTTGAAGTATGTTACAGGACAAACAAGACATAAAAGAAAATCATAACAATCTTCTGATTATAAATTCCTGCAAAAGGGAAACCTATTATGCGGCAAACTTATATATAACAATTCAATCTATGAAGAAGACAAAGCTATCACTCACAAACTAAACTAACAATTGTTATGTCTTTTATCTATTTGGAAGAAACAAGATATAGATGACAGTAATAAAATTATATCATTCGAATTTGATTTAGATAGCAAAGTAATACTAAACCATAAACAAAATGATATTCAAAACTTGAAACAAAGTGTTGATATATTGAAAAGCAAAAGCTATGACAAAACATCAATTCTGCTCCAGTCTGTATCAGATTTATATATCCTTGTTCTCCCACAACTGAGGATTATCGATTATTACAAAACCATAGGTTTATATAGGTTTCTCACAAGGTAAAACATCCTTGTGGATAATACCAAATAAGTTTACATGTCCTGGGAGATATTCCCAAAATCACCTAAACTAAGGAAATAAAATGCAAGTAGAATTTGTAGATCATCCCCTAACTGCTCATGATATCTATTGCCAATTCGAATTTGCCTATAATAGAACACAAAAATCAAGTTAGAAGGATGTTTTATTAGAAAAACAATAAAAAATTGACTTTAAAGACTTAGCTACAAAATCTTCTGATTTTGTAGCTAGTCAAAATAGCAAACAGGACTTCGTATGTTGAGTTTCCAACAGTTCACAGGTATAGTCATAACTGTCATCGACTAGTTATAGCAATAGATTGATATCCTTTAATTAAAAGCACGATGCGTAAATAGCCTCCATTGTAATCGGATGAAATCATATCGACTCAAGAATCTTTACACAGTCCATGGACAGAGGCACGATAAAATCTACAGATTCATGGGCTGAGCAATAATCAACACAAATCTTCACGGAGTTAATTATAGAAATAATATCGTAACCTTAATCAGAATCCAATTCAAAAAACATATGGATCGAATAAGTTGCAATCAAATTGAATCAGTTGCAATTCGGTTATGTATCCAGAAAAGTATGAAATTTGGTCAAAGGAAATTGAAACAGTTAGCCCATTTATCAATCATACTCATATCATAACCAATTCGAATTATACCATTGACTGTATTCGAAAATTGGGATACCAACAACAGTCCATTTTTTAAAATATTAACAACTTGTCCTATTAACAGAGCATCGAGCAAAATTTGAACAATCATATCTATTCGATGATCCATCGAATCAAAACCAAATCCAATCGAATCCTAAACTATAACAAAAATTGATTTATAAAACAAACATTATATACAGCAAAGCATGCTTATGTAACAGAGCAGGCGAAATATGTACACAGAGAGTAATATAAATGAGCGAAAATTATACCATCACAGTTGCTGAGACTATGTCAATTTTGAATTGACAATTGCAGTAGCAGACTCGACATTTTTGAACAGGATTGAACCCGTGGTTCGTTGCTTCTTATCAGAGGGTTGCACCTTTGCATTCTGACCAGTGAGCTTTGCCACTTGGTTTTCCAAATCGTGGATTCTGGATTGCAATGTAGGTACATCCAAGTAGTATCTTTCCAACCATAACCCACACTGATCGCAAGGTGCAGCAACAGGTTGAGCAGTCGAGGGTTTCGATGATTCACCAAGGGTTTCATGGGGTGGTTCAATACCAGGGAAGTCAGGGTTATCCCGCAGACAGGGTGGCAAATTCTTGACAAAATCATAAGGAGGTTTGTTACACAAGCCTTCCGAGTAAGGATACTCATCGGCAAGAAAACGTTCAACTTCAGAATCAAAGTCTTCGCTGACCACGATAGGCTCTAATTTAATAGGGGGTTTGGGTTTATTCCTTGCCATGCGCGAGATTAACCTTGCATTTTTCTTGCCTTTCGAATTAGCACCAGTCTTAGGTTTAGGCTTTTTGGTCACGGGTTTATCAACTTCGGCATGTTTAGTCATAGCCATAGGAAAACTTGTAGGTGGGTCGGGTAGGGGTTTGGGCAGCAAAACGCTATAAGGCACAGGGGGAATAGGCTGGGTTTTGGTTATCATAGGTTTATCAACCTTTGGGGAGTCCAATTCTTCGAAGCCATTAGGACTAAGGAAATCAGCCCAACAATCACCACGTAACCTTAACTCGTAAACCACTATCATTTTAATCAACCCCAAATGGAAGAGGTTGGTGTCAGCTTGGCTGCGCTTGTACCTTTTAGCCATTTTGAACAAACTTCTATGCAAATAATGGGGCATACTAAGTTTGAAACCCATAAAAACCATTAATAAACGTAGGTGAAACAAGAAAATGAACCCGTACCTGCCTTCACAAGTAACGAATTGCTTGATAATCATCAAGAGATCATACTAGCGGGGTTTCAACATCTTTGCAAGCAAACCTTTGTCGCATGAGTTCACTGTCCGAGACTGAAATAACAATGTCCACGGGACATCATCAACCTTGCAACTTTTGGACCACTTCTGTCCCGTAACAGGCAGGCTGGTTGCCGAGCTGAGAAATTGTTCAGTGATTTCAAGCTGGACATCTCCAACTTTGGCTCGGCAGCCATCGAATGACAATGCAAATTGGCGAGCCATAGTGAGGTTATAACCATCGAATTTCCTTATAAACGGGAGCCACCCGAACTCTTCCAAGTCACTATACGCACCATCAAACATTAATAGTGCTTGGCACCCGTTGGGCTCGGCCCTTACGATAGGAGCCATGGCTTCTGTTCATGGTGGGGTTTGAACTTGGACAAAACAATGCACAGGGTCAAAAATGATAGGGTTTAACAGCTTCAACGCTCAAAGAGGCAGGGGTTAATTGCATGCGTGCGAAGGTGGTGGGATTACCACCGCCATGCAATGTATTAATGATCGTGTACAATGCTATTCAACCCATAATCATAATCGTTTAAACCATATGTATTGGCCAACCAAATAGGTGTACAAACATATCGACGTGCCATCCATCCAAAGTAAAACCAACACCATATGTTATAATCATACGCCAAGTGTACAGTTCTATTCAACATGAAATCCAACATTAACCACGATCTGTCGTGTCAATCAAACGTTTTACACCGATGTTAATTCAATCATGCCAAGGCATAGTTTGAAACTATAATCGCTCAATGTAATATCAAACTCATAAAACAATACACCAAGCATCGATTCAACCCATAGAAATCCAAAAGATTAATCCATGCGCCTTTGTGAAACTCAAACCATATCTTTATTCTCAAATCGACCTTATAAATTTACCAATGCATTCGTTGCACATCCAAATGTTTATATTTCAAAGTTTTTATAACATTGCAACCAAACAATCTTATATGATCAATAAGTCGAGAGCTCATAGCAAGAAGGATCAAAGCATATAAAACCAAAATCAATCACAACCTATATAGAGTTAAAGGTAACCAGTAAATCTTCATGCTCAATGGCTTAGTAATCAAACAGATCCAAATGCGCAATCAAGGTAAGAGTATAAGTTTGAAAAAAATCTTTTGCAGTCATGTGATAAACCAATGGTCAAGTGTCTTTCAGCAAAATCAATAAAAGACGACGACAGTCAAAACAACGAGAGAGGTGTTTTCACACTTTCAGTTGTGAAAATTGAAACGAAACCAAATTGCAATTGTCACAAAAATGAATACGATTTCTTGTAGCACAATGCGACGATGATTTGTCATTAATGAGACAAGGGGTGTAGGCAGCTTTTTAGGGCAAAT
Source organism: Picea engelmannii (assembly GCA_009831015.1). Classification (NCBI taxonomy): domain Eukaryota; kingdom Viridiplantae; phylum Streptophyta; class Pinopsida; order Pinales; family Pinaceae; genus Picea; species Picea engelmannii. The sequence continues at coordinate 343,506 of ML778251.1, read as the reverse complement.
TAAAAAAATGAATTCGTTGCCAACAATGGTGACACGCTGGGCGAAGCAGTTATCTCTGTTAAAAGAAATGAATTCAGATTAGGACAGCAAAGAAAAATTCGACTTGAAAGAACGACTAGAAAATCGTACTACATCATCATCAACTATCTTTTCCAGCAAAGTTTTAAAAGATGCAAACCAATAACAGTCTTAAAGATCAGCAAGTCATAATTTTTATGATAAAATCTTCAATACTGTTGGCATGGCCACTGCTGCCAGCAGGCGTTCATAGCCTCGACAGGGTTGCCATTTAACCCACTCAGACATCTTTATCCTGTCAAGAAGCTCTAGATTAGAATAAAGGACTTTTAAAAGAGGTTTCTTATAATTTTTTACACAGATTTTCATGTACCCGACATTGCTTCGCTGCCAGCAGGCCTGTTCAGTACCCCAACGAAGTTGTCTTGGCGCCATGCTTGCATTTACCCGCTGCCAGCGGAGCTGTTCAGTATCCCGGTGGGTTTACAAACACTTCCCACAGCTCTTATTAATATTTTTATTTTTGTTTTTGCTTTATAGATAGCTGAGCGGGGTCACGCTGAAAAATCTTGATATGTTCTCATATTTTTTAGACCTCATCAGAATTTTTTAAATACTGTCCTTATTCATCTCCAGAAATGTTTTATTTCTAAAACAACTTACTTTGACAGGGAGACATCCTTTTTTGAGCCATTCCTTTACGGAAAAGGGACAGCGTAAAAAGATAAAGATAACCATGACAAACTTCACTTAGAGATTGAAATAGTAAACTTCTTTCAAACAACATTTTCCAATATCGTTTTCAGAAATATAAATCACTGATGTTTGTACAATCTTTCAGAAGTTATTTCAGTGAAGATATTTTTCTATGGTCTATGTCTGAATGGCTCAGTGTATAAGTATGCATATGTTTCAAAACACACCAAACTGATCAATCAAATCAAACTCATAAAACGAAAACAAAGGAAAAAATAAAAACAAAAAGAAATATTTACATAATATACAAGGATGGAGATCAGGCAAAGTATATTTTCAGAACTTGTCCATTCACCGGGTAGGTGTCAAGCTGCCCTTCAATACTCTGCAAACAAAGGGAACTAGGACCCAACTTTTCAGCAATCAAGAACAACCCAAGCCACAAATTTTGAAATTTAGTGTGTTCTCCCTTCCCTTCGTGTGATTTGTCCCACTTTAAGATGAGATCGCCTACTTCAAAATTTCTATCAGAAACAGAATTAGAATCGAACCAGCTTTTAATCAGTTGTTGATGTTGATCTAGTTTATGCTTGGCTTGGGTTCTTACTTCTTCTAACTTCATCAAAGCGTTAATATGGCTTTCTAAAGGGGGACATTCTTCTTCTTGAACCTTTTGTGACAATTGGAGCGAAGGAAGAAGAATATGAGGTGGCAAAATGGCCTCTTTGCCATAAACGAGGAAAAAAGGGGAATTACCTATAGCAGCTTTGGGTGTTACCCTATCAGACCACAGTGCATTCAACAGTGCGTTGTGCCAGTTCTTGTGATTTTCAGCCACAGTTCTCTTGATAATCTTGATCAAGTTTTTGTTTGTTGACTCTGCTAGGTCGTTGCCCTGGGGGTAATAACTAGTGAAGTACTTCAACTTTATTCCTTTTTCTAAGGTGAAATCACTCATTTCAAGAGAAGAAAAGTATGAAGCGTTATCAAAGACTAGACAATCAGGGATACCAAAACGGGTAATGATATGCGAGTTCATAAAAGCAATCACCTAACTTGTGTTAACAGTTTTTAGCGTGGTGGCTTCAGACCATCGAGTAAAGTAATTAGTGGCTGTCACAATGTATTTGTGCCATTGTGAGGATGGAGGGTTAATAGGACCAATCATATCAAGGGCCCATTGATGGAAAGGAGAATCAACTGTAACGGGCTGCAAGGGCAAGGCTGGTTTTTGCAATCGCCCTGACGCTTTCTGACAAATGATACATTTTCGGCACAGGGCGTGGGCGTCTCTAAAAAGTGTTGGCCAGTAATAACCAGCTCTTAAGACTTTATGAGCAGTGGTGTCACCACCAAAGTGACCACCAGCTTCACCTGCATGCAACTCGAGCAAAACTCTCTCTGCTTCATCCTTTTCGAGACAACGCATCAGTATGCCACCAAAATTCTGACGAAACAGTATACCGTTAACTAGATGAAAGGAGGTAGACTTTAGTCTCAATGCTCTTCTTTTGGCAGGGTCAAGGTGACAAGGTGTTGATCCATGTTGAAGATAGTGTCTAATATCATCGTACCAAGGACTCACTAGGTTTTGTGTGCAACAAATCAAACTTTGATCGCGTTGTTCTAGGATTGACGTATCACTATCTTCTTTTTGTTTAGTTTTTGAATCAACTACCAATTTACACAACCCTTGGCCTCTCATGATCTGAGCTGGAGTGATTTCTAGGTCATACTCCTACAAGGAGGTGACCCAGTTGGCTCTTTTCTCTCCTAACTCTTTTTTCACTAACAAGTTCCTAACGGCAGGGTAAGGAACAACGACCTTCGTCCTCGACTTCAAAAGATAAGACCAGAAATGATTAACTGCCTTGAAGATAGTGTAGGCTTGCTGATCGACTGCTGGGTAGTTAAGTTCAGCGCCTTTGAAAGCAGAGCTCATAAAGGCGATGGTTACTTTGTTGTTCTCGGCATTCTTCTGAGTTAGAACTGCGGCATAGGAACAATCAGAGGCAAAAGTATAGAGTGTAAAGTCTTGAGAGAAATCAGGGCTCATGAGAGACAGAGCATCAATTATAGCCTTCTTAATATCGTTAAAATCTTGGTTTTCAGTGGGTCCCCAGTGATATTGGGTGTCCTTCTTAATCAGGTCCTAGAGAGGCTTGACCGTTTCGGAGAAACTGGGGACAAATCTTCTCACGAAATTAATCTGGCCAAGGAAGGACTGCATGGATCTCTTGGAAGTGGGTGGGGGAAGTTTAGCGATGACTTGGGTCCTCTCGGGGTCAATAATCATTCCATCGCTAGACACAATGAATCCTAGTAGTTTACCCTGTTCTACTGCAAAGATGGACTTCTTGGGGTTCAAAGAGATGTCGAATTCACGACATCGTAGCAGAACGACTCATAGATGAGCTAGATGATCATCTTTGTTTTTTGAATAAATGGTCACATCATCTAGGTAGACTACTACGGAGTGATTGATCAAGCCTCGAAAAGCAATATCCATTGCTCTCTGAAAGGTAGCACCGGCATTAATCAAACCAAAAGGCATTTTGCAATAAGCATAAGTTCCCCACGGGGTACGGAAGGTAGTTTTTAATTGGTCTGACAGAGACACCAAGACTTGGTTGTATCCAGAGAAACCATCCAATAAGGACAGCCTCTCGGAACTAGATACTTGTTGAAGTATCTGTTCCATGGGAGGGACAGGATAATTATCTTTATCAGACGCTTTGTTGAGGTTTCAGAAATCGACACAAAGTTGAATTTCCCTGTTTTTCTTCCGCACTGGGACGAGGTTGGATACCCATTGAGTGTGTCTAACAGGAAAAATTATTTTAGCACTAAGGAGTTTATTCAATTCTTTTTGTACGGTCGGTTCTAGTTTCGGATGCATTTTCCTCAGTTTATGTTGGAAAGGTAAGGTTTGGGGCTTCATTGGGATGACATGCTGTATAATATTAGGATCAAACGTTTTCAGGTCTTCGTAAGTCCAAGCAAAGACATCCTTAAATTCTTTAAATAATTTAACAAAAGCAGTTTTTTCTTGCTTAGAACATCCCAAGCCTAAGTTGATACACTGAGGGTTTTCACTAGTTCCTAAATTGACTTTTTCATAAGACAATGAGGAACTGTTGGTTTTACAATTGACCGTCTTTTTAAATTTATCTTCAAAATCATAAAAATTTTCTAATCTAGAAACAGATTTGGGTAAGGAATTTACCATGTCCGATAGAACTTCAGGAGGTTTCGGATTAGGTATTACTGTAAAGTCGTGCAAATTGTCATCATGCATTCGTTCATCTATCATAGCTCCTTGGAAGGTTTCTTCCATGTGCAGAAAGTTAATGATTTGTTGATCATCATCAAATACTCTCCAGTTCGTGATATTATTTGGAATAGATGGTCAAAACAATAGCTCCACGGAGAATGTGTTCGGAGATAATCCTTCTGCGGGAAGAAGTTTAGAGGCAACATTAGCGAGTAGATCTGCTTCAGCATTACTTGATCTAGGAATGGAATTTATATTAAAAGCAGAAAATTCGTTTATTAAACTCCATACCTTAGACTGGTAACATTTGAGATGTGGGGTAAGACAATGTATAGAATTTCTCACCTGCCTAACCACTATCTCTGAGTCGCCGAATACAACTAGATTTTGAATGTGCGTGTCTAAGGCTTTTCTGAGACCTTGTAATAAAGCCTCATATTCTGCAACATTGTTAGTACATTCAAATTCTAATCTACAAGCCAATAATGTTTTATTACCTGCCGGATCAATGATGATGCAGCCTGCACCAGCTCCTTCTTTAGACTTGGAACAGTCGAAGTATAGAGACCAAATTTGATTCTTATCAGGCTCACTGGACTTTTGGATAGAAGTTGTTGGTTGCGTATATGCTTTGATCTCGGATCGTTGTTGTGAATTGTCGATAGGTGACACTTCAGCCATGAAATTTCCGAAGTAGGTGTCCATCCCTTGGACTTCAGGTGAATCAGCCAGAGGTGTATATGGTTCATTGGGGTCATTCAAGTCTGTCACCGTGAACTTGAGGTAATGCTCATGATTCACTCTGATCTTGTTGGGCTTGCCGTTTTCTGGAAGCCACAAGTGAGACCAGTCTGTTGCGAAGTAGCCATGTAGCTGCTCCGACCAGTCCCTGCTCAAAAACAAACCATACACTTCTAGAATATCAACCACAATTATATCGATAACTTGATGAACCTTTGGGTTAAATGATAATCTAATAAATACATTTTTCAATTCGCCTATAACTTTAACATCTGTTCTATCAAGCTGTATGATTTTCAAAGAAGATGGTTCTACTTCGGCATTAATCTTTTGGCAGACTAACCAAGGCATCATATTTGATTATGCTCCTGAGTCAACCATACAGTTATCCACATTTCTGTTGAAGATTTCGAAAGTTAAAAGAAAAGGAGGTACATTCTTGCGAGTGTTTAGAGTAGTAGCTTGTGGTTTCTTACTCGCATTTTCTAAGACTACCTTATCTGAATTATTTACACTATTTACATTGTTATTTACATTATTTACATTTGGTATAGGAAGGCTTCCTTTATCTTGAGGATCCGGATTATTTTTTGTGGAAGTCTTCTGCGGAAATTTGCTTTGCACAACCTTCTTACCATTCGAAATACCATTCTTGCCATTGTCCAAAATATTTTGCAACATTTTCTGTAACAAAAATGGAAATTTCAACAACTCATAAATAGAAATGTTAACCCATAATTTCTTAAGGTATTCAACAACATCATAATCTATTTTAGGGCTAGCATTACTCTATTTAGTTTCTACTGATTTAGATGGCTTTGGAGGTAGAGTTGCGGTGTTATCGACAGGAGGTTTGTTTGCGGTCTTGCTCCTAGTATTGTAAGGGTGCATAGTCTCAAAGTTAGCTTGGAAGATACTATCGGAGAGGTGACCAAAGATATTTGGAGAAGACTCTTCTTCTTGGGTTGTTTCCTGCTCGACTTCCTCTTGAGGGATTTCAAGAGGCATCAAGTCATCTTGGGATCCTATAATTGTCTGAAGAGCGTACTGCAAACTTTCTAGGTTCAAGCCTTCGGGGTTTGGATTAGGCCGGCTGGTTGGAAAAGGCTTTCGGAAAGGAGGTTTGTAGGGTCCTTTACTCGAAGAGGCTTCCTCAGTTGACCTTTTTAAATCTACGACTTGATTAGATAACTTCTGTACAACTTTGGTTAAATTTTCCAAATCAGAGTTTTCAGGTTGTGTTTTGTTTTGTGTAGGCCTGGGAAGAATTTCAATCTTCTTCTTGGAAGAAGAAACAGTCTCAGTTTCGTTGCTAGAGGAATCCTTAAGGATAAGTATATCTTTTTCAATTTGCGTAGCCTCTTCAAAGGCTTCTAACAACGTTGCCTTTTTAGATCTTTTCACCCAAATAGCTATACTTTGATGTAGAGCTTTAGTGTAGTAAGCTATTACAAGACTCTCAACAGGCATAGAGTCTACAGGGATCCTATTCTTAAGTGTTAAAAATCTTTGATTAAAATCTTTAAATTTTTCTTTAGCATTCATTTTCAAGTTTGAAAGATCCATGACTAAGACCTCCGGAGGTTTGCCATCTCTGAATTTTTCCAAAAAAATTGACTCAAACTTTTCCCAAGACACTATGGTGTGAGGCTACTAGGCAAAGTACCAAGTGGACGCATTACCCTCAAAGGTGTAAGGGAACAACCTACAGACAACATATTCATGTTCAACGTTATGGAGTCTGATGGCTAACATAAATTTTTTGATATGATCTTCAGCTATCTGTTTTGAATCGGGATCAAACTTAGGAAGCCATTTCTTCGGGTGCTTATGTAAAGAATGTTGGGCACCAGGTACAGCTACAGCATTCTGGTCCAACCATGGTCTAGCAGGGTTGTTCTGATTTTCCATTGGGGAATTGGGTGTGGAAGGATGGGAAGGTGGTTTACCTTCGTCAGAAGAGGAATCTCCTCCAGAAGAAGAAGGAGATGAGGGAGGGGGTGAAGGCGGTATCCCAGATCCTCCTGCAGCAAGATTTGTGTTTGGATCTGTAGGATTCACAGTAGGGTCTATATCACCTAGTTGTTCTCTGACTTCAGAGAAGTCTAGAGGTTGACCCCACGGATGATGTGGTTGCCTAAGACTAGCAAAGGCTTTATGTGATTTAATAAGAGATTGTCTAAAAATTTCTTGTATATCACCGCCTGTAGGATTAGGGGTTGCTGGCTCAACTGTGATCTGAGGATCTTCGGTTGAAGTAGTTGATGTTTGAGGGGGGATATTATCTTGTGAATGGCTTCTAGTCACTAAAGGTGTGCGATTAGGTGGGGGAGGAGTCTTGCGACCACCTCGTGCCATTAATTAAGTTCAGGCCCTCCTTCTAGCGCCATTTGTTGACGGGTGAAATAGATCGTCCGTCAACTGAGAGAGTGGAACCGGTCCGGGGTTGTCTAAATAACCCAAGCCGTTTGGAATGGACCACCCTGACGAGTTTAACGGCTCCGTTGGCCTCTCTAAGGTCTCCTAAGGAAGCCAAAGAGAAAAGATGATCTGAGCTAAGTAATCTAACTAAACTAAATAAAACAAACTAACTATGACTAAATACGAGAAAGTAACTACAATAAAGGAAACTAGAAACTAATAAAACGAAAAAAAAAAGGAACTAATATATTAAATACAAACTATTCTAACTATTCTATCTACAAACTACTAATTACACTTATAATAACTCAAATCAACTATCTAATTATCAATTTAATTACAGTTTATTCACAAATATACATTGCATACAAT
>ML778251.1:283129-321571 GCA_009831015.1 Picea engelmannii | reverse complement strand
GCTTTCACGTCTGAATCCCCAAGGGATTTTTATCCTTCTTATCCTACCATCTCCACTACTGTACTTGCCATCAATGACAAGTCTATGCTGCCTGTAAAACATGCCAACAATCCTTTGTACATTCTTCCTACACCCATGCCATCAATGACAAGCATATGCTATCTGTTAAGCATTTCCAACATGCGATAACATGACTTAATTAAAGGGAAGATAATCTTGGATTAAGTGATTAATTAATCACATTATAATTACATCGTGACTTCGTGAGTTGGGGTTTAGATGCGGTAACTTTCGAAAATGATAGTGCCAAGTGGCGAAATGGCGAGAACAACTTTTACCACGGTTAGATTTTGTCTTTAATCCTTGACGTGGGTTATCCAAAAAGGACCTAATGTTCTCGGCTATCAGGGCCGTGACAATAAAAATTTGAGTTTGGCGAACGCTGAGGCACGAATCCCCGACGACGTTCAAACATGAGTTAGGGAAAACTTTACCCTCGTTACTGTCTTGAGTGAAAATTTAAAATGAATTCGTCGTTTCGTGACTCGGGATGTGTGAATTACATGTGTTATAGTATCCGACCTGCGAGATCCCGAAGTAGAACAAAAAGCAGAAACATTTTTACGAAAGGTGGGACTTGTTTCAAGGGTATAATAATCATCGCTGCTCACGTGACAAAGTTTCATAGGTCTCAATATCTCGGAGGGAAAAAGAAAACCATCTTTAGATTTCAAGCATCAAAATGAAAATTGTGACAGGCTAAAAAAACAAGTGTGGCTCCAACATAGGCTCCAACTAGGGATCCCGCCTTCCTGTGAGGTGGGAAGAACAGTAAACCACGTGCCAATATTGGGTAAATGGAGTCAAAAATTCAATCATGTGGAAAGGTTGTCGAGAAAAGAGAATCAAAGGGGGAAAAAGACTTTGTTCTTTTCCTTGAAAAGTTTTTTCAAAATCAGATACTCTTTTTAAACACAGTTGTAGTCCCTTTCACAATTTTCCCTTTCCCACTACTAAATTTAGGTATGTATTAAGACAATCGAAATAGTCCTAGGAGACTCAACAGATCTTGCGGCTCTTGGCTTGCATCAAAAGAATAAGATTATATGTTTTTAATTGGGAAGTCCCGTCTGAATTTGGGATGTGGATCAGATTTTAGAAAGCATTGGTTACTAGAGTAGAGTGATATTCATGTATAATAACCTTACAGATATCACAGACATTGCTTCACTTCCAGCGAGCCTGTTCAGTACCCCGGTGAAGTTATATGGCCCCTTTTTACTGAATTTCCTTTCACCACTTCAGAATATATTTATGCATTTAAATGCTGAGATGAGGGCAATCATTTCTGAATTTCCTTTCATCGTCTCTTGGACTAGGTGGGGGCAATCATTTCTGAATTTCCTTTCACCACCTGTCTTATAATTTACTTTTTTTAGCGTGAAGATGGGGGCAATCAATTTGTATCAGGGATGAAATCTGCGTAATATTTTTCATTAGAGGTCTGTCAACTTACTTTGATTACTCGGTACCAACCTGCCCTTGACCTTCACAACATCTTCTTTCTTAGGGAGAAAAAGGAAAATAACTTTTTAAAGGGCATCCTTTTTAAGCAAGATTTAATCCTCCGATTACCGTTGAAAAACCTAGGAAAGTTAGGATCATTCTAAACGTTCCTTCGCTTAGCAAGGGATCGAGTAGTTGTGAAGATCCGCTTTATTTCCACAATTTGATTTGAAACTCACGAGGTTGAAACGAAAAACTTTTACCCCTTCGTAATGAAACGGAAAAATGGTGACTTCATAAAAGTTGAACCCAAAGACAGAAAGAGTGTCAGGTGGTGGCTTACTGACTGAAAATATAGAGGTCAAACAACTCGAGACTGACTCTTGTAGATAATTTCGGGGATAATTTTCTTTGACTGACCGTTTTTAGATTCAGTGAATAGTTTAAATTGTTTAAATTTTTTCAAAGATTATCAAAACAATTATGTTATCTATCAGCTCGGCTGACATTGTGGTTTGAATGGCGTTACCTTGATTTCTCTTTAATAGTTTTTTATAACATATCGTTTTTGAGAAAGCTGATTTTTACCTTTTCCTTTCACTTTCTTTGCGCAATATGAAACTACTTTAGGTATCACCTGTTTATGCCAATTATTTCTGACACCGACTTTCAAATTACTTTTCCTACTTGTTTCGTATGCAGCTGGAAACCTGTAAAAAGAAAATACGAATCTTATTCGAAATGTGTTGAAAGTTTATGAATGAAAAAGAAAATCAAAAGAAATGTATATATGTACACAAAATATATATATCAAAAATTTATTTATATATATATATATATATATATATATATATTGTGAGGTGACTGTTAAGTCATGTAATGCTTCAGATACCGCCCATTTACAGGGGCATGGAGGACTTCCCCGTCTATATTTTCCAGTAGAAAATATTTTTTTCCTTCTGGATCCGAGACCCTGAACAGTCCATACCAGAGGTGGTCAAATTTACTATGCTTCGCGGCTTCCTCCTTTCTTGCATCCCATCTTAGCACTAAATCACCCTGAAGGAATTCCCTGTCCTTTGCCTTATCGTCGAACAATACTTTCATATCATCTTGGTACTTCTGTATCTTTTCATCAACTTCAACTCTATTTTGTTGAACCTCAATCAGCTGATTAATTCTCCTAGTTACATGATTGGGTTCTTGGTTTTGATCCTGCCATAACTTCATCACTGGTAGTGTTAGATTTATAGGTAGAACAACATCTGTCCCATAGACCATTTGAAACAGTGAAATGCCGATAGACTTTTTAGTGCTGATGTGATTTGCCCATAATGTGTATTTTAAGTGCACATGCCAAGACCTTTTATTTTCATCTAATACTTTCTTGATTATGTTCACCAGGCTCTTGTTAGATGATTCGGCCAATCCATTCCCCTGGGGGTAATATGTTGTGGAATGGCCAAGAACAATGTTATACCTTTGACAGAAACTGATCATAGCCATAGATTTAAAGGCCTGGGCATTATCGGTAACTATCTTTCGGGGACAACCAAATCTTGACAAAATATTGTCTTCCAAGAAATCGATTACCACCGAGTCTATTACCCTTTTGGTTGGAATGGCTTCCACCCACTTAGTAAAATAATCTATAGCTGTTAAGATCCACTTATGTTGAGCACTGGAATGAGGATTAATATCCCCTATGAAGTCTAGACCCCATTGTTGAAATGGAGCTTCAGCTTTGACTGGAACTAGAGGCAGCGTAGGGAGCTTTTGTTTACCTGCGAATATTTGACAAGGGTTGAAGGCATGCACTTTGGCATTGACGTCCGAAAAGAGTTTCGTCCAGTAGTACCCAGCCCTCAAGATATTGTAGGCTATAGCTCACCATGTGTGATGCCCCCCACAGACTCCCTTATGAAATTCGTCTATAACCCGCTGAGTTTCCGATTCAACTAAACAGACTAGTAGGAACCCGAGTGGATCCTTCCAATATAGTTGACTTTCGACTATACAATATTTAACTGCATGGAGTTTTAAAGTTCTGTATTTAGACGGTGATAGTTCATTTGGGCATTTTAGGTTCAGCAAGTAAAACACTATGGCTTTGTACCAACCCGATGATAAGAACTTCTCTTTGATCTGGTTTGGACTTGTTTCTTCATCGAGTTCATTTAGGTCTGTGTCTTCATCACTTTCCTGCAGGCAATTGATATCAAGGGCTCTGAAATTTGACTCCGCTAAGAGTTTGGCCAGGCCTTTCCCTTTTATCAATTTGGTCAGTTTAACTTCCAGATCAAATTCTTGGTTTTAGCAAGCCATCGCCCTCTTCTTCCGTCACAGTCTGGCTATACTAGTATATCTTTCACAGAACTGGTAGGCACGTACGTGATTATCTTTGAATGTAGAACATAAGTTATGAATGCCTTTAATGCTTTTACCATTGCGTACGCCTGTTTTTCTATTATGTCATACTTCAGTTCTACGTCTCTAAGGCTCTTGCTAAAAAACATGATCGGTTGTTTGAATCCTTCTTCATTTTTCTATAGGAGCACTGCGGCGATAGTATGTTCAGAGGCAAATGAGAAAATAAGAAAATATTTCAGATAGTTAGGGCTTGCTAACACAGGTGCCTCGCTTATGACTTTTTTAATATGTACGAACAATGCTCTGGCCTCGGTTGTCCAATTTACTCCACTATCCTTCTTCAACATCCCTGTGATCAATTTGACAATCTCAACGAAATTGGGGATAAACCTTCGTAAAAAATTTATTGTTCCTAAGAAAGATTGAATCTCTTTTATATTCCTAGGAATACTTATAGTATCTATTGCTTCAATCCTCTTAGGATCAATCTTGATTCCATCCCTAGATACAATATGGCCTAAAAGCTTACCTTCTCACATAGCGAAATGTGATTTCTTTGGGTTCAAATATAGACCAAACCTGCGGCATTTTTCGAAAGTCTGTTTCAGATGGATCAAGTGTTCTTCATCGGTTTTAGAGAAAACCGTCAAATCGTCGAGGTAAATGACTACGAACTTGTCTCTTTCTCCTACGAAAGCGATGTCCATAGCGCACTGGAATGTAGCCCCTGCATTCATCAAACCAAACGACATTTTTTCATACATGAATGTACCCCATGGTGTGGTGAAAGAAGTTTTTTCCCTGTCTTGTTCATTCATGGTGATTTGGTTATAACCAGAGAACAAATCTATCATAGACATTCAGTTTTCTCCAACAAATTTTTCTAACACATGGTCCATTTTAGGCAACGGATAATTATCCTTGGGAGACGACTTATTTAAGTTTTGAAAATCCACACACAGTCTGATTTCTCCATTCTTTTTCCTGACTGGGACCAGGTTTGCCACCCAGTCTGAGTACCTCAGAGGTACTATTATTTTCGCATCTAAAAGATTCTTAACTTCCTTTTCGATCAGGGGTAAAAAAATGGGGTTAATTTTCCTAAGCTTCTGCCTAACTGTTTGACACCAGGCTTCAAAGGTATCTTTTGATCAATTATGGAAGTGTCATATGTTCTTAGCTCATCATAAGACCATGCGAAAACATATTTGTACTGTCTGAGTAGGTTCTTATACTTGACTTTTACCTCGGGAGGGAGGAACTTGGATATTTTTACCACCCTAGATTCTTTTTCAGTTCCTATATCACAGTCCTCCACTTCTTTTGGTTGGGGCTGCAAAGTGGATTTCACAGGTACGTCGTTCTGATCAAAAAGTCTCTCTAAAGGAATCAAGCCTTTCAGAATATGGTTTCTCTTAAGGACCATCATACGATGATCCGCAATTTTTTCTCGAAAGGTTTCAGGATCTTCCCCCTCTTGCATGATCCACATCAGGTCATTTTGAATCTCTTGGTCTGCATGAGTTTCGAAGAACTCACCCACTGCTGCAAGAAATTTCTTAATTTGTTCGTCATCTTCAAAGATCTGCCAGTGTCGGATATTGTCTAGTATAGAGGGTTTGTATCTGATTTCAATATGATACTTCAGTTTGAAGGTCATGGGAGGATAGAAGGTTGAAGCTACCTTTTCCAATGCATCAGCATGTAGATTCTCTGCGCAAGGGATAAAATGGACATTTACGGATGAGAAAAAGTTTTCAATGAGATCCCAAGCACAATTTCTATACGTTCTTAGTCTGGGATACTTGGCTAGGTACTGTCGGTTTATTTGTTTGACTATTAGCTATGCATGACCATATACCTCCAAGTTACTTATGTTTAACATTTTGGCAGCCTCTAATCCTAAGATCAATGCTTCATATTCGCATATGTTGTTAGTGTAATCTATGTCCCACTGCAGTCGGTAGGAGAAAGGAACAATGAATTTACCTTCGGGAGCTACTAAAATCACTCCCGTGCCTACCCCTTCAGAAGATAAAGCACCATAAAAATACATTTTCCAAACTCCATTGTTACACAAATCCTCTGTCACGTGACTTGACTCTTCTTTCTTTATAGCGATTTCCTCTGGGGAAACCCTCCAAACCATCATCAAAAGACAAGATGCAATTTCCCAGATCTTGGTCTGCAATGTAAATAGGGAATTTGTTGGGGTTTTGAGGGTCACTGACTATATATGCTAATATTGTTTCTCTGTACAACTGAGTGAACTGACCACCGAACACATGGATTTTGGCATACGTCATGTCCAAATGAAGATAACCACCCAACTTGGCTCCCCATGACCTAGATAACAGCATGCCATACTTAGGGGGAATATCTGCGATAACCACATCCATTAGGATACTCTTAACCGCGACCTGCACCAGGGTAACTACCAGATATTTTATCATCCCCATACATTTAACCCTTCTTGAGTCAAAACAGTACATATTTACATAAGGTCTTGTGATCTAGAGACCCAACTTGTCCATTATAATCTTGGGCATAACGTTATGGGAAGCTCCGGAGTCTAACATACAATTATGCAGCAACTGATCATACACATTCAGAGTGATATAAAAGGGAGTGATGGTGTCTTTGGCCCCTTAAAAATGGGGACCAAAGGTGATGTTAGGTTTGTCATCTTCTAAGTTTAAAACATCAGACTAGCTTTCTAGCTCAGAGACACCCATTGCTTTGGTAATTTGCTTTCGATAAATGAGGTTTTTTGCTAATTCTACCAAAGGGATTGGTATATTAATTTTGTTTAACTCATTTTCAAAACTGAAAGCTCAGCTCACCTTGTCAGTTTCTTTGGTTGAGACTTCTGAATTTTTCCTTTCCGACTTACTTGTCTGGACTGCTTTATCACTCATGGTCCTAGTTGAAGATGTAACTTTATTTACTGGTTCGGTTTCTTGTGTTTGAGTTTCAACTTTTTCCACCTCGGGCTCCTGAGTGCTTACTACTTTAGTTTTGTTGTTGGGTAACAAGGTCTCTTTCGAAGGAGGTTCATAAGCTTGACCTCTTTGAAGGATTTTCTTGGGTTGATTCATTGAGGTGGGCTTACTCTTAGATCTTAAGTTGTACTTTGGTTGAAACTCAGCCATTATCATCTCAGTTTCTGGTTGAGATCCACAGAGATCAGTGTGATCACTTTCTTCATCCTCATTAGATGGTTGTGGCGTGTTTAAAGATTTTTCATAGTCTTCGCGAGTTAGATATGGTTGAGTGCAGTCATCACCGAAGTTCATGACATCATTGTCTGAATCTCCGAAGTCTTGAAAATCGTTCACTCCTATAAAATTTTCATTCTTTAAGGGAGCTTGTATTTTTTTATCTTCATTTTTTATTTGTCTTTGTTGGTTCAGGGGGTTTGGGTTCCTCTTGAAATCCTTTTTGGTGTAAGAGTCAGCTTTGTCTTGTTTGAGTTCCATTCTGGATATTTTATTTGACAGTTCTTTAATCACTCTAGCCATATCGTCCACCCTATCGTCTGAGGATCTATTAGACCTTGAAGGACCTGCTTCTTCTCTAAAGCACTTGGTCTCTGGGTTTCCAGTCTCTAATCTAGCTCTAAGATTACCCAAAGCCATCATATTAGATTCTATTTCTACTGCATCATCCTGCATTCGGTTTAAGGTGGCTCCCCTTCTCTCTCGCAAAAGTAGTGCAAAATCCGGCGAAAGTCACTTTGGCTGCGGGTTGGGATGGTTTAACCTCGGTTGGGATTTTATTGTATAGTTTGTTGAATCTCTGAATGAATGCCATGAATGTTTCTGAGTTCTTTTTCTTCAAAGACCCAAATTCAGTTAAATAATAGAGATGGTCTTTTCTCTCACCCCATTGTCTGAGAAAAGCATCTTCCAAAGCATCATACAACAGGATAGATGCTACGAGCAGGCTCCGAAACCAAGTTCGGACCTAGCCTTCAAATGTTTGGACAAGAAGTCTCGAATATACATCCTCATGTTCGATACCGAAGATATCTATGAATTGGTCGAAAAAATTTATATGTTCGGCTGCAGTCAGATCCCCCTCCCCGGTGAATTTTGGTAAATTTTTTATGTAATTTTTTGGAAGATCGTGTAGAGGAACGGGCAATACTAATGGAGCGTATCTAGCTGCAACTTTTGTGAACACTCTCGGAGGGGGAGCAAGCCCTTGGCCTCTAGCTTCTCCTAGAGGGGCTCCTCCCCCTCCTCCTCCAATAAACCCTCCTCCTCCTCCTATAAACCCTCCACCTCCTCCTCCGGCGGTTGCTATTGTTGTTTGTGGAAAGTTGTAAAGGGGGTTTTGTAAAATTAAAAGGGAATCTTTATTTTCTTCGTGAAGAGGAAAATCCGATGAGGAAAGGTAAGGCACGTGAGGACTCGGTTCCTCGGATCTGCAAGACATGTAATCAGGAGAACCGACAGGTGTGGGAAACAAGTGTGTAACACACTCTTCAGAATTTGGCGAAGTCGGCAAATTCAACTGAAGAAAAGATGGTATTTCAAAAGCTGACAAACTTTCAAGAGGGCCCTTTCCTTTGTATACTAAGGGGACGGTTGGATGAATCTCACTCCTAACTTTGGAGCAGTTTGGCGTTGAATCTTTAGCATCAAAGAGAGGACTAAGCAAAGTTGAGGATTTAGAAGGACTCTTAGTCTTCAGTGATGGGGTTTTTAGTTTTTAAACTGCAGCGGTTGGCTTAAAAGAGCCTCTTGCCTTTAGAAATTTTTCGGGATCGGTAACGGGTGTAATCTGCTTACCATCCGGGTTTTGTCTGGTATTCCTTCGACTGGATGCCAGTTTATTTCTCATGGAGTCTCCAAGTGAAAGATAAAAATCCTTAAAAGGTGTGTACTCTTTGTTCACTATCAAAGGGTAACACTTTCAATGAAAAACAAATGTCATTTTCTGAGGGAAAAAGATTTCGTAACTTCGGTCCCCGGCAGCGGTGCCAAAAAAATGTTCTTCTTGAGTCTGTACTTAAGGATTAAAAGTACAGTGTTAAGGCATCTGAAAGTGGGTAAAAGATGGAGAAGAGAGAAACATCAACCTTCGGCAAAGGAAACCAGGGAATATTTCTACGTTGGCGTTGTCTAGCTTCCAACTATTCATGGATAGTTATATCGTGTTCAATGGCTACCCATGAACGTTCAAGTTTGACCCGGTTAGTAGCAGTTTTAAGAATTGTGTTGAAAATATTTAAAGCAATGTGTGTTTGGTTCGATAGTCCAGGTTCGATATTAGGCTGTGTTGGTATAGGGACAGTCATGGGGGAATAGTAAAAGTAGGAAAGACTTCAAAGAGAGATTAAGTGTTGTCTCGATTTGGTCGAATAAAAGAGAATTTATGGTTTTAGGAATAAAATAGGGATGCAAATCAAAGGCTCTTTCTCGTAACTGTATTATATTTTAATAAAAGGTGTGAGGTGGGAAAAAAACATTTAGCTGTCTATGGTGTAAGACTTCTACTAGGGGAGAATCTCACGAATAAACAGAAGAGGAAAATGTAAGGAAATAACCGATGTAGTAGAGAATATATGTAGAATTCTGAAAATGCATATTGGTCTTACACCCGCTGATAGCTGGTGCAAAGGAAAGACAATAAACAATTACAGAAAACCAAAATTCATTCGCTATAGTAGTGGTCGTACTAAAGTATAACGAAGCACATCAATTATGAATATGAAATGAAATGAAATATGAAATACAAAGAAACAAACTTGTAACACAGTCGTGATAGAACTGAGAATCTTCAGATTTGCTTGTATTAACTTCTCAAATGTAAAAAACTCTGTTACAATCGACACAAAAAGGTCCAGCCTTGATTATTTCTTTCTGTGGTATATTTATACAATTTTACAAGTAAGATAGAATCTCAATAGTCGCAAATTTTCGGTTATGACAGAGAAAAGAGAAATCGCTCCATTTCTCCCACTCTGTCTTCACTTGGTGCCAGATGTTTGTTGTTGCGCGAGCTCGGTATAGGCGATACATCTTTCCACCAGCTGATATATTAGCCGTGATGCTTCGGCTTGACAGCTGGCTTCGAAGAAGTAACATTCTCGGGCTAACTGTTGCAGCTTGTCCTCCATTATCCGTCTATGAGGTCTATGGCGCAGAACTATGCGCTGGGTTTAATCATGCATCTATCTACTTGGACTATGTCCACCATAGTCATATGTGAGATATCGATCAACTCTCTTTCTTCCTCTTCCATCAGATCGAGCGAGATCTTTTCCATATTCATTTGCATCAACGTCTCGGCACTGCCTCCGCTATCAATACCCAGTAGCTCACCTTCTATGGAATTGAAGGCCTCCTCTAAAGAATTGGTTATCCTTTGGGCTTGTTGCTTGCCTTCGGCGATGTTATGCTCCTATTCCTTTAACAGAATGTTTCCCCTGGTTTGCTCTGCAATGGTGAACCTGGGAGTACCTACCGAAACCCTATTGTTCATGTCTATCACAGCTTCCTGGAAGGTGAACTGAGCTTCTCCAACATCCCTCTCTCTGGTAGATAGGTTCTCGGAAATCTGATTTACCAACAGACAGTTGTCCCTGATCGCTTCTACCTTGGCGAGCAAATTTTTTTGCGCCACAGAGACTCTGCCCCTAATCTCGATTGCTTGGGATTTGAACATCTCGATGTCTATCATCCTGTTCTCGGTGATTTCTACCCTAGCCTGCAGCTGTTCGATCAACTCCCTCTGCTGGCTCGCTTGCATCCGACCATCCTAGACCACTAGCTCTGCTTGCTCGAGCTTAGTTTTGAGCATCTCTATCTCATTTTTATCGGCCAATCTGGCCTGCTCTAATCCCATGCTCGCCTGGTCTTTAGTTGTTTCTATTGTTGTGGCCAATCTAGCTTCAAGTGTCCTAATGAGGCAGTTCTTTCTTTTAAGTTGGTTTTTTAGGAGCCCAACTGAGAATTGATTCGTTGAGGCATACGCTCCTAGTGTCCCTGCTATTTCAGTAGTGAATTACTCATTTTTCTTGTTTTTTCCATCAGTTATGACCTTATATTTCTTGGCAGTCGACTCTCCTTCTTGATAGGATTCCCTTTTCACTACAGCCTTTCTCTTTTTATCGAAGAAAAATTCATTAGGAGGGAGATATTCTACTCTTATGGGCCTCATCTCTTCATTGAATATCAATCCCTCATTGATATTTCCTTGCGTCGACTGCAAGGGGGTGACTGATGTGATGGGCTCTCCGATCTGTTTCGCCGATTTTCCCGGAGTGTCTACCAGAATCTGCTTCATCGGCGGTTCTGGAGTCTTTACTTCTGTCTCGGGATTTTGTTTCTTCGGCGAGTCTGGAGTCTTTTTCTCTACTTCCGGATTCTTCGTTTGTTCCCCCTCGCCCTGTTGTTTTCCCTGGTCGGGAGTTGCATCCTTAGAACCTTCGGCATCTTTCTGTTTTGTCTCTGAAACACCTGGACCCTCACCTCGCAACATAGCTGGAAGACAACTACGTCAGTGTTCCTGGAACTTCAATACATCGGCTCTTTCCTCGGGTGCCAAGGATTGAATCCGGGCTAGAATTTCTTCATAGGACCTCGCTCCTCAAAAAATGTCATCCGAGGGTGAATTCTCATGCTCAAATATTTTGAACCCGCAATTAGCCAAATGATTGCTCATGATCCTCTGTGGATCGTCTTTCTTGTACTCGATGGAGACCAAATTTAGGTCTTCCAACGCTGTCACCTCAGTTTTGGCATGCCCGAAATCTAATAAAGAATAAGAATTCAACCGAACAGGAAACGAGGGCCATACCTTTTTTTAATACCCTTTAAGTTCTTTGCTCACACCACCAATTACCGTTTTCCAGGCAACCTCGCGACAAGCCATCTTGTCTGGAATGAACAATTGTAGTGCATGTGGGGGAACAGAGGCCTCGAAAACTCTGAGGTATGAAAATTCTTCCTCCACATACCAATCTGCGATGCTACTCAAATTTGTTACTATGTTGTCCAAGATCCGGGGTGGCAGGCGACCGAAAATGGCGACATGCAGGGGCACCATCACCCAATTAAAAATTTCATACGCGAAATTTTCTGCTTTGTTTTCCCACAATTTTGCATTATATACATGTATGGGTTCTTCTTCGGTCGGAGTCCAATTCCAGCTCATCAATGGAAATGGTGTCATAGAACAAATTGCATCCATAATGTACGCGAACATGAAGAATGATGACACCTTCCCAGCCTCCTTCTGCTCCCGATACTCTGTGACTCAATTGGCCAAGCTATCCGAAAGCATATTTTCCTAATTAAAATAACAACCTTCTGCGACCCAAAACATTAGAGGCACCCACGCAAGGAAAAAATGTGATGTGTCCTTTTTCCCATATAACCAGCATGTCATCATGGCCACATATTTATATTGCAGTTCTAACGAAGCGATTGAATAAATGTCATGGTTATTAGCTCTGAACTTCGTGGTGTATGAAACCCAATCCTTTATCAAACTGGACATGGTTTTATCATACTGTATGCACCCCTTCTCCTTGAATTGCTCCAAGAACTCAGTGCCATATGTGTAGTCGGACGTCGTGGGTAGCTTATACATGGTTTGCATATGCTCAGGCCTAAAATTCCTGATGGTGACTCTCTGCTCGTCCATGATAGTCCTGGTCGGTATGTCCACATGATCAAACACCCATCAGACCATGTCATAATATGGAAGCAACCGTGGCCTGGCTGCTACTCTGTGCATTCCGAATTGGACGACTATTTTGTACTTGGTGGTTATATCATCTCTTTCGTTATCGTCGGAGTCGTCAGAATAATCCACCAATTCTAATTGCAGAATGTCTGAAACAAATGACCAGTTAGGGACCGAGTCAATACTTCGGGGCAAAGTATCAGAGACATTGTCTGAGCCTTGTCCTAAAACCTCAACATTCGCCTTTGCTTCTTTCCGTGGAGCCATGGCTGAAGCTTGGGTTTTATCTCTTCTGCGATAGAACTACGTATACATATAGAAGTCAGTTTACTCAGAAGTGATGAGCTATGTGTGCTATGAAAATGCATTTTTTATAATGAAACGCAGCTCTTACATATATTTGAAAAATCGGTACCTTTCAAAACAAGCTTGTCCAATCTAATTTAGAAATAAATTGTTGCCGTAAAAAGATCCGATCTTATATTCATATATTTACCCTATTTCCTCATTAATGTCATAAATTTTGGCGGTTTGAAAGTCAGTTGGCGTATGGAGTGAAAAGGCTTCCTCATGAATCATGCATGCATCGAAACGCGGGATCGGTCTTGTTTTAGTTTAATTAATCCAATCTCACCAACGTTAATGAATATCTCGCTACTCGTTATATCAGGGATTTTTCTTTAACATTTTGAGTCTTTAACACTCAAGACTGCGAAGAATGAGTTTGGTTAATAAAAGGTAATCGTGATCTGAGGTTTGATTAATTTTATAATTATTAATTTCTCCATATCGCGACTCGGAGTTTCGAAGATAAGTTTCTGGGAGATTTACATGTCGAGCTGCGAAACCGTGAGATTGCGATAACATGACTTAATTAAAGGGAAGATAATATTGGATTAAGTGATTAATTAATCACGTTATAATTACATCGTGACTTTGTGAGTCGGGGTTTAGATGCTGTAAATTTTGAAAAAGATAGTGCTGAGTGGAGAAATGGCGAGAACAACTTTTACCATGGTTAGCTTTTGTCTTTAATCCTTGACGTGGGTTATCCAAAAAGGACTTCGTGTTCTTGGCTATCAGGGCCGTGACAATAAAAATTTGGGTTTGGAGAACGTCGAGGCACGAAACCCCGATGATGTTCAAACATGAGTTAGGGAAAACTTTACCCTCGTTACTGTCTTGAGTGAAAAGTTAAAATGACTTCGTTGTTTCGTGACTCGGGATGTGTGAATTACATGTGTTATAGTATCCAACCTGCGAGATCCCGAAGTAGAACAAAAAGCAGAAACGTTTTTACGAAATTTAGGACTTGTTTCGAGGGTAGAATAATCATCGCTACTCACATGACAAAGTTTCAGAGGTCTCAATATCTCGGAGGGAAAAAGAAAACCATCTTTAGATTTCAAGCATCAAAATGAAAATTGTGACAGGCTAAAAAACCAAGGGCAGCTCCAACACCATGCGGGGTCGCTAAGTGTGAATAAGACTACTAGGAGAGGACAAGCAACACAACATGGTCATGGAGACAATGGAAGTGGTTGCGTACCACTAGAAAACATGCTAGTAGCTATGTGCTACTAATGAATTACTACATAGTCGTGAGACCATGGCAGTGGTTGTGTACCGCTAGACAATAGTTGTGTACTTTTATGACATGGAAAAATTTGTGTACTATTGGACGACATTGCAGTAGCTATGTGCTACTGGTTGATTGCAGCATAGACATAAAGAATGTGGCAGGTTATTTGAGCTACCGATGGCATGGTAGTAGTAGTATGATACTAGTTGATTGCAAAGTAATCAGTGGATTACTAGATGAAGGAACCAAGACATTGGTTTCACAAGGAAACCTCAATATGTCTTGTGGGACATTGGTTCCATGGTGGAACCTCAATGTGTCCTAGATATGTTTGAGGTAGGGATCAAGAGGGAGTACATCGTTGCTCACAACCCTCAACAGAATGGGGTCACAGAGAGGAAGAACAAATCTATTGTTGAGACAGTCAAGGCAATGATTCATGATAATCATTTACCTATGTTTATGTGGCCAGTGGGATCCATGATTGTAGTGTATGTTCATAACAAAAGCCCTTGAGGAACATGACTCTTGGGGAGGCCTCCACTAGAGTGAAGCTTGAGGTTGGATGCGTCAGGATATTTGGGTGTTCAGTATACATTCATGTAGCCAAGGATAAAAGGACCAAGCTAGACCCTTCAGGTAGAAAGGGTACTTTTTTGCGGTACAATGAGTCTTCAAAGGAATACCAGATCTACATCTCTAGTCAGAGACAGATTGAGTGAGAGACAGGAAGAGATGGTACCTTCTAAGAGAGAAAGATACCTTAGAGATATTCATGCTATGTCGTAGCTATGAGCCACATCACTGATTATAAACCTTCCTATTATGAGGAGGAAACTATTCATCCAATATGGAGAGATGCCATGATTGAGGAGTATAAGTCCATCATGAAGAATGATGTGTTCGATATTGTTCCGACACCTGAGGGGAAGTTTGCAGTCACTTCCAAATGGATCTACAATATCAAACACATAGTTGATGGGAGAATTGAGAGGTACAAAATGAGATTTGTTGCTAGAGGATTCTCTCAGGTGGAGGGAATAGATTATGAGGAGACATTTGCTCATATTGCTCGATACACTTCTATCTAGATGATCATTTCCCCTGCAACATCCATGGGTTGGAGAGTACATCATATGTATGTAAAGACAATCTTTCTCAATGGAGGGATTGAGGAAAAAGTACACATCGAGCAACCATATGGTTTCATGATACATGAGAAGGAGTCTCATGTGTGTAGGTTGAAGAAGGCCTTGTATGGGAAAAAGCAACCACCTTGAGCTTGGTATGTGAGTATTGATGGACACTTGATGATTTTTTGGATTCAACAAAAGTGTTGTTGATCCCAACCTATACTACAATATTATTAATGGTGATTCCCTTATTTTGGTCCTCTACATTGATGATTTATTCCTCGGCGATACATATAGCCTTATTGTTGAATGCAAGTATGCATTGGCCTCTAAGTTTGAGATGAAGGACCTTGGTATGATACACTACTTCTTGGGACTATATGTGTATCAGAGAACGGATGCAATCTTCCTAAGTTGGGGGAAGTACACAGTTGAGATATTGAAGAAGTTTGGGATGCTGAACTTGAAGCCCATGGCTACACCAATGGTGACGAATCTGAAGAAACTAAGTCTGTTTTCTTCCGATTCTGACAAAATTGATCTGAATCTGTATAGACAACTGATTAGATAATTGATGTATCTGGTTAACACAAAACAAAATATTTGTTATGTAGTGAGTGCACTTAGCCAGTTTACGAGTCAGTCTTGATAAACACATTGGATTGTTGTGAAGCATGTGTTGAGATACCTGTGAGGCACAACTGGACATGGTCTGAGATATACTTCCAGTATTGATATGATATGTGAGGAATATATTGACTCTAATTGAACAGGGAGCGCAATGGATAGAAAGATCACCTTTGGGTGTTGCTTCACTTTGGGATCTTCCATGGTTTCTTGGTGTAGTAGGAAACATACTTCTGTGGCTTTGAGCACAACATAAGCAGATTACATTTCATTAAGTATGTCAGTCCATGAAGTAGTGTGGCTTCGCAAGCTCCTTGTAGATTTATCCAAACATGTGTTGGATTCCACCATTATTCATTATGATAACCAAATTTGTGTAAAGATATCAGATAATCTAGTGTTTCACGAAGAATCGAACCACATTGAGATCAAGTACCATTACATCTAAGACATGGTGCAGAGGAAGGAAGTATTGGTGTAGTACCTTCCTACAGATGAGAAGGTTGTTGATGTTCTTACCAAACCAGGATGAAGTTCAAGTACTTCCATGACAGACTTGGTGTGGTAGAGAATGCCTCCCTTGCTGAGAGGGAGTCTTGTTGTTTGCAGCTTCCTGAGACATTCTCTAGATTGTTCTCCTCTGTGACTGAGTTGAGTTGATGATAACACGTTTTCGAGAAGGGATACGTGAGGCACTTATTTGAGAAGGGCTAAGTGCATTTGGGTTTATAGCCCAATGTCCCTTGTGGAGAGCACATGAGGACATGTCCCATGTGGAGAGCACATGAGGACATGTCAAGGGAGTTGACCCTTGACGTCAAACACTATGGGAGTTGACCCTAGTGTTTCTAGACGATGTAGCCTCTAGAAGTCCACATGGGAGTGCCATGTGTGACAAACATTCTCTAGATCATACTCCTTTGTGAATTGAGTTGAGTTGATATGTGAGGACACTTATTCGAGAAGGGATAAGTGCATTTGGGCTTATAGCCCAATGTCCCTTGTGGAGAGAAAATGAGGACATGTCAAGGGATTTGACACTTGATATAACACACTATGGGAGTTTACCCTAGTGTTTCTAGAGGGTGTAGCCTCTAGAAGTCCACATGGGAGTGCCATGTGTGACAAACCTTTTTCTACTATCATAGTTGTGTACCACTGGTGGAAAAATGTGTGTCTCTGGAAAGTAGTTGTCTACTACTATGGAAAAATACCTCCCTAGATAAGAGGGAGTGTTGGTGTTTCAGCATTGGGAAAAACTTCTCCTAGATTAGGTTGCAGAAAAAGGGAGATAGGATACATTTATCATAAAGGTGCACTTGTGGTAAATGGGCCCAGACATAGTCCTTCCTTGATCATGATAAGGAATAATATGGACTTGAGGTGCTTGAAGTGTTTTTTTCACGTGTCAATTAGAATCAGGATGACATTCACTCACATGTGTGTACTTGTGGTGAAATATCCCGATGTGATCCTTGTCCTAGTCATGGTGATTTGATAGGGAATGATAAAGACTCAAGATGCTATGTGATATTACATGTGGACCTAGAGTGAGCCTGATCTCAGAGAGAGTCAATTGGCTCAAAAGGGAGAGTCACAGAAGGAGTTTCTCCTCAGTTCAGGTTGGAGAGAGACGTCTCCCAAGACTTACAGACAAGTGTCACGAGTCTAGGGTGAAGTTTGTATATTTTAGAGACAATATTGGCATGATGCAGAATGTCTCCCTCATTGAGAGGGAATGTTGATGTTTGGAAAACATTGGGAAGACATTCTCTTAGAATGATAATTAATAATATGATTATTGATTATTAAATAACTTATATAATAAAGTAAATGATAATAATAAATATTTATTGATTATTCAAGGTATGCATACTTTCATGGATGGTGACCATATGTTACCTATATATGGAACACTCATCATTGTAATAATATATCGATCATATCTCATATGAATAAAAACAACATTCTGAAGGAAAAACAATAATTTTCCATACAAAAATCCACCATAAGCAACAAATGTTTTCTTTCATTTTGAATTGGGACTGATGGGGGGTTACTTGGCTATGTCTCTGATATTTGGTGCATGGTTATGTCTGGATTCCCAATGCAGACCTGGAATTGTTGTCAGGAAGCCTTCCTTGGCCATTGAAGACTTGTTGCAGAGCTCCCTCTCCCTTTGTCCAAAATGCCAAAATGACTTGAGAGAGGGGAGTGAGAGGGTTTTGTATTTTTTAATTTTTGAAAAATCAAATTTACCCAATATTGCATGAGGGAGGCTACGTGCCCTTCCCATGATTTTCTGAATTTTCTGATTTCTTTTATTATTTTTCCACTACTTTTTAATATTTCTCGAAAATGTTGCCAAGTCAAAGTTTGACTTTGACTTTGGTGTTGTTAACTTAGCCCCAAAAAGGTTGCCAGATGAGACAGAGTCAAAAATGGACGTAGAGCACGTCGTTCGAAAGGTCTCGATGAGCCCACCAAGAATATGTGGTCACCAATATGGAATAATTACACCTTACCCCTCAAATTTAGCCCAGAAAAGTTGCCGCTTAAAACCCTTGATTTGTTGGTGGGCCCACATGAAACATAATCTTGCGAAAGGCACCATATTGCCATATGATATCCAATCGAGGCAAATGAAGTACCGTAAGAAGGGTATCGACAATTAATTAGACTCGGTGGCCATATATTTGTGTTTTGGGGCCATTAATGGTTGGTTTATCTGTCATGAAACCCTGTTATGCGAGATGGTTTCCCCCCTTTTCCCGAAATAATTGACAAACGTGTGACAGCTCTAATCAGGCCATCCAAGGTCAGAATGAGGAAACTGGGGAGCCATTGGAAAGATATATGAGTCCATTACAGCGTGCAATCATTGAATCTCTTATTTAAAACTCTTTACCAATAATTTTTAAACCCCAAATAACTGCAACCAATCTGATGTCCAAAAGTGGTCATAAACTTGCGAAGGCTCATTCTGACCAACTGGGGGTTGAAACTAAGCACGAGATATATTTTTGGAAATACATCACACTTCCCTAGACCATGTATAGGTTTTATTTTCATTTTCAAACAAAAATATGAACATGATCATACCAAGAAGTCATAGTTATTGATTTTGGCCATTCGGGTGATGCTAAATTTGCATCCTCTATAGGGGGGTCATACAGACTCGGACTCGGGCCCATTGGAAATATTTTCCTGATTCCTACAATATGGAATAATTTAATTTCCAAAATGTGACAAGACTTAATTTTATCCTTTGCAAACAGACCTCGTCCCCAAGGGACCCGCCTAGTGACAGGAGAAAGGGGCCAACGATAAATGTTTTGCAAACTATGTGCTTAGCTAATGAAATATGAACTGAACAGTCTTGACATAGGCACTATGACATGGGATGGTTTCAAAACTAAAAAATTACCCCAGGAAGGCCTCCCCTGGGGGGAAAAGAACATGGTCCCATGACAAGCCGAGCAACGTCGGGATGGGCCCGTTTGGGTACCGTTTAAGATGTTGATGGACATTTCGATGACCATGGTTGTTATACTGCTTCCCATAAGTTGATATTAGGTAAGGGAGAATCATGACTTTGGTATCCATTTGACCTTATTATCCCTCAACTGATACTGGAAGCACTAACCCAACTGAATGTAACAACCCTGAACTATTGCCAACTAACTTGACCTTGTTCCCTGATACTCTATAGTGTTTGATAAGTATTTACACACTTATATCACAACCCTATGAAGGTAGACAACTGATACTCTTTCAAGGGTAGAGGCCATAGTAACTATGACCCCCACCATTGTCTTTGAATGGAACCATAGCACAAAGGTATGCTTGTGGAGGAATGAAGATATAAAACACCATGTTGAGCACAAAGCATATTTTTGGTTCAACATTCCTGGCACCGGAGGGGAAATTCTTTCCAAAGCTTGTATAACAATGGGATCACCCACGTGATAGGCGATAATACTCAGTGGAAATTTATACTTTCAAAGTGACCAAGGTGGGTGAGGGGGGGGATTCAACTGTAGTATAAGTACCATTTTTCACATGAGGGATAATCGAAGAATGAAAGTGGTGCAGTAAAGATATACAATAGAATTTATATTAATATTCACATAAGATAGAAGAATGGGAATAATGACTCGGGTTTTGCTGAGCAATGTGTCGCAAGTGACATGGTTCCCTCACCTGGATTATGGATTAACTATGAGAATCGAGGCTTAAGGTGAACCTTGGGTCAACATAAATTCTTATGCATACCTTTGATTCTTGACACACAAACAAGAAAACAAGGATCTTTTGAAATCAACGACCCACTAGAGAAAAACTAGCAAGAAAACTAGTTAAACAAAGGAGTAAAGAAATATAAAAAATCTTTGGCAGTAGGTGTTGAAATATCTAGCGCTCACAAGTGATGGAACTTTGTAGGAAAACAACCATTGCTTGGGAAAAATCAGATTGTACGTGGTCAAGTAAAGTGCAGTTTCAATCACATAGTTATGTAAGCCATAATGCCATCATGGTTTTCAACATTTACCAGAGAATGATATGCTACCTCCTTATACTTTCCTCACTAACTTTGATTAAATAACAATCAGGTTTACTCCTATTTAAGATGAGATTCAGTTAGAGTTTCTCGTAAGCCAAGCATTATGAAATGGATCCTAGGAGTTCACTCTTTTCAAACAACCATTCAACAATAAGAACAATCCCCTTCCCATTGAACACCAAGAAAACCAAAAAGAAGACAACCTACAACATTAAAATGAAAAAGACCAAAACCAAGGGGAAAATCAAAGAGGGGCTTATACACAAAATCAAAATCATTCAAGAAAAAAGACTCAAAATTGAAACCAAGCAGGAAAAAGGCTCAAAATTGAAATCAAGGAGATATATACAAGCATAAAAATGGCAACATCAAATACATACAAGAAGGAAAATCAACAACAATGAATACATACAAACACAAAAAGAACAAGTGGTGACTTATGTACAAGATGACGAGGTCTCTATGGAGTAAAATAACTTTAGGTGATGACCATTCACATGGAATTGAAGTGGTTCGCCATCCAAGGTTTTTAATCTGAAAGCATTTTTCCCTAAAACCTTGTATATTGTGTAAGGACCCAACCATAAAGAATCAAACTTGCGATGTTTGGATGGGGCCTCATGTGCTTTGTCCCACAATAGGATATCATCTCCTACTTTGTAATTTACCATTGTGGATATTTTATCGAAAGAACATTTAACAATGTCTTTCTTCTTTTGGAGGTGTTGGAATGCGTCTTTTCTTACCTCTTCTAGTTCGATGAGTTCGTCTAAACGATGTTGTAAAGGTTGGGAATCATCTTTTGCCTCAGCAATAGCCAACCTCAAGGATGGAATTTGTAAGTGAACAAGCAGGACAACAAGGGATCCGTACAACATAGTGTAAGGACTTTGACTCCTTGATGTCTTAAGGGTTATACGATCAGCCCATAAGGAAAATTTTAACTTTGTGTTCCAATCAAACTTGTTATCTTAGACCATTCTCTTAAAGATCTAAATCATATTTTTATTTGTGGATTCAACCAATCCATTACCTTGGGGGTAATAGGTGGAAGATCGAAAAAGTTGGGTTCCATATGTAACACCAAGGTGGAGCATGACATCAGACATGAAAGTTGATCCATTATTAGTTAATATCTCAGCAGGGGTCTCAAAATGGGATAAAATGTTATGTTCAATGAATTCTACCACCTGCTGACTCATAGCATTCCTAAGAGAAATTACTTCAACCCACTTTGTGAAGTAGTCTGTAGTTGTTAAGATGAATATGTGACCAATGCTGGAAGGAGGTGAAACTGACCCAATAAAGTCCATTCCCCATCTTGTGAAAGGGACTTGGAATTCAATAGGCCTAAGAGGTAAGGAAACTAACTTTTTCTTCCCAGTGAAGCTTTGGCAAGCTTCACATTTTCAAACCAGTAAATGGGCATCTTGGTGGAGTGAAGGACAAAAGTAACCTGCATGTAAAACTTTCGCTGCAATGGTTTTGGATGAAAAGTGACCTCCAAAAACCCTAGAATGGCATTGTTCAAGTGCCATTTGGGGTTGGTCAGGAGTCAAGCATTGTGACAAAACCCCATCAAGGTTTCTTCGGTAAAGGATTTGGTCTTGTAAAACATACCAGACAAATTGTAAATGAAGTGTTTGTTTGTATTTAGTATCCATGTCTGGTGGGAAAACACCATTGATCATAAAATACATGATAGGTCCATACCATGGTTGTGAGGCTAACTCAGTTTCGTTCACCAATTCTTCGAAAGCAATCAAGTTATCTACTTGAGGTGGTTCAACTATGACTAAGGAGTGGGATTGGGTTAGAAATTCATCCAACCTTGTCCCTCTTATGGTTTTCATTGGTTTAATTTCCAAGTCATATTATTGCATGTGCATGATCCATTTGGACCACTTAGTATGCAATTAGGTTTGATTCAAGGTAGTGACTAAGAGAGATGTAGGCACAAAAACCTGAAATTTTTGTCCTTGGATGTAATGTCAGAATTGCTCCAAGGCTTTATACAAAGAATAATCCTATTTCTCTAGCGTAGAATATTTCAGTTGGTGTGTCTTCAAATTATTTCTCATGAAGGATATTGGCCTAAGATTTTACATCATGATCCTTTTGCAATAAGATTGCATAAATTGTCTCCTCTGATGAATTAGTGTGCATGTCAACGTATTTAGAGGGATTAGGACTGATTAAAAGAGGGGCATAAGCAATGGCTCGCTTAGTGGATTCAAAAACCTGACGGGTAGGGGGGTCCCATTTGAACCGAATGTCCTTCTTCATAATCTAATTTAGAGGTTTGACTACTTGAGAAAAATTAGGAATGAAGTGTCTCAGGAAGTTTATCTTTCCAAAGAAAGATTGCATTTCTTTTTTATTAGTAGGTAAGGGCATATTTTGTATTGCTACCACTCTCTCAGGATCAACTTTGACACCTTCTCGAGAGACGATGTGACCCAAAATTTTTCCCTCCATAACACCGAAAATGGTCCTCTTAGGATTTATTGATATGCCAAACTTACGACATCTAAAAAGAACCTACATGAGGTGATCAAAATGACTAGTTTGTTCTTTAAAAAATATTGTGAGGTCATCGAAGTAGAAAAAAATCATCTTACCCAATAAGCGTTTGAAAGCAATGTCCATGGCACATTGAAAGGTATTCCCAACATTAATCAAGCCAAAATGCATCTTGTTATATGCATATGTGCCCCAACGAGTAGTGAAGGTGGTTATGTGAATATCAGAAGGCTTGAGGGATCTCTTATTGTAACATGAGAAACCATCTAAAAGGGACATCATTTGAGCCCTAGAGACTTGTTGGAGGATCTCTTGCATTGGTGGGATGGGGTAGTTGTCTTTTAGGGACACCCTATTCAAATGTCGAAAGTTGACACACAAACGAATATCACCAATTTTCTTCTGAATGGGAACCAAATTAGATACCCATTGTGAGTAACGGACATGGTATATGACCATAGATGCTTCCATCTTGTCTAACTCAACCTTAATTGTTTGTTCCAAAGAAGGGTTGTGCTTTCTTTTTATCTTCCTGTAAGGTTTCGAATCATGGATTTTGGGTATGGCATGGACTATCTCCTGCATATCGAAAACATTGCGATCCTCATAAGACCAAGCAAAAACATCCTTGAACTCTGTCAAGAGTTCTGTGAATTGAGCGATATCAAAAGGAGAACACTGTGACCCCATATAAACTAGTTTTGGATATTTCTCAGTTCCCAAGTTTATAGGGATGGATTCTTGCACCTTCCTAATAGATTCACTATCAATACTAGGTGCAAAAGTAGTGGCATCATTGGAATCAAACATGGATTCTAGTACAAAAAAACTAGGGGGAATTTTATTTGTCTTCAATTGGATTATGTCCCCGATTTCCTCTTCCAACTCACGGCTGATATGTAAATATTCGAATTCCTCCTTGTTTTCAAAGAACCTATAGATTTGTTCATCAGTATCAAAAACTTTCCAAGAGTCCACACTATCAGGTAATGCAGGTCTATGCAAAATTTAGACTTTTATATCTTCGATAGACCTTACGAAATTCAAAGTGAAGCAAGAACCAACCAAGGCCAAAGTATAAAAAACGTGGTTTACGGCCCTAGGTACAATTTGAATGTTGAAAGATAACAACTTCTCAATAATTTATTTATCCCTTCGATGGTATCGTTTGAGGCGCAGGTTATGAACTTCATATTTATCTTTGATTTGATTCACAACCAATTCAGAATCCCCACTAACCAA
Source organism: Picea engelmannii (assembly GCA_009831015.1). Classification (NCBI taxonomy): domain Eukaryota; kingdom Viridiplantae; phylum Streptophyta; class Pinopsida; order Pinales; family Pinaceae; genus Picea; species Picea engelmannii. Next base: position 297,324 of record ML778251.1, on the reverse strand, counting down.
CAAATGATGAATTCCTAAGTCTAAGGCCTTTTGGAGGCCTTGAACTAATGCTTCATATTCAACCATATTATTAGTGTTAGGAAATTTTAATCGAAAAGAGAAAGGGATTTCCTTTCCCTTGAGATCACACAAAAGGACCCCAGCCCTAGATACATGCTTGGATTTAGCATCGTCAAAATCCATGCTCCACACCATTTCTACCAACTCGGAAGGAGGGGCATGTGCATCTTCCTTAGATAACACAGTATATGTGCCCATCCCCATGTCTTGAAAAGACACATGTTTTTTATTGTAGGAAGAAGGTACAACCTGCTCTTAGTATTTTGGTTCTCTCCTGATGACAACTTCAACACCTTTATGAGGAAAGGTGAAGTGGTTTCCTTCCATGAAGTAACAACCCTTTTTTACTTTGGTGTACCACTCCCTCCCTAAAAGCATACCATATGCTTCAGGTATGTCTGCTATAATCAGTTTTATGAGCATGCTCACATCTGGAGCTTGGTTGAAAGTAATTGATAAGTCCTTGATGTAACCAATGGTTTCTACAATCCTTGAATCCAAAGCTAACATATATTTACATGGGCTCATGCATTCAAGACCCAGTCTCCTCATGACTCGAAGGGGCATGACATTGTGCCTTACTCCTCTGCCAGCGACATAATTATGGAGCATAAAATCAGAAATCATAATTGAGATGTAGAAAGGAGGAACCCTAGGGTCTATATCAATAACATCAAATGCCTCCTTAGGTTGAGAAGAGGTATCTTTGGAAATATGAACTCTCTATTATATTTGTGGAGTAGGAGGTGCTTGTAGAACACACGGAATGTTTTCAAACTGAGTAGTTGTCCTAAGATCATCTAATAATGTCATGTGGACGGGGACCTTCACTAGATCTTCAACAGCAATGTAAGGTCATGGTATTGGGAAGCAGGGTGGTGGATTATTAGGCAAATTTACCTTGTTTGGAGTCCACAAAACCTTATTCCTTGGAGGGGAAGGTAATCTACCATTCGTTGGAAGTTTGCCTTTTTCATTGTCCTTGGGATAAATTTTGGTCCCTTCCACCCCTTACAAAGTGGTTTTAGGGGCCTGACTCCTAGTTTCTACAACAAAGCTTCCAAAAGCAAGAGGATCATCATCATAGGGAATATAGTCTTCCATGTTAACTTGGGTTCTTTGGGAAGTGGAAGCAAGCTTGTTTTTCACTGGAGGTAGTGGGGATTTTTTGGTTTCAGACAATTCCAGGTGATGTGTATACAAGTAACAATACTCGGGGATCATGGAAGTCTTGGAAAAAGTGGCACCAATCCACTTCAGCAACATGTTTCCTAGGAGGAGGTGTAGGAGGAAAAGGAGGCCTTGGCCTCACAGGAGCAGTAAACTACAAGTCATTCACCTTTCGATTAAGGGAAAGTATTTGGTTGTTCATGTTCATTAACAACTTGAGTGTTTCATAAATTTCCCTTTCTTCAATCCTTGAAGTTTGGGTAGGTGGGGGTTCATATCGACGACCCTCGTTTCAAGGTACCTCATTCTTAGGTCTCCCATTAAAACGAGGTTGCGCTAAAGGTGAGGGAATCATGCCAGATTCCTCTATGTTTCTCTCAATTTCCAACGAGCTATCTTTGGTCGTATCTAAAGTTTGTATTGATTTATCTTTAAATATATACTTTACATTTGGATTCATAGAGGTCATGTAGTAATGGAACAAATTGTTCCGAGATAGTTGGGAACCAGTTGGGATCCTAGTCAAGGTTGAGGTAAAGTCTTGATTAAAGTTTTGAATTTGATCCCCCTCATGGATGGAGATGGTTGTGAAATCCTTGAGTAGAGAAGCCACATCATCCGCCGCTTGGAAATGATTCTTGAATTCTTGAACCATAGTGTCCCAATCTGTGATACTATCATTTGGAAGCAAGTGATACCATCTCACTGCTTCACCCTCAAAGGTTCTTACAAAATGTATAATGATGACATTAGGAATTGTTATGCCCATAAGTGATAATGCATCGTAGAAGTTTTGTATATGTTCCTCGAAATTCAATTTACTAGTGCCACTGAAATTAGGAAACCTGTTTGGGGCATCTGCAGGTATGTCATGATGAGGTCAGGGAAACCTCAAAGGAGTCTCAGGTTTCAGGGCATTTCCATGGAAACAACTATGGGAGGAAAAACAAAATTTGTTGGAATGATGAGAGGAACAACCTGAGGGTTAGTAACTATTCTTGGATTGACTTAATATTGCTTTAGCATGGAATTTGAATATGATAAGAGGAAGAGGGTGACTCATCTTACGTGAAAGGTGTAACGAGTTTCTTTGGTTTCCCAGATGTATGTGTCTCGCTACTTGTTTTCTTTCATGAACTTTGACTTCTTGTATTCCTGGGGAACAATGTTTCCCTAGGCTTAGGATATTTCTTCCCTGCCAACTTGCAAGGTCATAAAGTAATTCCTTTAAGTACAACAGATGTAGCACACCAACAATCCTACTCTTTCTAGCACGATGTTGATTAACCCAACTATAAACAAAACTTTGTTTTTGTTCTTCTCAAAGTGGAAGGTAAAGTATGATAGATTTATAACTTCTCACGTGAGTTCGAACAAGTAAAATCAGACACTGACAAGGTAAGAGGAAAGGAAAAATCAATGATATGTATGAATCCTAGATGCAATGGAACTGCAAGGGAACTCAAATATAGCAAGTACCAAAGAAAATTCCAAAGGATCACTGAAAGACCATGCCACAAAATTTTGTCAACAAGTGGGAAAAGGACCCCAAAGAATTTGGGTCCAATGCTCAGTACAAGTTTGCGATACAAGCAAAAATAAAAAAAGAATTGCAAGCTCCCTAGTATGGTCACCAGAAAAAGGGACATGTTATAAGAAAAATCTATTGGTTGGGACAGATCAAACCTATCTAGCTATGAATCTGGTTATAACCTCTTTGATACTCAGAACAAGGCATAGACTACCTGCACCTTAGGTGGTCCTTCCCCTGAGGTGGTAATGAAGGGGAAAAAGGAGAGGTGAAAGACTTACAAGAAGTCTTTCTTAGGACCACCCACCCTGGGTGTTTTCCTCGCTCAACTTCCTGGATCACCAAAATGGCACGGGGGGTGAAAATTATGGACAAAAAACTAAATAAAGTGAATAATGAGATGTTCTCTCCCTTAAAGCCTTGTAAAATGGCCCATAATGGGTTCTCAGTGTAAACTAAGGTTCTAGACAATAAGCCAATAAATGCCTCAAGTGAAAGAGTGAAAAAAAAAGGTGAAACATGGACTTAAAATCTATAGCCAAGTCTTTTCAAATGGCTATAAATTATGAGAAACAAGCTGTTCAAATCTTTTAAGGCAGGGAAACAAGCCCAAAATGGCTTGGTACCCCTCGGGGTGACCGGAGAAGTGATCCCAAAATATTGTCAAATAAAAAAGGGGGTTCTAAATGGAAATGGACAACCTTTCTACCAATTGTTAGAGCTATGTTTGGGAGAGTATTTACAACTTCAATTTCGGTTCGTGGATGAAGGGTGGACTGACAAAAGGTTTGACTTTAACTATATTTTATTGGTGAATTTTTTGTTATTAACACATGCCTTGGACACCACATTGTTTTGAAGGTTATCCCGATCAGGAAAACACATCCTGGAATTGTGCCAGCCAGTATAATAAGAGTAGTCTTAGTAGACCACGGTGGTTAGGTTGAAGAGTGCCCCATTCATTTCAGAGAAGCAGGGATTAGCCACTTCTCATCACTAGTGATTTTGGGCTCTTAAATCCACTTGGATGGAAGAAGGATACCTGCAAAAAGGAAGATGCCTAGGACCCCCCTAAAGGGAATTTTATTTGAGCTTACCCTAGCAGAGTAGTATTCCAATCAAGTTGAGCTATTCAACTCCTTGACCGTGTGGTACTAAGGAAATACCACTTGATTTATACTAACTAGACAACTTCTGAGGTGCTCATGATGAAGGCTCCCTCACTTTGACACGTAGAATCCTATGAAATTGAAATTTCTTGAAATAAAGGACTAGACTATCCACATGGCAAGGTCATGTATTACTTCCACAAGTGTGCCTCCTAGTCAATGAATTTGAAATCTATCTAAAAATTTCTACAAAAAAAATTAAAATAAGTATGTGACATATATGTCATGGCTAAATAAAATGTGTATGTATATAGATAAATAACATAGGTTTTGTTTTGAGTGTATGGGGCGGACCCCTGCTTTTTTTTCATGTATTTTGTGGTTTTTTGAGTGTTTTTAGCTTCCTGATTTTTGCATGGCCCCTTTAGGGGAAACCACCTATAGATTAGTGAATGAAAAAATATACAATGAAAGATGACAAAATTAACTAATTACAAGTAAACGATTATACCATTCAACCCAAAGGAATGGGTTGAGGCTCTTTGCGAGTGACAAGGCCACCATGTGCATGAAAGCCCCAACAGATTCCTTATATGGGGATTGTAAGTTTAATTATTGGAATTGGAAATAGTGATGATTATTTACGAAAGTACAGATCATATTTTATAAACAAAAATTTACAAGTAAACTATGCAAACTATCTACACAAGCAAAACATATCAGCGTGGGTATATGTGCCAAAATTTTTGGATTGAGTGTAAGTGAATATAAGGTGAATATGAGAGTGATTGGGTAGATTTACCGATCTCATTTGAATTTTTTTCTTCGCTGTACTACTGGCCCCTTTTCCTCAAACAGGTCTTTAGGTGGTCCCCAACCTCTTAGGAGAAGCAGAGCAGGTGACTGGATTGTATCCTTGCAGGCAAACAACAAAATTTTAGTGTTTATATATGAAAAGACTTAAATACATGAAACAAAAATTTATACAAAAAAGATAAATAACAACCAACTAAGATTGTTGTCCCATGGGGGGAAATTGGCCAAAATGGTCAATTTTCTTATTTGGGACATCAAGGTTAAAAGTAGGAAAAAATAAAAGAAATGTACATGAATAAGATAAGGAATCAAACAAATATGAACAACAAGTTAAGAGGCTTATTTAAGGGCTATCCTAAGGAGTCCTAGGAATCCTGACCACTAACTAAGGTTGAAAACAACTGAGTACTTCAGAAAATATGCACTAAAATACATCAAACAGTTTAAACAAAGTTGTTAGAAAATGAAAGAAAGTAAGTTAAACCCAAGGAAGAAACAACAAAAACCTAGCTAACCAATCCCTCCTAGAGATAGCTAACATAACAAGTATTTACTTCTACCCCTCAACTCTTAACCAACAAGTGACATATCCAACAACTAAAATTCAACAAGTATCACACACACAAAGAGTCTTGGAAATTTTTAGCAGATCTTTGTTACTATATTGATTCTCCCTTTTTAAAATTCCAACCCTCTTATCTATAAAGGAGAGGTGAAGGCTTAGGGTTAGGTCACAAGACACTTGTCACTTTTGGAAAAGTGACAAGTGGACCAACCCTAAAGTGTTTTTGTTTTTTACCAAAAGTAAACTTATCCTAAAATGGAATCTTATCCAAAAGAGAATCTTATCCAAAAGGGATCAAATCAAATCTTGTTTGACCTCTTAATTACATTGTATACATGCCAAAATTAAATTATGCAAGACTACATATTACAAAAATTAATTTTTCATAAAATGAAAAAATTAATATGTCGCATCACCATTTTCCTTCGGATTTGTGCCATCCCAAAGACTCTTTCATTGCTTCCATGTTTGCAGCTGTAGGTGAGGTGATTTAGGATAGTTATAGGCCATCCATGGTTGTCGGATTCATCGGGATAAAGCCCCAAGGTGTGGGGAAATTACAGAGTTGCTTAGGAGGGCAAGGGGCCTTTGGGCTTTGGTTGTTGTATGTAATGAAATGTCTTTTGTTCATGCACTTTTTAAACCTTATTATACCCCCCCTTTGCTTCCTATAAGTTTCCCAGTGAGATGGTCGAAGCATGGCTTTGATTTAGGCTTGTTTCGGTGAGGGGACCCCTTGGGCCTAAACCTTCAGAGGACTTTCCCTTATACCAAAAAACCACAAAATGGTTTTTTATTGTTCCCATGTTGTATCTATGTTCACTACATTTCCACTTAATTTCATTTGGCGCAAATCTGACTCTGGATGAGTAAGATATGGCCCCAGAAAGGTACGTAGGAAGGAGCCAGTCGAGAGACTAATCATGGAAAAATTTGAAATTGGGGAAAATTCTGGGCTAGAAACTAGAATTGATAGGTTTTTATAGGGCTACATACCTGTAGATGAAATGGGTTTTCCTCATCCGGGCAAATTTGGCCCCGGAGGCCCCCAATTAAGCCTCCTTCTGGCACGTGCTTTTTGGACCAATAATGAATCCCTGACGCTCTCAATGGCAAAGTTATGCACATTTCTACCTGTAGATGGCAACATTATGCAACTAAAAAGGTCCAGTGACCCTTAGGGGGTGGGGGAGTTTTAATTTTATTATACAGTTTTAAATATATAAATAAAATTTATTTAAAAAAAAAATAGTTTTATTATGAATTTAAATAAAATTTCATATATATATATAATAAAATAAAAATAAAAATAAAACTTAAAAATTCAAAAAAGAACTTTATAATATTCTAAAATCATATCATAAAACTAAAATTAAAAAGATAAATAATTAAAAAAAAAAACAGTTATGGAAAATGGAGGGTTTGCGCAGGGTTTGGAGGAGCGAAGGGAGGAGTGAGGAGTGAGAGGAGGTTGTGGAGTAGAGGGTACTACACGTAGATGGAGGAGGCAAATGAGTGGAGGATAAATGGGGGTGACGAATGGGAGGCCACGCACAAGGTAAGAGGGGGTTGTGGGGTATGGAGAGGGGAGTTGGTGTTGCACGCATGGGGGAGTGTATGGGAGGAGCGGGGAGAGGGACTGGTGCAGGGTTTTGGGGGTGCATGCTGAGCTGGAGGAGGTTGTGGTGAGGTGGAGTTGCATGAAGGAGGGGGGTTTTGGCTGCACACAGGTATGGTAATAGAGGGATTTGGGAAGGAGGGCACACAAGGTAAAGGGAGCGCGGAATGGTGTGGGGTTTTTGGACTGCGTGGGGAAGGGAGAAGGGGAGGCCGAGGAGAAGTGAGGGAAAGGAGGTGGTGTAGGGTAGAAGAGTGGAGAGGAGGGAGAAAATGGTGCATGGAGGAGGAAGAGGAGGCTTGGTGGGTGGTGGTTCCCTAGTGGTGGACGGGTGGTCGACCACCAACAAAATAAATTTTTATTTTTCAATTGTTTTTTTGGGTTTTTTCAATAGTTAGGAGAGGGAGGTCTTGGGTTCAAACTCCCTCCCTTCCTTTTTGATTTATTCAGCATTTACTGGGTATTTTCAACAAAGGAAAAGGGACGGGGCAAGGGTTCAAATACCAGGCCTTGAAATTGGCCATGCACATGCCTGCATACTCAATCAAACTCATATATTTAATTCTCTAAAGGGGCCTTGGAGGCTTGGGCCTAGTGTCCAAGAGGGGTTCGAATCCCTTCCCCTTTGAATTTTTTGCACATAAAAATAAATGAATATGGCACAACATCAATAAGACATGAACCGACACTCTATTCCAAATCTGAAACAACACCAAAGAAACCATTCCAAAGGAAAAAACAATAATTTTCCATATAAACATCCACCATAACCAACAAATTGTTTCTATCCTTTTGAATTGGGACTGATGGGAGGTTACTTGGATTTATGTCTGAAGGTTGGTGCATGGTTATGGTTGGCTTCCTAATGCAGACCTGTACTTTCTATCAAGAAGCCTTCCTCAACCATTGAATACCTGTTATAGAGCTCCCTCTCTGCTTGGCCAAAATGCCAAAATGACTTGAGAGAGGGGAGAGGGAGGGTTTTGTATTTTTTAATTTTTCAAAAATCAAATTTCCCTAATATTGCATGAGGGAGGTTTCATGTCCTTCCCATGATTTTGTGAATTTTTTGATTTCTTTTATGATTTTTCCACTATTTTTTAATATTTATCGAAAATGGTGCCAAGTCAATGTTTGACTTTGACTTTGACTTTGACCTTGTTGTTGTTGACTTATCCCCAAGAAGGTTTCCAGATGAGACGTAGTCGGAAATGGACACATAGCATGTCATTGGAAAATTCTCGATGATCCCGGTGAGAATATGCGGTCACCAATCTAGAATAATGCCACCTTACCCCTCAAATTCTGCCCGGAATGGTTGCCGCTTAAAACCCCTGACTTGTTGGTGGGCCCACATGACACACAATCTTGCGAAAGGTGCCATATCACCATATGATATCCAATCGAGGAAAATGAAGTACCATCAAAAATGTATCGACAAGTAATTCTACAAGGTATCCATATATTTGTGTGTTGGGGACATTAATGGTTGTTTTATCTACCATGAAACCCTGCTACGCTATCTAGTTTCCCCCATTTGCTCAAAATAATTGACAAACTTGTGACAACTCTAACCGGGCCATCCAAGATTCGAATGAGGAAAATGAGGAGCCTTTGGAAAGGTATATGTGTCCATTGTAGCATGAAATTGTTGAATCTTTGATTTAAAACTCTTTACCAACAATTTTTAAACCCTAAAGCACTACAACTAATATGGTGTCCAAAAGTGGTCATGAACTTGCGAAGGCTCATTCTTACCAACTAGGGGTTGAAAACAAGAAAGAGATATACTATTGCAAATGTCTCACACTTCCATACACCATGTATGGGTTTTATTTTCATTCTAAAACAAAAATCTGAACATGATCAGACCGAGAAGTCGCAGCTATTGGTTTTGGTCATTCGGGTGACGCTAACTTTGCGTCCTCCGTAAGGGGGTCATATAGACTTGGACTCGTGCTCATGATAGACTATTGGAAAGATTGTCCTGATACCTACAATATGGAATCATTTTATTTCCAAATATGTGACCAAAATTCATTTTATCCTTTGTGAAAGGACGTTGTCACCAAGGGACCTGCCTGGTGACAGGCGAAAGGGGCCAATGATAAAAATTTTGCAAACTGCATTCTTAGCTCATGAAATATGAACTGAAAAAGTATTGACATGAGGAATTATGACGTGGGATGGTTTCAAAACTCAAAACTTACCTTGGGAAAGCCTCCCCTGGGGGGAAAATAACATGGTCCCATGACAAGCCGAGCAAGGTCGGGATGGGCCCGTTTAGGTACCATTTAAGATGTTGATGGAAATTGTGATGAACATGGTTGTTATACTGCTGGCTATAAGGTGATAGTAGGTGTTTTAGGAAAATCTGCCTGCGGACAAGTAGATCGACCTCTAAGGCTTGACCTTAACCCTAGACAGAAAAATGCTTATCGTGGACACTGACTTCCTTTCAAATCTATCTAAGCCTAATGCATGAGAAGGAAGGATAATAGAAGTACCTTTTAATCGACGTTTGTCCCTGCACGCTCCGAGTTGCGCTCCAATCCTTTTTCTCCTCACTGAGGTCTGTGGACAAAACAAGATACGACCACTTCCTACTCTACTGACATTAGCTTGAAAACAGATCTACCAATAGATGATAAGTTCATGTAACATCAGACACAAACTAGAAAGAAACAGGCCAAGCTTTTCATATTAATGAGAATAACGACAGCAGTACTTACAATCGTAGATGTGAATGCAATAGCTTCATCGAGTCCTCTTCGTCTAACCCTTGCCTGAAAGATCCACAACCTGGATAACAGCAGCTACACTGATTGCTCTCCTTTGGCTGACTGCAACTTACCTCCAAGATCATAAGTTTCATATGTTCAGTTCTTCCCCCTCTTCATCACCATAGAGCTTTCTTATATAGGTTGGGAGGAGCCTAACCACTTGAGTTATGTTTATAACCAGTTGGGAACCTCCTCCTTGGATTATAGATCTTTTGAAAAAACCAAGAATTCAAGCTCAACCGCCTCCTAAACTCGAATGATTCTCCCCTTATTCTTCTCACCGGGCTAACAGTTTACCCAGAATGGAGAGCGCTCCCTTAGAAGGGGCATCAGAGTGCTATAACACTCATGATAAGGTCAAGGGAAGTGCCAGCGCTTCAAATTTGAGCAGCACTCCTACAAAGGGGTGGAAGAGCGCTATAATGCTTCTGAGCCATGGTGGAGGGGCGCCAGCACTCCTCAGGCAGTATTAGGGGAGCGTTCCCCTTCCAAACCTTTGATTAAGAAGCCTTCTAAGGTGTTAAGAGATGTTTGACTCCAACAGACCAATTTCTTCCTTCAAACCAAGTAAATGAGGTGTTTTAAGTGCCTCTTTAGTGTCGTCATTGTGGTAGCATGATTCAACAACATTTACGAAACTCTGTAATCAACTTGTGACACTTGCGACAAGTTGTAAAGGAGTTGCGACACTTGCGACAAGTGAGAGGCATATGCGACACTTATCCAGTTGAGTGATTTTGACGTGTAACAGAATGCCCCCCAAAGTATGAAGTCAGAAGATGCGGACTGATGACTGAAGTACTTTGTAGATATTCAAGAAAGGGTTTAGACTCAGAGAACTTGACGGAAGCTGCACACAAACAACCAACCAATATCATGACATATTTAAAAACCCAAGGGAGGCATACCTATGCTTGGAAGATCGAGACTTGTGAGGTATGTCCACCATAAAATACACTGCGGATCCATAATTGTATTGACAAACAGGGGTATAGCCACCAAAGATACAATGTGGATCTATACCGTAGTGACTCAAACTGATCGTAGCCACGACGAATACACAGTGGATCTACAAGATGATAAGACATAGCCACGACCAATACAATGTGGATCTATGTAACAGTGTATGTGACATTGTCCAATAGAACTCCTTCGCAACCGTGGCGAAGCATATATCAAAGTGATGGCTCAACCCAGGGTCTTCATACCAATCCCAAAATGGTACGAATCTGACCATGTGAATGGATGTCTTGACGTCGAACATGGCAGAAACCACTTGATTACTGGTCAATGAGGTAAACCATTAACAAATGCGGGGGAGATCACCATTGATGTCGATGATTCCCAAGGTACCCTATTACATTCCAACGAATGTGAATAGATGAGCTGAGGTCGAACACTCGTGGAATCATTCGATCAGGGGTCAATGATGTAAACCCACTTTCGAATGTGAGGAGGCCTGCCATTGAGGCATGCAAGTCCCAAAGTACTAACTGGTTTCTAAGTTTGATTCCTGGATGATGTGTTGGAGTCGACAAGGATAGACTCGTCGAGGGAGGACCTTAATGTATCCCCCATCAATGACACGAAATGGATATAGAGATGTAATTGGCAGATCAAATGGACATGGACTGACACAGGTTTTGAGGCAAGATATTAGGGATGGTTGACTCTCGAGGTGGATACTTCCCTTGAACACTGAGGCACAACAGCAAAACATGGCATGGACCAAAATTATGTAGTGGATACTGCGACTTGCGTCGGGTGACCCAAGGGAGTGAAAGGAAACTCAAAGATTGGCTCAGTGCAGAGGTTCAGCAGATTATGATATGGGCGAATGACAAACTGTCGTGTTCAAGGGCGACTCTAAGAAGTGCCAGAAGGTGTTCTCAAGAGACTGCTTGGCTTATTCCTTTCAATTTTTCCCCCCATCCAGATAGATGAGTACCTCTTTTTAATTTAATGAGCTCGAGGAGGATAACACATGCTCAATATAACCTACCTTTGGTAAGTTCCTCTTCCTTTGTTTAACGAACCGGAAGAAGTAAGGGTTCAGTCCCATATGGGTCTGTCGATGTGCGCTTTAACGAGTCCAAAGACAGAAAACTCGAAGGTTTTTCGGGATTATAGAGTTTGGAAAAACACTTAAAAGAGAACTCTCTCAGTTCCTTTTTCGTACGGTAGTCCATCGAGACCGAAAAAGGGTTAAACTATCGCTCGAAAGACGCCCTTTCTAACCTTTTAACGAGTGTGAAAGGAAGCAAGATCACTCGACAATCTTTTCATGTTTAGAGAGTCTGAAAAGGGTTTAAAGGAGACTCCAGGGGGGTTCCTTTTTCGTGTGGTGGTATTGGTACGGGTCCGAAAAAGAGATAAAAGTTTACCCGGTTACATTCTCATATTATCGAGCTTGAGAACGAACTAAGACTATGCTCGTAACTATGACAAAGGTGAAAGATGCATCAGGATTGCCAACAACCTGCGACAACAGAAACTAAAAACCAGGGATTAGTGAAGTCATTTTCACCAGTAGAGAAACCCAAGATGACCATAGCTTATGAAAATGAAATTTTTATAAATATAGATTGACTCAAAAACTTCATTTACCATTTCATTCGCAAGGATTTTGTGGAGCATTGGAGAATCTCAACTGGAGCCAAACTTGTTCTTCTCGCTGCAGAAGCTACGGTTGATCATTTTGCACACCGTTCGAACCAGGTAGGCATTCGTTCGTTTCTCTTTCAATTGTATGGTTCCAAGTTGATTTTAATAGCATCATTAGTTTAAAACATGAAGCCCTAGGTTGAGCATTTTGGACCAAATCGGCCTCCTTCTAAAGTTAATAAACTAGGGGAAATTATTCACGAAATTGCATTGGAAAATGGTGGTTAAGATGCCTAGACCTTAGCCATGGATTAGATCGACCATTTTGACCAAAGAATTCGTAAAAAACTCCTCTCATGGGCCCACGCACCTCCTCAAAACGTTTTTCATTTTTATGATGTTTTAATCATTGTTTAGTGAATTTCAAAGGATGCGGTGGTCTAAAATGATGACTAGTCACCTTTAGATGTCATGGGCATTTGTTTTCATGCTTTAAAATGCTTTTTGAATTTTGCCGAAATCACCAAAACGTGGGGAATGATGAAAATTTTGAATTTTTGTTTTGTAGACATATTCGGCAACCATGATCGAGTGGAAAGAGCGGGAACATGAAATGGATGATATAGTTGCTTTACGGAGTCCCCGTACACGGGCTGCTTTGAGGGCCTGCGGATTACTCAAGTTCTTCAAGATGCAAAAAATGAAGAGTAAAGTTTTATTGCTTGAGCACATCATTGGTCTCTGGGACATTACTGAGCAGGGATTCTGTATTGGTGCACAGCTCCTGACTATCGAGTTGGAAGATGTGTATTTTCTGATCGGCCTCTCCAAAAGAGGGGTTCCTATAGCTTTTACAGGGCAAAGGATATTGCCAGAGCAGGTGGACGTGTATTTGGCACGTCATTGTGTTCCGGGGGCAATATTGGTAGGGGGAAGGATCCCTATCAAGGATATCTGAGATCTGCCTCTTCGATCCATATTGTTTGCTATCACTAGTGCGACTGGTAGTACCAACGCTCACTTGGCTTCGAGGTCACAGGTGGCTTATGGCGTTCAGTGTTTAGAGACCACACTTTTCAACTGGAGTGCGGCGTTCCTTCGAAATGTGAAGGAACAAATCTCTCGGTGCAGGAACGGTCAAAAGCAGTTTGGCTATGGTTCTTTCTTAGTCTCATTCTTCTTGGAGCGCATCCCACAGATGAAGCCTCAGGTTGCACTGACAGTATGACCGATAGATGAGCCTCGGATGGAGAGGTGGACTAGCCTATCCCCGAGGTTGGTTTCGGAATCGGAGCTCCATTTTACCGGTGATTTCTTTGCCTGGTTGAGGCGGCAGTTCCTTTGGATTGAGGACTTCCCCTATGTTGATGTTGATTCCCGCGGGAGTATGGATTTGATTCTGCCCGAGGGGGAGGACTGGGATGAGTCAGGTAAGAGACTAAGTCGTACCTTGTATAGTTTGTTTTTATGTTTTTGATGTATATGTATTTTTTTTGGGTATGTAAGAGAGTGTTAACAGATGTTTTGTTTTCAATGTGCAGACAAGGGAGCAGTACGCCCTGTGGGTATACCAGTGCCAGGACGTCGCGGTGGTGCCCCAGTTGTAGCAGATCCGGTAGCACCAGTGGTGGGCCTCCGGGAGGTTGAGAGGAACCTCCAAGGTCTCAAGATGGGTATCCCTCCTCTGCAGAGGGGGGACGTGCCTTTGCATTTGCAGCGACATACTGTAGGGGTGCCAGAGAATATCAATTCTCTGTTGAGACGTGTAGTATGCACTGTATTGTATTACACATAGCACAATGTAGCACGGGGAGATTAGAGTTTCCCTGAGATCATGTTTTTTGTACGCCTTGTCTGGCGAAGTTGTATGGGTGGATGAGCCCAATATTTTGTTCTCTTACAGACTTTTTGATGTAATGTAAATATTTCAATCACGCCA
>ML778251.1:270011-282879 GCA_009831015.1 Picea engelmannii | reverse complement strand
ATATATATATATATATATATATATATATATATATATATATACAGTTTCGAGTTTTATGATGTCGATGGTTTGTACATGATGATGTCTGTGATGTGTTTTAATTTACATGTAATGTACAATTTTTGCTTTCCTTGAATCTTATCTGTGGGCTAGATACCAATCCATGATGTAATTAGCTAACGAATCTGAAACACTATTAAGTTCCCTTGGAATGTGTCTATATTCAATATAATCGAACATTCGTTTGAGACGGCAAACTTGCAAATGTAGACGTAGCAGGATAGGACTACAGATAGCGTAGATGTGATTGAGTTGATAAACCATGAGTTGGGAGTCTAAGTAAATAATGATACGAGAGATACCTAGGGAGGAGGCTTGGGATAACAGTCCAATGACAGCATGGTATTCTGCCATATTGTTGGTTGCTGGTCCTAAACAAATGCCTCCTGAACTCACCACCTCGTCAAATTGATAAATAACCCATGTTGCCGAGGTAATATTCCGGGTATGTCGGCTGGCACCATCCGCGAACCCAAAAAAGATAGGAAAGGTAGACGTCATCTGCGCATGAAAACACAGACACAGTCATGAGTGGCAACGGTAAAGACTCGAACACGCGAAAGAAAAGGCACACTAAACTTAAAATACAATAATGTACAAAGTACAGATGCTAGGTGATCTAGGCATAGTACTTCTTAAGGTAAAGCCCGTTTTGAGGCTCTCCTAAGGAAATTCCATCATGGTCTACTAGTTCGTAAGCACCTCTGTGTAAAGCACGCTTCACGATGTAAGGACCGTGCCACATAGGTTCTAACTTTCCTGTTCCCAATTTATTGTGTGCTTGGTCATAAACAAGGACTAAGTCTCCTTCTGCGAAGGCTCGGGGTTGGACAGATTTGTCATATTGACTCTTGATTCGTTTCTGATGTGCCTCATTAACGAGAGCGGCATCACGACGTGTTTCGTCCAGCTTGGATAGGTACAAGAATCGTTCTTCTTCTGTAGAAGTATGGGGCAGGAGTTCTACTTTCAATTTGAGTGATGGGATTTCACACTTGATGGGTAGTACGGCCTCAATGCCATAGACTAACTGGAAAGGAGTGAATCCAGTTGAGGTTTTCACAGACGTGCGATAGGCCCAGAGAGCGGAAAACAGTTGTAAATGCCATGATGTCTTGTTTTCCCCCACCATGCGTTGGATCATGGTTTTTAAGACTTTATTGATAGATTCAACTTGTCCATTCGCTTGAGGGTAGTAAGGGGATGAGTTTTCATGGCGAAAACCCAATTTGACGTGTAATTCGCTCATCATCTGGTTCTTGAAGTGTGCACCGTGGTCGGTGACAATGGCATGTGGTACACCAAAATGAGTAATGATGTGGTTAAAGAGGAATAGAGTTGTGGTACGGCCATCGTTCAGGAAGGTAGGCATAGCCTCAGCCCATTTTGTGAAATAGTCGACGGCGACGATGATGTAACCGTGCCCCCCGGCTGAGGTAGGCTTACACTGCATGAAATCGATACCCCATTTTGAAAAGGGGCTGATGGAAATAATAGGGTGCAGCGCAGTAGGGTGGTTTCATGCCTTCTTATTGAAGATTTGGCAGGGTGGGCATTTTTTGACAGCCTCGATGCAATCTTTGAAGATAGAGGGCCAAAATTAGCCGGCACGTAGGATTTTTTGGGTTGTGGCCATCCCAGAAAGGTGACCGCCACAAGCGCCAAGGTGACAATCATTCAGAACGCATTTAGCCGCTTCGTGAATCAGACATCGCCGAAGAATGGTATCAATACCACGGCGGTATAAAGTGTCGCCGAGGATGAGGTAACGGCGAGAGTGGTGACGTATGCGTCGACGCTCTTCTCGAGAGATGTTGGGCTGAAAACGTTGGGTTTGAAGGTAAAGGAGAATGTCTCCATACCAAGGGTCAGAGGTGTTGATGAGGCAGAGAGACTCATCGGGAAGAGGGTCTCTAGGTTCATTGTTTTCATCGGCACTTGGGAGAGCACAGATGAGCTCGGCAAACACCAGGGATTTTTTGGCTTTGGCCTTGGTAAAATCAAGATCGAATTCTTGAAGAATCATGATCCATTTCGAATATTTCCCCCCAAGTACTTGGCGTGTCAAGACGTGGTACATGGGGTTAGAGTCTGCGATTACCGTGGTGGTGCATAATAAGATGTAGTGGCGGAATCGTTGGACAGCAATGACAGCTGCCATAGCCAGTTTCTCGACATGCGAATATCTGATTTCGGGTCCAGATAAACTCTTGCTCAGATAGTAAATGACGTGTTCTTCGCCGTTAGCGTCCTCTTGGACCAACACCATTGCACTGGTGGAGGTAGAAGCGGCCAAGTAAAGGAGATAATCCTTTGTATATTCGGGAGGGTGTAACAAAGGAGCATGTGTCAAAGTGTGCTTGAGAGCGTCGAATGACCGTTGGGCAGTGTCATCCCAGATGAAAGGAACGTTCTTTTGCAGTAGTCGCATAAATCCTTTAGTGATCTCGGCGTAATTGCAGATGAAACGACGGAGAAAGTTTGCTTTGCCTTGCAAACTTTGAAGTTGGGTTAAGTTGGTGGGTGGTGGTAAGGCTAGAATGGCCTGAATCTTCAAGGGATCCACCCTGATCCCGTCTTTGGAGACGATGAAACCGAGGAGTCAGCCGGATTCGACAGCGAAGATACATTTATGTGGGTTCAGACGAATACGATAAAAACGACATCGAAGAAAAATTGCTCGCAAGTGACCAATATGATCAGGTCGATTGAATGAATGGGCGGGTAAATCATCGAGGTAAGGTTCTGCGATATGCTTGATGTCGTGGAAAGCGTACGACATGGCTCGCTGGAAAGTGGCACCAGCGTTTTTAAGGCCAAAAGCTATCTTTCGGTATGCGAAAGTTCCCCAAGGGCAGATGAAGGTTGTCTTATGTTGATCAGCAGGTAAGATTTCGATCTGGTTGTATCCGGAAAAGCCATCCATGAAAGAGAAGATCACGCTTCCCACGCAATTATCGATGATTTGATCGATAAAGGGTGTAGGGTAGTTGTCCTTGGGACAAGCTTTGTTAAGATTGCGATAATCGACGCAGACACGGATGGTCCCCTGTTTCTTGGCAACTGGAACGAGGTTAGAAACCCATTCCGTCAAAGGGACAGGGTAGATAAAGCCAGATTTTAGAAGTTTTTCAACTTCTGCCTTTATAGCTGCTAGTTTCTTGGGGTGAACCGGGCAGAGTTTTTGTCGAATCGGTTTTGCGTCAGGGTAAGTCTTGATTTCATGTATGACTATGGAAGGGTCAATCCCTGGCATTTCCTCATAGCTCCATGCGAAGACATCGCGGAATTCCTTGAACAAAGCGATGTAAGAAGCCACTTCGTCGAGTGTGCAATTAGCACCAAGATTAATGTTTTCCACGACACCTTCTTTGACTGAAATGTCAATTGTGATTGTGGTAGAGATGTTACCCATGTTTCCCTCAGAGAAAGTATCTTGGGTGAGGATAGGGGATTGTGAAGCATTGGTAACATCGGGGGAAAAGACAGATTGTATGTCTTGCACCTCTTCCAAAGGTGGAAGGAAAGAGGATCGGTGGTGGTTGTCATCCCAGGGCAGATCGTCAATACTAAGAATTTCCATGATCGATTCGTCAGAAGGAAAAATGTGGGAAATGTAATCAACGGCAGATGATAGGGAATTCAACCACGAGGGCACCGAGTAAGTGTCGGGTGCCAATGAATGTGAAGTGTTCGAAGAGGGAGAGGCAGATTGGATAGCTACGTATGCGGCCTCGGTTGGGCTGAGTGGCATGGTGTCACGGAGTCCATCGAATTCCAAGGGACTAGGCACAATCCAAGGGTCGGATGATTCTAAGGATTGGTGAGGCCAAGTCGAGATCATATTGACGGAGGCAATATGAGGTGTAGTAGGTGGAAGTGGTGTAGGGAAGGTACCCATGAGGCTAGAATCTTTCAATAATCCAACACCAACGCTTTCATACGTAACCATGTGATCTCCCAAAAAGGGAATATTGTTGGTAGCAGGGATGCGGGCATCGGGTGTACAGAAATCAAGTTGATCGACGGTAACAATTTTACCTTGATGAGGGAATTGTACACATCGAAACATGGACGAAGCAACAACAGTCATAGCATAGAACCAACTTCTTCCGAGTAATAGATTATAATCGAGGGGAGCGTCGACCACTTCGACATCAACGGTAACAGTTTTTCCGCCCAATTGAACGGCGAGGGATTGCAATAATCCGTGAGGATGGAAACCTCGTCCATCAAAAGCGCGTAACATCATAGGGGATTTATTAAGGGCAGGTGATTTCAAACCTTTCCAACAAGTTAGGGACATGACACAAGTAGAGGCTCCCTCATCCAAGATAGTTCGATGAATTTGTTGGTTATGAACAACAACATCGATTTGGAAAGCTAGCTAGTGGGAGAGTCGTGGTTGGTAGTCGTCCAGATTAAACGTGATGTAGTTTGATGACTCGGGATCAAAAGCGCCAATAGCAGCTAAGATCGTCTTACGTTGGGTAGGACAGTGTTGTAACACTTCCAATGCGGACATGGCACACGGAGCTTGGGCCAAATCTTCTACAATATTGTAATTTTGGGCAGCCCGTGAATTAGGATTGAAAGTGGATTTCCGGATGGTGCTCTTAGGCAGGCATAAGATGGAGTTAAAAGAATTTTTCTCAATCTGAAGTGGCCCGGATGGAGGGCTAACAGACGGAGGATTGACGACAGATGGTAAAGGATCTGGCGAAGGACCATTAGTGGTCTTCGACTTATCGGGTTTAACTGGTGTGTCGTATGTCACAGAACGAGTGGTTAAATTAACCCCGTTGAACATGTAAATGTGTGTGCTTGTCGATGTTTCATCATGGGGTTGGTTGGAACTGCCCCCCGGCGTGGGGGTTTGTGCAACCAAAGATTGTTGCTGCGGAAAAGGTTGAGTGAGAACAGCGGGTTTTGAATTTCCTTTAAAAATCTTAGCCACTTCATCGCGATGTGGGCAGTCTCGAGTGTAGTGATCGTCACCGCAAATGAGACATGGGAATTTCAGTTTTTGTTGTGGTCGTTTTCCGGCAACGGGGGCTTGTGGTTGGGTTTTGGGTGATTCATTGTTATTGTTCTTCTTTGTTTTGTTTCTCGCTTTCTTCTTGCCCCCGGGTTGTTGTGAAGGGGTTGACTGGACCGAATTCACATCAGAGACTTGAGTTTGGGTGGGGGTAGAAGAGGGTGCAGTCGAACTGGGGGCAGTCATGGGAGCGGGCCACTGGATTGCTCCAGTAGACTGAGTGGTAGATTGAGTTTTGACGGAGCCAATAACTCCATCCGCATGCGAAGCGGTTGATGGTTTGGATGGATCATTACTGGGACAGGTAGCATTCAGTATCAACTCATACAGAGTACCGGATTGCGAATAGACTAAGTCTAAGTACTGAGCTCGGGCAATGGCTTCTTCCTTAGTGACCACGCCGCCCATGGCAACATCACGAGTGATCTGGGGTAGTAATGATTTCGTGAACCATTCTGCTAATAATTGGTCAGGGATGACCGCTTTAATTAGCCTTCGTCGTCTTCTCCATTCATGGATATGATCGGAGATGTGTATGGAAGTTGTCTGACGAAGAGAGGTTAATAATTCAGTACCCGTCTCATATCGAATGGGTAGTTGGAAGTGTGTGAGGAAGGACATGGCGAGGGAGTTGAAATCGTAGAAAGATGCGCGTGGTAATTCAATATACCATTTTGCTGCAGAACCCGTAAGTGTCCGTTGGAAAAGACGCAAACGAATCGAATCATCCATGAGGGAGTTTGATGAACACCACAAATGGAAGGTCATTACGTGGTTGTTTGGGTCTTCTCCGGATTTTTCGTCGAATTTTGGGATATCAGAAGGGAGTTTTTCTGGAATAGCTGGCCAACCGGAAGAATGATGAATGGGA
Source organism: Picea engelmannii (assembly GCA_009831015.1). Classification (NCBI taxonomy): domain Eukaryota; kingdom Viridiplantae; phylum Streptophyta; class Pinopsida; order Pinales; family Pinaceae; genus Picea; species Picea engelmannii. The sequence continues at coordinate 276,910 of ML778251.1, read as the reverse complement.
TCATTCGTTAACCGAGACAAATCTGGAAGGTCGAGGGTGGCTAGAAAAGGTAGTTGTCGGTTAACCTGTGGGTAATGCTGGTGCGGCAGAGGCACACTAGTGGGGCCCAATACTGGGTTATGTGGATAATTATAACTCATGGGCCCTCTCATGTAAGGTTGGTTTTGGCCAAGGTACATAGGATTTGAAGTGTTTTGAGAAGCATGTGTGAGCGGAGGATAACCGGATGGGTTTTGAGGGTTGAGGGTTCGGTTGGGCATTTTTCCATAAGAAGGTTGTTGCGGAGTCTGCGAAGTGTGTCCTGACGGTAAGTGTGGGTTTCCTGAGAAAGGAATGCTCCATGGGTTAGACGCGGCAGGCACAGTTTGTCCCGTGGAGGCATGCGGATTTCCTTGAAAATGGATGCTCCACAGATTGGGTGCAACGGACACATTTTGTCCTTGTGTCTGGTGGTGGACTCCAGCTTGAGGTTTCCCCCCAGCATGAGGGTTCCCCCCGAATGGGAGTTTCCCTCCGGTGGGAGGGTGCCCCCCAGTTTGAGGCAGAGTTCCCGAGATTTGAGGGCCAATCGTGAAAGGTTGACCAGTGTTGTCGATTGGGTTAGGACCACCAAGGACGGTTCCTCCGGGTTGTTGGATAGGCATGGAACTTCCCAGTATGATTTGAGTAGTGGTTTGGGCAGCGGTAGTGGTAGATGCGTTTAGTGCCCTAAATCTAAAAGGGAGATTTGGTCTTGGTGTTACAGATGTGCCAATCGGGGCTTGGGTGACCACCGGATTGCCGGTGGGAATGGTCAGGATGTGAGGAATTATCGTTGACTGAGCCATCTGAAGAGGAATAGTATGTCTCAGACCAACGGATGGTGTGTTCGGAGCAACGGTTGGTGTGGCCGTAATAGTGGTAGTACCAATAAAGTGATTTGGGGGTACAGTGTAGGAGGAAGATGCATCGGCACCTTCTCCTGTTCCATAAAGATCTTGCACCAAGCGTGGTAGACTCTGGACAATGTTCTCAGTCCAAAAAGGGTTATCGGGTGAAGGGTTCTGAGGAGATCCGGCCGGAGCGGTAGAAGGGTTTATGACGAAAAATTCTCCAGCTACCACAATGATGCCAGTTTCTGTTGTAGGAAAATCTGCCTGCGGACAAGTAGATCGACCTCTAAGGCTTGACCTTAACCCTAGACAGAAAAATGCTTATCATGGACACTGACTTCCTTTCAAATCTATCTAAGCCTAATGCATGAGAAGGAAGGATAATAGAATTACCTTTTAATCGACGTTTGTCCCTGCACGCTCCGAGTTGTGCTCCAATCCTTTTTCTCCTCGCTAAGGTCTGTGGACAAAACAAGATACGACCACTTCCTACTCTACTGACATTAGCTTGAAAACAGATCTACCAATAGATGATAAGTTCATGTAACATCAGACACAAACTAGAAAGAAACAGGCCAAGCTTGTCATATTAATGAGAATAACGATAGCAGTACTTACAATCGTAGATGTGAATGCGATAGCTTCATCGAGTCCTCTTCGTCTAACCCTTGCCTGAAAGATCCACAACCTGGATAACAGCAGCTACACTGATTGCTCTCCTTTGGTTGACTGTAAGTTACCTCCAAGATCATAAGTTTCATATGTTCGGTTCTTCCCCCTCTTCATCACCATAGAGCTTGCTTATATAGGTTGGGAGGATCCTAACCACTTGAGTTATGTTTAGAACCAGTTGGGAACCTCCTCCTTGGATTATAGATCTTTTGACAAAACCAAGAATTCGAGCTCAACCGCCTCCTAAACTCGAATGATTCTCCCCTTATTCTTCTCACCGGGCTAACAGTTTACCCAGAATGGAGAGCGCTCCCTTAGAAGGGGCATCAGAGTGCTATAACGCTCCTGATAAGGTCAAGGGAAGCGCCAGCGCTTCAAAGTTGAGCAGCGCTCCTGCAAAGGGGTGGAAGAGCGCTATAATGCTTCTGAGCCATGGTGGAGGGGTGCCAGCGCTCCTCAGGCAGTATTAGGGGAGCGTTCCCCTTCCAAACCTTTGATTAAAAAGCCTTCTAAGGTGTTAAGAGATGTTTGACTCCAACAGACCAGTTTCTTCCTTCAAACCAAGTAAAGGAGGTGTTTTAAGTGCCTCTTTAGTGTCATCATTGTGGTAGCATGATTCAACAACATTTACGACACTCTGTAATCAACTTGCGACACTTACGACAAGTTGTAAAGGAGTTGCGACACTTGCGACAAGTGAGAGGCATATGCGACACTTATCCAGTTGAGTGATTTTGACGTGTAACAGTAGGGTAGGGAGAATCATGAATTTGGTATCCATTCGACCTTACTATCCCTCAACTAATTCTTGAAGCACTGACCCAACTGAATGCAACAACCCTGAACTATTTTCAGTTGACTTGACCTTGTTCCCTAATAATCCCTAGTGTTTGATAAGTCTTTACACACTCAGATCACAACCCTATGAAGGTAGCCAAATGATTCTCTTTCAAGGGCAGAGGCCATAGTAACTATGACCCCTTCCACTGTCTTTGACTGGAACCATATCACAAAAGGATGTTTGTGGAGGAATGAAGGTGTAAAACACCATGTTGAGCCCAAAGCAGATTTTTGGGTCAACACTCACTTATGCAGTCATCGCATGCTAGTAAGAGGTTAAAAACTGATGTTTCCAAGCATGTGCAAGATAAAGGAAAAGGAGTGGCCAATGTCTCCAAATCATCCAAAGAGTCCTCTGAATCTATGTCTTCACGTTTTCATCTGAAGGATGATTATTCTCACCTTATCAGTGCAGTCCATCCTCAAGGTTCCAATCAGCCTAAGGATTCCATAGAAATATCAAAAGGAGACAATAGTGAGAAGAGGCCAAATGCCTCTCACAGTAAATATGGTTTTTAATGATCATTTATGTTATTTTCTATTGGGAACAATATTTTTACTTTGAAAATGTTTTGGACAACAAGCATATATTTAGGAAGTTTTTTTGGACAACATCGATATAGTGATATTTTTGGATATGGTCATATTATGTTTTGTTGATATTTAAAATATTTGATCATAATAATGAGAACAAGAGTTAAAAATAAGATATTTGAATCAAATGATTGAGTTTTATATTTCATGTTTGATGATTATTACAAGAAATAATTGGGAGTCACAAGGGGTCCCACCTATTTAGTTATTATTTAATTAAGACCCTTATCTATATATATTATTATTATTTCTCTCAACTAATAAGGCATAACTAAAAAAAAATGTAGTTGAACTATCATAACTTATTGAGAAGGAATAAAATCTCAATGAAAGGAAGAGACAAGAGAGGGAGAATATAAGAAGAACTACAACCATAAAGTTTGCTCTATACTAGTGAGATACTTTCAATTTTCATTCATTCTGAGTTTACTAGAAGGCTTAACCATCTTGATGACAACAAGGTCTTATTGAAGGCATCATGATCCAAAACCTGAATCACATATTTCAGCAACTTGTTTTAAAGGTGTATGATTTATCTTTGGTAGTCTATGTATTCTTGTTTGTTTATAAATTGAATTTCATGATTGATAAAGAATATATTGCAGAGCCAAGTGTCAACATTTTGTGGCAAGCTGATCCAGATATTTAGCTTCGATTTTCTTTTTGTTGTCAAATTATTTTTGTATGGTTCCCATCGAAGGCTTCTAAATTTGAGTTTGGTCCCTACCCTTGCAGGGGTTTGTAAATAGAACTCAATTTTGTATATCAGAATGAAATAAATACAAAAATCAGATTACTGTTTCAGTCTTACACATGTGTTTTTAATGTTCTAGTTCATTCTTTTGATTTTTATCTCCATGTACATACTTGTGTAATTTTTGTACACATTCATGTAACTTTTGTTAAGTTTATTTTCTTTGCACAATTACACACAACATATAAAAACCAGCCTTGATCCCTTGTAATTAATACATGTGGATTAAGTGATTGTTTTAAGTCTCTAAACCGGTGTGACATTCCCAACTATCTTGCCTTAGCCTGACAAGATCTAAAAATTCTTGAATAATGTTTTCCATACCTTTTCCTCAACAGATGATTAAGGACAAGAATAGGATAGATTGATTTTTCTTAAGTTTAAATGTATGTGCATGTGTAAATTATGAAAGTGCGCCAATTGTAGACATGCACTCTCAATGCTAATGCATATGATTGAGTGCAGGGTGAAAACAACATGTGAAGACATGCTTATTAAATTCTTATGGAATCATAGGTAAGGATATGAAATGGCAGAGTTGCTGCCAAATTCAAAGTGGAGATCATTTTAGGAGATGATAAAGATGCAACAAATAAGTTGCATTATGAGAAAGTCCCATGTGAAGGGACTGTGTAAAGACCATGTTAGAAGGACTAAGCCATGGAATTAATGACTGTTGAGAATTAGGCAGTGGGATGCAAAATCCTATGTGTATAAGAATCATGGATTACATTATGAAGAGATGCATATGCTAAATAAATTTTAATCCTTATGATTTCCATAGAGTTAATGTGCAAGATGTGCCTTGTTTTTATTGAATTCATGAGCTAATCATGATGTTTTGATATGTTGGTTTTGAGGTCATGGTTAGATCAAGATAAGAGACATGCTCCAATTGTGGCAATGAATGAAAGTAAAGTTAGCCAAGTGGTGAGATGTTGGTTGGATTTTCCAACTCACCATGGTGGAATGTTTGACATAGTTGTGTGGTATTCTGGAGTAAACACAAGGATGCATTGTGGAAATTTGACCATGGGTATTGGCACATTGGTTGAGTTTATTTTCATGATTGATTGCATTATGAAAATATCAGTACGCTAAGATAATGCATATGTGAGGAATGATACTCTCATTCCATTTCATATGATTGACATATAGAAGTGATGCAATTGTTAGTACGCACAAATTTAAGATCACACGTGAGCCACTCTAATTGTGCAATGAAAGTATAATGTGCATGAGAAACTAACAATATGTTTTCTTGTATGAAGGATTGAGAATTGAAGAAATAATAGTCTTGGACATGGTAGCAGTGTAAATCCATAAGGAAGGTCGATTTCAACAACTACAAGAGCCAAAATGTTAGGAAAAGGAAGTATCATACTTGTGGGATATGAGTTACTATATGGAGAAAGACTAAAATTGATAAGTGGAACTTGATATGTGTGGAAATCATATTTAAATAAATTCTGGTTGAAATTTTTATATTGATATCTCACAATCATTGTATGCATTTGATACAAGTGAGATGGGAAACCTATCCTAAAAGGACAGATGATAGATATTGAGATGGAAAGCATGAAAAATAGGTCCTTTTTGTGACATTAGAACCCTATGATACTCCATGATTGTTTATGGGATTTTTCCTTGTGACCTTGGGTCATGTCGCAACAGATCCTAGCCGTATTCAAAAGACAAACCCCACCCTCACACATACAAAATGGTAATCAAATAACTACTTTTTGAAAAGACAAAAGAAGAGTTCACACCTTGTATCTTATCATTTGATGTCATTCCTCACTCTTGAACTTTTATTCACTACCGATCTCTGTCGATATCATCCTGCGAAAGGATATCAAGTCTATGTTTCCACCAGGTAGTTATGAAAACAAGTCATACATGTAATAAGAAAATTAAGATATGTAAAACAAGTAAGCATATAAAAATATATTGAACAATATTACATAAATATGGAGGGAAAGATAACTATTTCCTTGAAAACAATATGAGTAGGTAGTTACAACCTGACTCTAATCTTTGGCACTACCTTGAAGCCAACTGCCCAGGTTCCTTCATTAGTCCTTCAAGAATCAAATCTGCAGGATGACTCTTCCTTGGATGACCCATAAGGGATGGGAACACACCCTATGGTCATATATAGGGGAGGAATCAATGTTGGAAAATGATCTTCCAAAATAGGGATGCTTCTTAGAGGATCATGGAATGAGGGAAGCTTGCAAAAATGTCAACATAATCTTGCACCAAGAATGTCCCCCTCACCCATTCCCTCATAGGTGATTTTATACTATCCTCAAGAGTTTGAGGTGGTTGAATTCTATTTTTTATGGGCCAAGGGAAGTTTGGGAACGATCCCAACCAGAAAACCCACCCAAAAATGTGGAATATTTTTATTTTTTCATATTTTTGAGGGCATCCACTAGTTGCAAACTAAAAAGGTGAGGACATCTACACTTTTCACATGGGTGATGCTACTTCTTGAGACAACCTCCTTGATTGTTGAGGAGATCAATGTCAAGGAATTCAATAATTGTGTATTTGCTTGCTTGGATGGACATGGAAAAAGTAAGAAAACTCAATCTATTAATCAGTCTTCAATGCCAAGGTTTCATGTTTGCAAGTTATGTCAAAGACCAAGGAGTTGAACATATAAAACATGGGTCAAGGCTGCAACTTTCTGTGAAGAAATGGAAATAAGAAATATGAAGGAATGCTAAACACATAAACTACTTCTTTCAGTTATAGCCGATCATTCAACATGAAGAACAATTCATAAAACCTGAAATGATTTTAGACATATGAATTCAAATATGAAAATGAACAAAACATACAACAATAGGCTATGTAATGATGCCTTCAATTGCAAAAGCGTTGAATCTTGTAAATTGGAAATAGTGCAACAAATTTAGTCATAGAAGAAGAAAATAATACATGAGATGATGATCCAATTCAAATGATCAGAGTCCTTGTGATGATCACAAAAGGAAAAGATTCAGGATTTCCCTTCTCATAATATTACATAAATCCCACTCTCTTTTGCCTCACACTCTCCAATGCCTCTTAGGCTCTCCAACCCCTCATTACATTTCATTCATATATATATATATATATATATATATATATATATATATATATATATATATATATAT
>ML778251.1:214235-269933 GCA_009831015.1 Picea engelmannii | reverse complement strand
TCAAGGTAGTTTTCAGATCCAAAATAAACAAATTAAGAGTAATTCATTATGATGAAGTCGAGAGCATCTTTGACTTCCCAAAAAAAAAACAGTTGGAAATATTTTAAGGAAAAATATAGGAATTTTTTTGGAGATCCAAGATTTACGGGATTACTTTGACCAAATATTTGCTAGAACTTTCTCATGAATCCCATCCTTTAGATGATGTTGACAGGTGTTTTAAATGACAATCATGCTCCAAATAAGCCTCAGGATTCACTCAATACATCGTTGTCTTAAAAATATGAATATTATGTTTTTCTGAATATTAAATGCATTTTGGCAGCGTTTCAGCTTTAAAATGTTGACAAGCAATACCAAAATAACTGTCCGTATTTTTTTTTTAAATAAATAAACCCAACTGTAAAATTTGAACAAAACTCCGTTAGGAACAAAGTACTGAAGTCTTGATAAATTTCAAAAGTGTTGAACAACCCTGAACATGAACCATAGAGCACAATCACATAAACTTATTCACCCATCAACAAAAATACTTTGTAAATGCTCGGGCCATTTGATCATGATGCCCTTGTAACTTCTGGTAGAATCTATTGCAACCAATTGTATTTGGAAATAGTTCACCTGAAAAAGAAAAACCTAAGAACCAACTATCGATTTTTGGAGGCAATAATTGACTCAATAATTTCGAGAAGGTGATCTTTGTAATGGGGTAAAAAAAACGAGGAAACCTACAGTTTCAAAAAACTTGGGTTCTTTACAGAACAAACATAGGATAAACATGATAAAATTGGGTTATGATGATAGGTAATGGATATGACTAATATCTCAGGCATAGTATTCACATGGGTGATCATGATGAGGATTAAGTGACAACTCATATCCCAAATTAACAGTAGTTTGAATTTTGAAAAATTGAAAAATGCAAAATGGGAATTAATTTTGGAAATGTATATATATATTTTAATTTTACACATGCGTTTTGGTAGCGGAAAGGCTATTTATTACGTGAAAACACTACCAAATTATCACTTTGTCAGAAAGGCTTAAAATTTGTCATCAATGTCCCAAATACCCCTAACATGCCTTGACGAACTCTAAAAACCTCAAAGATCCACCCTATCAGACCCATGTGCAATCATGTGACTTGCGGATGGAAACATAAACATTGTGTTTCAGGTGATTTTGATGAAGGAGGATGGGATTTAAGTTTGCAAGATAGGAAAAAGGACTAATCCATCTCACAAATGAAATTGATGTGGAAATTTGTGGTATAACAATGATCGCCATTGATATGTACTATGTTATGTTAGAGAAAGCCAAAGGGACTCGTTAGCTATAAGCCTCTATAATTATTTTTACTCTTCCTATGTGAGGAAACCTTCACAACATGGATCACCAGAGGGACTATGTAGAAGAGAAGGGGGTGCCTAAGCTTGGAGGGTGAGTCACTACAAGGAAGATGAGACTTTTATGAATAAGCATGATAGTTGGGATCATGAGCACGTTGGGTATGCTAAAGAAAACAGGGAGTTGAGCTCTAATGTGGCAGCCATATGGATGCATATCCATGATCATATAGATAAGTATTTCGCTAAAATGTATAATTCCATCTTAAATTATAAATAGCAATGGAAAAAATTATACATTGAATTGGTTCTAATATTCATGTTATTTGGTAATTGTGGTAGGAATGTGCTGAAATGGTAGAAGTTTGGAGATGGACCAGACCATGAAGAAGACACCATTGAAGAAGCTAAAGGATGAATACATGGAAAGGATAATTGAGATGAAGAAGAACACCAAGGAGGGTGTTCTTGTTAAGGGGGAGGGGGTTGTGACACCCCCATTTTGATCCCCTAATTAATTTTTAATAAATTGTGTTTAGAAATGGTTTATCTTAGCATGGATATATTATTTCCATGCCATGGAATATATACATTGTAAATATATCTTTGTTAATAAAATATGATACACAACTAACTAAAGGATGGAGCACTGACACTAGCCATGATACAATAAGCAAAAACTAGTGAGGGGATTGTGATTTACCTTTCCTTCTCAATCAGTCAACCTTCTCCCAAGAGCCTTATTGCCTCAACTCATTTGAAGTATTTTTTTTTTTCTCTTCCCATTTCCTAAAATCAGTCAATGAAGGGGAGGTTGGTATTTGATTATCCAACCACCTAAAATAAAGAGGTATGAAAAGAGAAGGATGGACAACTGAAGACTATCATCCCAGGTACAACAGGTACCATCCTTGACCCCATGAGCTCCTCAGATATACGAATTTGAGAACCTTATGAGGAAGAAATAAAATACCCACGAGGGGAAAATAAGAGGGGGGAGTGGAGAGAATTATGGTCTAGTAGAGCAGATAGTGAGAGAAGAGAAAGAGATATGCTATATTGGAGTATAGAAACCCTGAAATTGACCTAACAGAGGGCCAATATCTTGGCGCTATATGGAAAATGACCTGACATCGAGAAGGGAGGGAACTAAGGTAATATGTAGTAGATAAGGGACTCCCTGGTGTAGAGGTTACTCAATTGGGAAGGCACCTGATAAAACTTGTGGAAAACCTTGGTTTGGTGGGGAGGAGGTTTTTCTTATTGTGAATTGTTGTGAAGGAGAGTGGTATTCACACCCAACCTTGTGTTTCATTGAGAAACTGTGAGTTTCCATGGTGGTGTCATGGTATGGGACAAGGGTGGCCTATTGTACAAAGATGAAAATGAAACAAAGCCTATGGTTGGGTGGAAAAGAAATCACCCTCGACTAGTTGGATGGTTGGTATTTGGTCACATATAAGTCTCTATTGTGCTCTTTGTTATTTTTGTAAAATATGTAAATATGGATGCTAGTAAAATCAATGAAAATGCATGGTTAGGAGAAAACATTTGTAAGGAAAGTGAATGAAAGTGTGCCTATATTTCATGTATTCATAGTAGTGTACCTTCTATATTTGATTTTCCCATGAAAGGAAATCAGATTAATATTAAGTTGAGGATTGAATTAGATGTATGAATTTGTAATTTTCCCTATATCTAAATTTCATTCCATGTTGGTTATCCTCTCATGAACATATGCACAAGTAATCTGATATTCATGGTTTAAAAACCTCATGAATTGGCATGAATTGTCCATGTGTAAAAATATAATTCACAAGATTACATAGAAAGATTTAATGAGGGTGTTAATGTAGAGGAACATGAGTTTCCTGGATTCCCTTTTTCCTCTCAAAATCCTTGTAAAGAAATGTCGAGGGAAAAAAACCCAATATCTGGATCGTTTAGCAGGTGCGGAGCTCGTAGAGACTATGCATGAATCCTTGTACATGCTAAGGGAGAAAATCCATATACGGATAAGTCCAAGAACATGACCACTTTGAATGAAAATAAAACTAAGAGGAACCATGATATTCAAAAGTCAAGGATCTGGGATTTTGCAATGAGGGACTTAATCAAAAGTCTAGATCTCAGATATGGAACTTGGAGGTGGAACCCCGAATCTAGACAATGGACATTCGAAAGTTGGAAAAATGGGGCTTTGTTATGAAGTATGGATTATGGATGTTGAAAACAACATTGAACAATGAGATAGCATGGAACCTGATGGGGGGAAGGTTATAATGGGTTATGAGCTAGAGTGGTCCTGGCCTATGGAACTCGACATGCAGAGCCGTGTGATATCTAAATTAGTGAAAATCTAGGATTTCAAGTAAGTTGACTCTTTCTAGAAAGTAGAATCCTGGATATGCATGAACCTCGTAGAAAAAACCTTTATATCCAAATAGTGTAAATATAGAAGATTCACAAGTGGTATTATTCAAACATTCCAGATCTCAGATGTGGGTCCTAGCATGGGAACGATGAGCCAGAGAGGAATTGCATGAAATCCATATTATCAAGCATCCTATAATTCAAATAATTGGACTTTTGAAGAAAGTAGGACCTAGATATGGAAACGTGACACAATGGAACCTTGAGGAATGTGACATGATGCTAACAATATTCCACGTGGGGATGACATGAAGTCCATGTATATGGTTACATGGAGAATTTAAGGTGGTTGAGCCATGGTTATATGTCACAAAGAAAAGGTTGGAATATGGAATCACGAAGTGGAACCTCGGCTATCAAATCTATATGAAGGATGTCAAATGCCACATCAGCATGCCAAATATTCAAATGACATGTTGGCACGGGTTTTAGAAGTGTTAAGTCAACATGACATGTCATGAGACACATCAACAAGAAGGATCTATAAGCATGCCATGGTGGCAGGTTGTATAGAAGGGGACGGGTGGTCGGAATCAGGAGGTGGAACCAAGACCATCCAAAAATATTGGAATCCAAAATTTCTTGAAAATGGATTTTGTTGAAATGGATGGATTCTAGATCCCACGTCAACATGTCGCATAGATTCCATGTCAATAATTGTGTTATATTCCATGTCACCAAAGGCCATCAGTGGGGCCATGGTGGAAGGTCGAGGGATGAAGGTCCAATGGTGGAATTGGGAGATGGAATTCAGACCATCTGAAAATCTGAAAATATTGGAAATCTCAACAAGGGTATTTTATAGAAAATTCGAATGCCAAATGGTGGAATGATGCAATGGAACCTGGACCATACCAAAATCTAGGATTTGTGAAAAAAGAGCATTTAGTAAAACGTTGAATGTCGAATCGTTGGATGTGGAACCTCGACATGATGGAATATTGACCTTGAGGAAAAAAGGGAATATGTGATGTGGATGGACATGTTTCCCTGACATGGGTTCCACATATTATGAAACCGTAACTTACAAGATCATATGAGTCCAATGAGTAGGTGTCAAGTGGAAGGTGACACGTGTAGAGGAAAAATGTCCTCCCATGGTTTAGGGTTTTGGATTTTCTTTATGTTAAAAAGGCCTTTGGATCCTAATTGTAATAATCATATTCTTGTGAATGAGCGTACCCATCACATCTCTTGTCAGAGATGAGTTGCCATGATTCTAGCGAGTTCATTCACTCTATATTTCATAGTCTTGTACATTTCACTCATTAATAGAAATTGTGTATTACTGTATCTATGTGTTTATTTTTATATCTCTACTATATCTATGTTATATTATTGGATATCTGATATATATATTTACATTTCCTTATTATATATCCACTCTCATTTCATGTCGAAAATAATATGGATCAATCAAATCTATCGCGATCAAATGATCTTGTTAAAGATCATGTAGCTTTAAGTCCCACTAAGATCTGGATTGAAAATTTGGACCAAAAAGAGTCATGAAATCTATTTGAAATCATGTTACATCAATAAAGGTCATGCAGCTTTAAAACCCACTAGCAATCAAGATCGTTTATTAGTGTCAATGGTATTTGTATGATGTAGAAGACGTGCAAGTTGTTCCCCAAAGACTTGAGAGTACGTGGATGGCACCCACTCATCCTGTAGCCAATGGAAACATGAAAGGTGGAGGCCTGTCATTGGGCACACATCAGTAAAAGCAGGTAAATTAGAGTTCGTCAAATGGTAGTTGAAGATAGGTGGGACCCGCATTGACTAATGGAAGGATAATCTAGAAATTCAGGTTTGCATTTAAATAGGACATTTATAAAAGTTTGGATCTTAGATGATGAGAACCTTGTATATGGAACTAGGACCATCCATATATTCTAGATATGGGATTTATATTAAATAGATTTATTGAAAAAAATTGGATCCCATATGGACAAATATCGTAGATTTGGGAAATTTCGGATGGTGGATATCCAGGACATTGAGGAATGTGAGGAATGTCGGATGGGAAAATATATGAGACTTTAGAAATCTAGATATATGGCCCTTTTTCAAGAATGAAGAGGCCAAGCCTTGGACAATATGAATAAGATATCCATGTCAGTTGAACCACATAGTTTGGTTTCTATACGAACTTGTCCATGTGGACGCTATGTTGGAATGATGACATCATCATATGGATGGATGAGAAAGAACTTCCAAAGGCCATAACTTTTTGTCTAGAGATAATATTTGAGAATATTTATGGTCCTTGGAAATATCTTGAGGACAATATTTGACTTATGATATTATAATAGAGAAAATGGATATGGTTTGGAAGAGAAGTTAGAAGGAAGAGAGAAAATATTTGTACATCCCACCAGCTTAAGGAGAATTAAGGTGTCAGGTGTGTTACAAATATGTTGGACCTGAACTATGAAGGCATCTACCTCTTCATCCTAGTACTTTACTATATGTGATAGGATACCTTCCCCTACTCTCATCAGTGGGTTCTCAAAGTAACTTGTAGTGAGCAAGTGCTCCCCTCACTGCTTGGTTCCCCTGAACCTGTGTACGGATATCCTCAAACTCCCTCTCTCTCCAAAGAAATATGAATTCATCCATACCTATACAAAACCACATTTTTCCAGATATTTTCATCATAATCATCATCATCTAAGTCGCTACCATATTTTCCCTTAAAAAGGGGATTCCTTGGCAAATTTGGGCCAAAAAGCTCATTTTTGGCCCATGCAGAAACCCCCCATGTTCATGTGTTGGGAAATGTATATACTAGGGTCAATATTTGTGGTCCCAATACATATATTGACACCAATAAGTGCATTGGCCCTTAAAAAATTTCCAATGGGTCCTCTAGGAATATATGGTACCCAATGTACAAAATTAATCCACGAAAAATAACAAGTAAGGTTAGGCCACCGACCTGAAAGTCGCTAATCCAATTTCAAATGATCAGTTTTTTCTCCATAAGCTCACCAATATTTAGGTCCTTCTCCTCCTCTCCAAGCTCATCCTCCACCAAGTGCAACAATGAATTGGAAATTGGAGGGAAAGCCCTTGTTATAGAAAAAACCATATTTTTCTTTTTCTTCATGTGGGCTCATACAGACTCTGATTGACACACCATATACATAATTGGAATCATGTTTCTAAGATATTCAAAAGGGTATTCTCAGAATTTTGAGATTTAACACTTCACCTAGAAGTCATTTTTCCGGCAAGGCTTAAATCTTTTACTGTTCACATTGAATTTCTACTCATTTGTCTACATTACTTGAGCACCACTTCATTTTCATATTTGTTGACTTATGAGTAGGCATTCACCATGGATAACCCCTTTTATTCATGGATATGGGACTCTTTCAGGGAACAATTTCTCTAGCATTTAGCATAATCTAACTCCATTTTGTTACATTTTCCTTTCATTCCTAGCAATTTGTTAGTAGGACCCCCCTCACTTGGGTAGATGGACCAGACTCTCTATTTTGTGCATTTTCCATTTACCCAATGATAGAGAATTCCTTTACATGGGTTCCATATAATAGTGACCTTTGTTGTTGTTTTTTACCCATGTTGTTGGATCCCCTTAGGGATTGGGAGTCTAGTTAGTCTACATATCAGATTTGAGCCACATGCATTTCTTTTCATCATGTTGGCAGTTATCCCTTCTAGACTCCTTCATTTATGTTAGTATTTGTTGAATTATAATGTATCATAATCCCTCTGCTTCATCCATAAATTGAAAATTCTTCATTTGTATGCCACCATTCACCCACCCACAAGGAAATTTTCATTAATGTCCATAACTTTGATCCCTTCCATTTGTAGTTTTCACCATCAACATTACCATCACCTGGTTATTTTCTGGGGCATTTATCTCCTTGTTTCCCATATATATCCCCATTTTGTGTCCCCCATGTGGGATTATGATTGGATATTGTGCCTATCAACACTGGTTAGATATATTGTATTCTCCTTTTGGTACTACATATTGTATCCTTTCCTCCTGTCAACCCCTTCAGAAATACTAGGAGGGCCTTGTGCTTTTATAGTACTTAGTTCAATGTCTATTGCACTTGTTTAGAGAATCTATAATGAGTCACCTTTATGTCCTATGGATTTTGTTCAGCTCCACATTGAGTCCTATTAAAACTTGTTAACACCTCCATGAGTTGTACCCATCCCATGTTTCTAAGATTTGACCTCCAATTGTCCTCGTGGTTTACTAATATGTCCTTGAAAATCCCTTTTCCCATTAACTGACCATTCCCCATGGAATGCTTTCAGTCGCGTCCTGGTCAACCGTGCAATTATTCTCTAAACAAAGGACGTCTTCAGTCCACTTCTCATTTCCTTCCCATACACCTTTGGTGTCATTCTCTATTAGTCACACCTTACTTTCTACCTTGTGTTGGATTCAAGGATTCATCACTGCCTTGGTTTCATCAAGCCTTCCCCTATCAAATTCAACACCTGTATTATAAGGGTCTACTTTAGAGGATGGTGTACCTTGGACTCATGTCCATTATTTGTGGGTGCCTTGAACCAAGCACAGGGAATCATCAATGCTCTTTAACTTGGTTGATTCTCATGTGCTCAACTTCATCTCATCATCTCCCACTTGAGAATCAGACACTTGATGGTTCAATGATCCAGTTGATCATACCAGTTCCTTGAAAATGTGTAAGATGCATCAAACCTCGGGAGGGGGTTTCCCCTCAAATAGTCCCCTGCAGGTTCTGGCATCATTATTTCAGTATAGAGATATAACTCCATTTGTTGTACTTTGTATATTGGACCTAATGAATCCCTTTCATTCTTAGGTGTCGATGGAATTCCCCTGATTAACATCAACACCTTAATTCTAAGGGTTATTCCTATTTACTCTAGTACCTATCCACCTCCTTGTTGGGTCACCTTGGACCAAGTTGAGAGAGTGATCATCAGGAAAAACTTTAGGGGACAAGTTTCTCCCTTGGGCTAATTTTCCATGCTTTTTCCCAAAAAAATATTTTCTAATTTCCATTTTTTCTAAAAATGATTTCACCCAAATTCTATAAGATAAAATTATTTAACCTTAAAATTTTCCAAAATTTTATAAAAATCTATATAAAATCCTTAGAAATTTTAATATTTTTACAAAAATATTGTCAAACATCTTGCAGTTTGCATATTAAGGACTAATAAGAATTGCCAAGGTTTCTACACTTTAAGATAAATTCCCATCCTTAAAACTTTCCCTAGTCATCATTACTCTCAGACTTGGTAGGGTCTCAAGTGATCGACTTCAGCTCATCACCACATTATTGAGATTCATACATATATCCATGATCCAACCTCAAATGTAGTTCTTGAGATTTGATTGGGTCAATTTGGTTGTTCTCGTAGCCCTCAATTTGAATTTCCCTTTAGTTAGCTCATTTGAGATCTTTAGAGCCCCATTCATATGCAGTAGGTCTTCTCAGGTTGTTTCCACCGCCCTTCACCCCGAGTGGGAGCATTGGTTCCTATGTACCTAGGTCAACAATAGTTAAGATCTAGACATGGTCCTTTGACCCAGACATATGTATATGGGACTATTTATCTCATTATAGTGTACGATGGACCTATTTTTCTAGCACCTTATTGTATTTGAGACCTCATGATGTCTCACCAGTTTAGCCTATTTATGACCAGGCACACCATTGTAATCATTACCATGAGTTATCGCAATAAGTATGAGTATGACTACCTCATCCCTATTGAGATCATGTAACTCACCACCTTGTAACTTCCTTGTTGATAGGTGGTCTTTGTAAATGTTTTGAACCTGCACATAATAGATCTAGCTAAACAATAATACACACATTTGCAGAGAGAATTGGAGAAAGAAGAAGAAGGAGAGAAAGAATGAAAGAATTCTTATTAACCGTTGTGAAAAATGAATAGTTTACACATGATATACTCTGTATAGCTCCATGAGTTCACATTGGAGGTGAAACAATGCACCATAGTGGTGGTCTAGAGTGATATAGATACACACCAGCAGTTATAGGAGTGATCTGCCATCTATTCTAGTCTCTCAGGCAATTGCGAGGGTGAACTGCCACCTAGTTGAGTTAACTAGTCAACTAGTCTTCAGTTAACTGACTGAACAAAGAGTAATGAGGAGTTAACTCAGGGAATCAAGGCTAATGTGTCACTCTGGTGATGATACCAAGGCAAGGTATAACTATCATGGTGATGATCCCAATGTTGCATGGTGTCAAAACTAATTCAGCATCTAAACTCAACTCAACTAGTCAAACTGAAGTGTCAAATGAAAGAGAATATTATCCAGGTGGAATATTCTCTCCTAAAATATAGGAGACTGGATAATGAATAATTATAACTAATAAACAAGGAAAAAAATTAGGAAAAAGAAATCCTAGGTGTGTGTGAAGTAACTCCAACACCCCCCCTGAACATCACTATGGTGAAAATAAAGAACGGGTCCCGGCAATAAGGCCATGTTAGGTACCCAAATACAAAATATACACTGAAAATAAAGTTAGTAAAGAGGGAAAACCTCATGGGAAAACCCCCCCCTCAAGGTAAAATGTATGTAAAAATAAGAACTACATTTTCTATGCAACCATGCCCTTCACTCCAAGACAACTTCACAGAGAATGAAACTTTTGCTCAGTGAAGGTCTTGGTGAAGATGCCTACTGTATTTTCTATTGAAGGAAAAAAATGTAAGTTGATGATCCCCTTGTGTAATAAGTCCCAGATGTAGTGCATGTGGATCTCAATGTGCTTCGCCTACTACCCTTGAACTGGATCTCTGCAGAACTTCAAAGTCCAGTGGTTATCACACCATATGACGATTGACCGATGAAACTGAATGCCCAACTCAGTGAGAAAATTTTGTAGCCACACAGCCTGAATGGTTATGTTAACTACCCCTCTGTACTCTACCTTGGCTGAAGATAGAGAAATGGAAGCTTACTTCTTGCTCGACCAACAAATAGGCCCGGAACCAAGACTAAGTGAGTAACCAGATGTGGACTTGTGATCAATGCTATCGCCAGCCTAGTCAAAATCAACAAACCCGATGAGATCTAATGTAGAGTCTTCTGCATAATGAATCCCAAAAGTGATGGTGCCCTATACGTAACGAAGGATATGCTTTGCAACTTTTCAATGTAGCTCATACGGCTCCTGCATGAACCTAGAAACTGTGCCAACTACATATGAGAGGTTTGGTCTGGAGTGTGTGAGATACAACAAGCTCCCCATTAGTTGTATGTATAGTGTGCTATCAACCAGTGGAGTATCCCCTCCATCCTCAAGTTTGAATCCTGATAGGAAAGGAGTAAGAGTAGACTTACAGTCTGTCATGTGAAATATCTCAAGGAGATCTCGTGCATACTTGGCCTGAGACAGTTTGATGCCTGATGCATCCTGACTGATCTTGAGTCCAAGGAAGAAGTGTAGCAGACCCATGTCCATCATAAAAAAATGTCATGTAGAATCCTCTTGATTGCAGCAATCATTGAAGTCGAGCACCCAGTGATCAACAAATCATCAACGTACAGAACTAAAAGTAGAAGTGAATCATCTGTCTTGAGCATGTAGACATTTGGGTATGATTTACAATGTATAAAGTTCTGTGACAGCAGGTAAGATTCCATCTTGGCATACCATGCCCTCGGAGCCTACTTGAGGCCATAAATAGACTTCTTCAGTCGACAGACCAAATATGAGTCCTGCACAAATCCTTGGGGCTGCTCCATATAGATCTCCTCAAAGAGATCATCGTGAAGAAATGCATTCTTCATGTCCATCTGATGGACTTCCCATCCCTTGGTTGTCGCAATGGAAAGTGCCAATCATATGGAATTCATCTTTTCTACTAGAGAGAAGGTCTCATCATAGTCAATACCATGAACCTGATGAAATCCTTTGGTAACAATCTTGGCTTTGTATCTGTTGATCTGTCCATCCGATGCACTCTTGGTCGTGTAGACCCATCTGCATCTGATAAGTTTCCTCCCAGAAAGAAGGGGAACCAGATCCCAAGTTTGGTTCTCGAGGAGGGATTTGTACTCCTCCTGCATGGTAGATTCCCAAAAGGGATTTCCAACAACCTCCCAATAAGACTGTGGATCTGAATACTAAACCAAGAAAAGATGCCCAGAGGGAAATGGTTCAGTGGTAGTGAGTGTAATAGGAGGCTCCTCGAAATCAGATTGAGTCCTCCTAGTATCGGTTGGATCACCAACGAGATCCCTGCAGCCTGAAGAGTATTCTGTGCCCACTTGGGCCTCTGCTCTGGCTCTGCAACTGCATCTTGATGCTCTGACTCTGCATTTGACTGTACTAACTCTAAATCTGAATCATTTGAGTCCTCTGAAGAAGATTCGATGTGTGCATTCTCATCATCTCGGACAGGTGGAAGAGTGAAGGTGTCTGAATGCGATTGTTCAGGTACATGTGAGACACTTTCCTTGAATTGGACACTATTCTCAATGATGAGCCAGTCTGAGGAAAGATCAATAAGACGATATCCCTTCACATTGTCAGGGTATCAAAAAAAATGCAATTAGTGCTTTGTGGATCAAGTGCCTTCCTCTTTTCAAAGGGAATCTAGGCCCATTCACGTGAACCAAAAATGCGAAAGTGGGTCACTTTCGGTTTGAGGCGGCTCCAAGCCTCATAGGGGGTCTTATCCTTGACAGATCTATGAGGAGATATATTTTGGATTTATGTTGCACAATTAAGTGCTTCGGCCCATAGTCCTTGTGGTAGTGACTTTGCATGCAACATGCAAGATGCCATATCCTTTAGAGATATATTTTTCCGCTCAACAACTTTGTTTTGCTACGGAGTATAGGAAACTATGTGCTACAACTAGATCCCTGCCTCATGATAAAGATTATGGATATCATGATTTACATACTCTCCCCTATTATCAGTTCAAAGGACTTTGATTTTCTTTTCAGACTGTCTCAACCAAGGCTTTGAAATATTTGAGGTATTGAAAGACCTCAGATTTTTGCCTGAGAAAGTAGATCCAAGTAAAATGTGAGAAATCATCAACAAAAATGAGAACAAACCTCACTTTGTTGATGGATGGATGCGGAAAAGGACCGATAAGGTCACTGTGGATCAGATCTAAAGGTGTGGAAGCTCGTTGAGACTTTCCTTTGTCGAATTTATCTTGAGGGTGTTTTTCAAGAACATATCACTCACATACTCCCTTGGAGAAATGGATGTTTGGTAGACCATAAAATAATATGTGCTTGCTATGTTGTTGCATGTATCTGAAATTCAAATTTCCAAACCTTTCGTTCCATATCCTAGTACTTTCATTAGCATTAGTAAGCAGTAAAGGAGAATCAGGTTCAATGAATTCAGAAAATCTATACAATCTAGACTAGTGATTTACCTCATTGGTTGCAACCCTAGAGTTGGTTTGCATGTCGTAGATGTCCATAGAATTTGGTGTGAAGATGAATTTATTTTTGGTGTTGAAATTCGTCATCTGATAAACAAAGAGAAGGTTGACAAAAAGCTTGGGAACATGCATCACATTCTCAAAACTTCCATTGGTGAGTTAAATCCTTCCTTTGCCAATGACTTCGACAGAAGAGTTGTTCCCTGTCAGAATGGGAGGACCTTTGCATGCATCCAAATAAGAATATACTTCTTTTGAGGTAGCCATGTGATTTGATGCTCCTGAATCAATGATCCAAGCATCGAGAGAGGAGTTGATGGAAATCAAGGCATGGCTAGAATTACCTTTCTTGGAATTCAGATCTTCTGGCTCTATCTATTCAACCTCCTGCATGAAATATTCACAATCTTCTTTATTCCCAAATAGAACCTCCAATCTGGTCCATAATTCATTTGGATTTGATTCTTTTGATTCATCATATACTTGGTGTAGAATTTCTAGAGAAATAGACAAGAAGATAAATCCCATGGCCATATCTTGTTTATTGAGAAAGTCATTTTTCTCATCAGTGGAATCAAGCTCTACTTCCATTGCCATGGTTATTTGGTATAAGCCTCCACTTTTGAGAAGAAGTAGAATCTTTAGCTTCCACTCCAAATAGTTATGAGGCCTGAGAAGTATTATCAGTGAGTAAAACATATATTCCATCTTTTCTGCGTTCTTCAATCTTCAGTACCTGCAAAAATAATTTGGTGTAGCTTTTGTTTAGCATTCCATCAGCTCTGATACCATGTAAATGTGTTGAACCTTCACATAATAGATCTATATAAACAATAACACACACATTTGCAGAGAGAATTGTAGAAACAATAATAAGGAGAGAAAGAATGAAAGAATTCTCAATAACCGTTGTGAAAAATGAATAGTTTACACATGATATACTCTGTATAGCTCAATGAGTTTGCACTAGAGGTGAACCAATGTGCCATAGTGGTGGTCTAGTGTGATCTAGACATGCACCAGTAGTTAATGGAGTGAACTGCCACCTATTCTAGTCTCTCAGGAAGTTACGGGAGTGAACTGCCACCTAGTTGAGTTAACTAGTCAACTAGTCTTCAGTTAACTGACTGAACAGAGAGTAGTGAGAAGTTAACTCAGGGAGTCAAGGCTAATGCGCCACTCTGGTGATGATACCAAGGAAATGTTGAATTGTCATGGTGATGATCCCAATGTTTCATGGTGACAAAACCAATGCAACATCTAAACTCAACTCAACTAGTCAAACCGAAGTGTCAACTGAAAGAGAATATTCTCCAGGTGGAATATTCTCTCCTAAAATATAGGAGACTGGATAATGACTAATTATGACTAATAAACAAGGAAATACCTTAGGAAAAATAAATCCTAGGTGTGTGTGAAGTAACTTCAACAATCTTCTTCGGCCTCTTCCATGGGCGATTCTTCTTCCCACAACACTTCTCTCTCTCCTTGGCTATCTCATACCTTGATAAAAGAAAACTATAATTTATTTCGATCATACAATGTGCTCCTAACCTCATACATTAGGGGGCATTTGTTATCACCCAAAAATTTATCACCTAGACCAAAATTCTAGGTGTACCTAAATGCACCATGCATAGTATGAGTATTATGTCTATAAACCCACTTTTAATACCATTTCTCATTATTATAACTTAAGGAACCTTTTTCCTCGGGTTATTTTCACTTTATAAAGTCAAAAAAACCCTTTTATGACTTTTCCCTCTCGGAATTATTTAAAAAATAAAAATAAAATAAAATAAAATCCAAAGTTTGCTTATAAAACCAAGAGACCTCCCTCATTTCTCATGCATTCCATCCATTGTAGGTAAATGTTGTTGGATTTGTACCAAATATCAAGAACCCCAGTCTCTTGAGATAATTTCTAGAAGTAACCATTGTTACTTAATATTATCACATATAGTTTTCAAGGGCAACAAGTTGTCCAAGTTCGCAGCCTGCAGAAGAAATGTCAAAGCACAACACTTAGAGTGGTATGATATGCACTCAAATCAAGCAAGCGAGCAAGTCTAGTTGGGCGAAGAAATTTTCATGTAAAAAATCAGAGATCGACGGCGAATAATAAGCGTGGGAATAAAGAGTTAGGAATGTTGTTGAAGATATTTGTAAAAGATTTGAACCCCCGAAACGCGAAATCAGCAGGAGTCGTCTGATCCAACAAGACGTGTGGCACAAGATCCGAACCAGGGAGAAGGTCATTTTGGGAAAGATGAAGTGAGGGATGTGCATATTTCCTGAGTCTCGAAATGTCAAAGGCCCTAAGTCCTGAAATGTTGATATTCATCTGGGCCATCCGATTCAAAGGGGTGCATGGCACCTAATCTGAGAAATCATGATTTCGCGACTCTAAGGTTTTAGCATGTAGTACAACATAGATTCATGAAACACAAAGTCACGAAACGCGAAATCGCAAAGTGCCTGGGAATTGGGCGCATGGTCACAACCCACAGTCATATGGAAAGCGAGTTATAAACAAGGGCATGCGTCTATTGGGCGGCTGGCAATTACGGATATTTGGGGAGACGATCGTGGCTGTCAAATTCAAAGTAAGTCCGACCGCCGATTTGGATGGGTCATTTTGCAAGTTCGAGCATCGGGATATTTGGAATCAAGTGGAGTGAAGATTCTTGAAATGAGAAGTCCCAAAATTTCATGAAAGAAGTCCCGGGTCATGACCCGAGGTCACATGAAGCGATGGAGAGGAGTCACTCCATAAGCTGAGGTCGCCCGTATTTTCACAGAGGAAGAGATACATGGTCTCAAGGCGTTAATATTGACTTGAAGGAGTCATGAACATCTCCTGGAACATTCATGGGTGTCAGGTTTCATCCTGATCCTGATGAAAGTAGTTAAGGGAAACGGGGAGGTGGTTGAAACCTCGTTTCACTCCATAAATGGAAAGCATGGAAACGATGTCTGTGGAGGCAGACTGTCAGCCCAAAGTTCCCCTATAAACGAATTCTCTTGCAAAGCCCATACTGGTGTGAGATCGCATTTGATATAATAATGCAAGTGCAGACTAGTAGGATCGATGTTGACACAAAGCTTTGATTGCAGTAGCCAGGGCACACTCATGGGGGTGGCAAGTTGTTCTGAGTATAAATACTCAATTTTGATAGTTTGTTACAGTCGATGGTTGAGTCATGCTCTTGTATTGTAAAGCTTTGATGAATCTCTGGTTCTTTGTTATGTAACAATATTTGAGACTTCTTTTTTAATGAAAGTAAGCTTCTTTTTACACTCTTTTTGCATCTAATACTGAATGTTCATGATTGAAGGATTCACATGAATTTCTCTAACTGTTTTTCAATGGAGGTTTGATTGCAGTGTTGTTATATCATTTTTTAGTTTCCTAAAGCTTTGAGTTCAAGAGGATCTTGTTCTTAGAGATTTTCCTCCTTAGGCTGTTGAAAGACCTGATGTCCATAGAAAACCTCTACATTTCCTCACCAGTTCTTCCTCCTACTCACCCTTTACTACAACTTACTGACTGAAGTTAAATCAAGACCTCACTTGATCATGCATTGCCTGGTCCATATTTCTGAGTTAAAGTGATATGTTCTTGATTCTGCACCCATTCGACCCCCTTTAATTTATTCATTGTGACATACAAACTGATGGGTACTGGGCTTACCTCTACCGCAATCCAAAGGTGACTTCTAGTGATAAAATTTATGGCACCATTGTCGGGGAACGAATTGAAGACATTTCCCTGGGATAGAATGACACATAAGATTTTGATTCTGAAGGTGCATCAAATATGAGAACAATTGAAGATTGCAACTATGCACCTAACAACTCCACTATTATGACTCCACTGTTTCAGCTGGCCTAAAGAGGATTATTTAAGAGAAGGAAATCTTTCTCAGAAGGTTTTTTGCTGCTATCCCGGATCAAAAATTTCTCTGGGAGAACAATTATGACCAGATCTAGTCTTTGATGGTGAACAAATACTAGACACTTTCAGGCTACGCATCATTCACCTAGAAACTCCATGATTAAAAAACCTGATGGTGACTCCACTAGTTTGAAATAGACAAGATCTTATCTCAGAAGTTTTCTTTCTGTGATTTTTCAAAAATAGTTGGTTTCCCTAACCCACTACCTAGTAGAGATGAATGGGAAATTAGCCTTCCTAATTTTCAAGGAGAAGAGTGGGAAGTACCAGCTGAACATTTGTTGAAATTTCATGTTTTTATTCATCAACTTCATATCGTGCATGAATATGCTCAAATTAAGATTTTAAAGTATTCATTACAGGGGATTGCTCATGATTGGTGTCGATCTCTTCCTATTGCAAGAATAATCTCTTTGATAGGTTTTCATGTAGCTTTCAATTCATTTTGTAAAGATTATTTTTTAGCTAAGTATCTTTATGAAAACTGTTGTGATGAGTTTTCTTTCCTTTATAAATATTCTTCTTATCACAAATACCATATTTATGATGAAGCTGTTATTGTGGAAGAAATCATTTTCCATGAAGATCATGAGGTGTTGAATGATATTCATTATGATAGAAATAATATAGAAACATCTGGCATCATATCATATGTCTCTGTTGTTTTAAGCGTTTATGAATATCAACATGTCTCTTCTGAATATCCCAATGTCGAAGAGCAAGTGTATTTTGTAGAAGATTTCTCTCCTGACTATACAACTGAGATATATGAAAATCTAGCAGCAAAAGCTAGGGAATATTCCTCTATGTTTTTTCCTAGTTTTTCAGAGTCAAAGGCAAAGTTTGTTTTCTTCTTTTATAAAGTAGATGCAGAGGATATCCCTATCCTCGAAACAGACGTTCTTGACAGCCCTACTTATGAAGAAGAAGTGATTTTGGATATTGTCCAAGAAAAAACAACTTGCAATGGATATCCCATCGAAGAGGACGAAGAGAAGAGCTCTCCCATGGTTCCTGTTTATTATGATTGTGAATCTGATCCTTGGGAAATCCATGAAGGATAAAAGGAGGAGCCAAATGAGCAGATATCACCTGGTACCAGCCAGCCTGTGTATGACAGCTTTGAATCAGACTCTGAGCTGGATATGAAGGATTTCCAAGAGAATGCAACATAACCTTTTCCTTTATACATTGAAGGAAAACATTGTGTGGAAATCAGTCATCCTGGGCATGCAGAATACCTAGAGCAGAGCTTTCCCATGGGTCATTCTTATGATGATTATGACTCTGACCCTTGGGAGAGCCATGAAAAAGAAGAGGGAGATCCAAATGGGCAGTTTATATCCTGCCCTGAGCCTATGAGTGAGCAACCATCACTTGGAATCATCCAGCCTGCATTAGTCATTCACTCACCTATGCTTTCCAAAGACATTTAGCCATGTTTGAACAACTGTGGGACAGAGCATGTTCTTTGCCACCAACCCAGTAAATTTTCTCACTCATTCTATGAGCCTGTAGGGGAATACATGGAGTTGATTTTCCTCCATGATTTGAATCCTCCAAGTCTTATCCCACCATTTCCATCTAGGGAAAATCTGAAGGATGTAATCATCATGTTGTCACGGTTGCACCATCTTCTATCAATCACTAACATAGTAAAAGAGCTTCCAGTTAGGAAGTTACTTGAATGGCTATGGTGGAAGTTTTCTTTCACCTAGCACTTTGTAAAAATCAATTAGTCTAGTAATGTACATAAATAAGCTCCTCCTGGAGCCCATGTATTTTTCTTTCGTTTTTAAAATAGTTTGCTTGTCAGCCTTTAATCCTCAACATGATGTTTTTTTAGCATGACTCCATAACCCAATGCATAAGGCGACTGGAACTTCTTGTTCTTGGCATCTCGCAAGGAGCATGTCATCCCCTATGGAGCCAAATGTTATCACATATAGTTTTCAAGGGCAACAGGTTGTCCAATTTCATACCATGCACAAGAAACGTCAAAGCACAACACTTAGAGCGGTCTGATATGGACTCAAATCAAGCGAGAAACCAAGTCTAGTTGGGAAAAAGGATTTTTCATGTCAAAACTTAGAGATCGAAGGAGAATAATAAGCATGAGAATCGGGAGTTCGAAACGTTGTTGAAGTTATTTGTAAAATATCTGAACCCTTGAAACCCAAAATCAGTAGGAGTCATTCGATCCAACAGAATGTGTGGCACCAGATCCGAACCATGGAGAAGGTCATTTCGGGAAAGATGAAGTGAGGGATGCGCAGATTTCCTGAGTCCCAAAATGTCGAAGGCCCAAAGTCCTGAAATGTCGATATTCATCTGGTTCGTTCGATTCAAAGGGGTGCATGGCACCTGATCCTATAAATCATGATTTCACGACTTGGAGGTTTTAACATGGAGTACAACATAGATTCGTGAAACGTGAAGTCACAAAGCGCTTGGGAATTAGGCCCATGGTCACAACCCACAATCATATGAAAAGCGAGTTATAAAGAAGGGAATGCTCATATTGGGCGGCTAACGATTAAGGTTATTTGGGGAGATGATCATGGCCGTCAAATTCAAAGTAAGTCCGATCGTCGATCTGGATGGGCCATTTCGCAGGTTCGAGCGTCAGGATAGTTGGAATCAAGTGGAGTGAAGATTCCCAAAATGCAAAGTCCTGAAATTTCATGAAATAAGTCCCAGGTCATGACCCAAGGTCACATGAAGCGATGGAGAGGAGTCACTCCAGAAGTCGAGGGCACCCGTATTTTCACAGAGGAAGAGCTATGTGGTCTCAAGGCATTGATATTGACTTGAAGGAGTCATGAACGTCTTCTAGAACATTCATGGGTGTCAGGTTTCATCTCGATCCTCATGAAAGTAGTTAAGGGAAATGGGGGAGGTGGTTGAAACCTCGTTTCACCCCATAAATGGAAAGCATGGAAAATATGGCTGTGGAGGCAGATTGTCAGCCCAAAGTTCCCCTAGCAATGAATTCTCCTGTAAATCCCATACTGGTCTGAGATCACGTCTGACAGAAGAATGCAAGTGCAGACTGGTAGGAGAGATGCAGAAACAAATCTTTGATTGCAATAGCCAAGTCACACTCCTGGTGGTGGAACATTGTTTTGAGTATAAATACTCAATTTTGATATTTTGTTACGGTCGATGGTTGAGCTACGCTCCCATATTGTAAATCTTTGATGAAGCTGTGGTTCTTTGTTATGTAATGAGATTTGAGACTTCTTGTTTAATGAAAGTAAGCTTCTTTTTCCACTCTTTTTGCATCTAATATTGAATGTTCATGATTTAAGGATTCACATGAATTGTTGTGATTGTGTTGCAATGGAGGTTTGATTGCAGTGTTGTTATAACATTTTTCAATTTCTTAAAAATTTCAGTTCAAGAGGATCTTGTTCTTGGAGCTTTTCCTCGGGCTGCTGGAAGACCTGATGTCCATAGAAGACCTCTACATTTCCTCACCAGTTCTTCCTCCTACTCACCCTTTACTACAACTTACTGACTGAAGTTAAATCAAGGCCTCACCTTCTCATGCATTGCCTGGTCTGGATTTCTGAGTTAAAGCGATATGTTCTTGAGTCTGTGCCCATTCAAACCCCTTTAATTTATTCATCGTGACATACAAACTGATGGGTACTAGGCTTACTTATGCTGCAATCTAGAGATGACTTCCAATGCTAACACTTAATACCATAAAGAGAAGAGAGAAACTGTTCATATAGGAAGCACAAAGAACCATCCCAAGGAGGAGGCCCAAGAGCCCATTTCTCTCCAAGGAATCATCCACATATGCATGAAAAAAATTCCATTGAGGTAATATAAAAAAAAATCATTCTTTCAAGTTTGTTGTTCTCGTAGTTTCTTTGTTTTTGCAGTTGTTTATTTCTCTATTGAATACCAAGGGTTTTAGAGTGAGAAATTTGATTTGGAGCTTTTTAATTTCATTTCCCATTTATGTCTATAGTCTAGATACAACAACTATATTTGTATAATTTAATAACCCTTGTTATAGATTAAAAAAAACATGGTAGTTTTTTAGGAGGGTGTGGAATGGGCCATATGCCTCTGGTTGAAATCACTATTTATTAAGTTGGAATTTGAGAAAATAGATGACTGCATTGAGTGGTCATTCATTTTTTCCTTGTTATAGGCTCCAGGATTTGGTCATTTTTTAATCCAAGTGGTGGGAACCCTATTCTCATATGCTTAAGCCTATTTGTATGATAATCAAGCTAAATCTGAGAAATTTGGTACGTCCAAGTTGATTATTCAAGCTTTCTTTGATAATGTAGTAGTTTTTTGGGAGGGTATGGAATGGTCCAAATGCCTCGGGTTGAAATCAATATTTATCAAGTTGGAATTTGAGAAAACATATGACCCCATTGAATGGTCATTAATTTTGTTCGAGTCATAGGATTTATGCTTTGGTCATTTTTTTATCCAAGTGGTGGACACCCTATTCTTATATGCTTAAGCTTATTTGTACGTTAATCAGGATAAACCTAAGGAATTTAGTATGTCCAAGTTGATTAGACAAGGTTTCCCTCTTTCTCTGACCCTTATATTCGATGGTTGTAGAGGCCCTTAGCTACCTCCTTGATAACTAGTATCCTCAAGGGTTGACTAAAGGTGCTCCCCTACCCAAGTCTAGCATTTATCAAATGGGTAGTGGGCATTTTTTGGATAACTCTTTTCTTACTATCTTGGGAGAAAAAAAGTCAATGGAGAATACCATGGAATATATCCAAATTTTTAATGAGGCCTTAGTGCCTACACTTCAAAAGGCCAAAACCAATTGTCACATGTTAGCTTAGGTTCACATCCTTGATTGGATAACCTATCAAGGGTTGGATTATATTCAATGCAATCAAGTGTTTAAATTTCAAGGGATACCCTTTACTTTTCAAGCTTTGCTAAAATAACTCTAGGAGGTGGTTTTGCAACAAATATCTAAGAAAGCGAACAAGTGGATTTCATTGAATCTATCCTTAGAATTCAAATTATAGATATATCTTGAGTTTCTTTTTTCCACTCATGTGTATTATTCATCTTGTTGGTTTCCATCCATTATGACCTATTAATGTCTAGAGAAGCTCCTCTGAAACATTCTTAATGCTACCATGTATGAAAAAGGGCTTCCATTAGGTTAATTGGGAGCTTTGTTGTAGTCCAATGGAATAAGTTGGTTTTAGGATGATTTGGTGATTTCATCAAGCCCATGTCCTATGTCAAAACATTGGTGGTTAGGGTTGTGGAAGGTCAATACAATGAGAAAGTGCTCCTACAAGATATCATTCTGAGAGGGTCCCTATTAGGGAAAAAGTGTTGGAAAAATCTCAACTGACAAACTCTATTGTTGACTTCGACCAAAGTCCAAATCTAAGGTACCTTTGTGGATTAGATTACTTATAAGGCCTCAAAAGATGTCAAACATCACATATTTTAGAAGGTTTCTTATCTTCGCACATGCCTACTATTCAATGATCATTACAGTAATTGGTGGTCTCCCTCAATGACGTGTGAAGGAAAAACTTTGGAAGACCCTACTTGTTTCTCATCCAAGTGGTTGTTCACAAAGGGAGTCATCAAAGAAATGTATCTCTTTTATGGTTGCACACAAATGGAAGTTGTGGGAATCTTTCAAAAGCATTAGTTCAACTTTTTCAATCCAATAGGCCTATAATCAAGTGGATCCAAAATTTTGTCATTGATGAGATTTTCCTCAAACTCGGAGTGCCTAGATTGGTGTTTTGGTAGAGAGATTAGAAGTGGAATTACTCTAAAGGCTTCGTGAAGTATAAACTAGCCAATGGGTATGGATGGCGTAGATCCAAGCTAGTCCTAGATGCCAAGTTAAACAATCTTTGGATACTGGCCTCTAAATAGTATACATGGTTATCTCAAATTCTATCTATTTCACATTACTTTATTAAGTCTAAAAATTTTGTATATGCATTCTCCTTGATTTTGTGTGACCTTCCTCTCGAGTAACACTTGAAGTATTTGGGAGTGTCTTAGTATAAGAGCCCTTTCTACCACAAAAATAAAATTGTCAAGCACTTCCTATAGTTTTGTCCCTATGCCAAGTTAGTCTAGGAATGGGCCTTAAACTTATGTGATCAACTTCTCCTTGGGTTTGTAACCTGGAAGTCCACTCTCCTTGGTAAAAGGTTCCCTTTGGTAGTAAAGTTCCAAGAAATATGACAACCTCTTATAACAAAGATCTTATTTTGTTTATAGAAAAATTGAAATGTATGTGTTTTTAAAAATGTTCATTTCAATTAATTCACCTTGTATGATCAAGGTTCTCTATATGCCAACTTGCGCTTGCATATCCAAGTGCAAGCAAGAACATCTATAACAATTGATGGAGTTCTATGGGTTGACAACATGACTAATGAGTCATGTTTTGTTGAAGATACATTCTCCCCCTGACTTAACTCATTCATACCTCTTTGGCGGAAAGTTGTGCCACAAAGAAAGTAGCCTAGTTCTAGAACATAATGAATGTCAAAGCCAAAGTCCTATGCATCACATTGACCCACCTTCTCCTTGAACATAGAACGATAAATTCCCTAGGTTTAATTGACTATTTCAATGGAGAAGTGCCCTAAGCAATAAGGAGAAGATGGATGGATCCTTATGTTACATGTTAACGATCCACCACTTACCAGGTGTGGCATGAACTCACATGATCATGACCCTCCTCTAAATAAGGGATTTTACATTGTTGGTTATCCTYTATGTCAATCTTTATTGTAGTCAAGGAACCACCATTTTTTGTTTTARCATCTTTCTATGTGGCTTATAAYCATATACATGTTTTAATTTTGGACTTTTAAAGMCMCAAGAYTAYAACTCAACACACATAYTTCTTTTAATAAAGCTTTAGAAAMATATTTAATTTCTTTTAATAAAGYTTTAGAAAAAYATTTAATAATAMAAAATYAAATAACTAAGTTRATTGATGAAAWTATAAAATGTAWGTCATAAAAGCTAAWAGTAAACTTCTACTTCTTTTAATTATAAAGTTTTCCATCCCTCTTTTTTCTCATTCTTTCTTTATACTTGGCACATCTATTTTCAAACACTTTAAAATGCTAGTTTAAAATATTATTAATGTTTTGTGTATTTATTTCAATGGAATTAATACTTAAATAATAAGTAGTTTTAATCTAGGGAAATAAATACATGTTACATTGTTTATTCATGTGTAAACATGTTACATTGCTTATTCATTTGTAAACATGTTATATTGTTAGGGAAATAAATACATGTTACATTGTTTATTCATGTCTAAAAAAATTAAAAGTGAAAAATTGAAATTAATTTTAAGTTTAAATTTATTAGATATTGAAAAATGTTTTTTTTTTTTTTAAATTTAAAAAATTAAAAATTTACATTTCAATAAATTTAATTTTTTAAAATACATATTATAAATTTAAATAAATTTATATTTAACGAACTTACTATTATATTTTTATTAATAATTTAGTTATAAATTATAAATTTTATAAAAAAAAATCACAATAGCTTTTTTAAATTAAAATCAACGTATTCTCCCCCTATTTAACTACCTTCTCAACAAAAAAAAATCAATATACTTAATTAAAACAAAAAAAAAAAGCAATATTCTTAATTAAAAGTTAATCATAATAACTTTAAAGTTTATATTTAACACAAAATTTAAATTTAAGATGTAAAAATCATTTATTCCATTTAAATTGTATGAGAAATCAAATTAAATTTCATGTATACTTCTTAAAACAATGGCCACTACAATCATGATGTATTTGTTGAAGATGAATTTGAAAAGGTCTGGTAATTGAAGTTACATTATGCTTTCTTGAGGCAACAGGTGCAGGAGGGGTGCTTTATGGCTCAGGAGGAAATAAGAAATTGTTGTATGCATGGAACATAAGCACCTCTACAAACAATCAAGCAAAGGCATACGCTCTCCTCGAGGGATTAAAATTGGAAAAGGGACTGACTATCCCAACCTTATGGTGACATGAGTCTCTAAATTGATAATCAAGCATGCAAGGTTTCGTTCCAACTCTAATATCATTCATCTTCGAGGCCTTATTAGCATAATTCACATGGAAACTCAAACTTTTAACTTCATCAACTTCTTTCACGTGTTGAGAATAAAAAATCAGGAGGCAAGGTTTCATTCCAACTCTAATATCATTCATCTTCGAGGCTTTATTAGCATAATTCACATGGAAACTCAAACTTTTAACTTCATCAGCTTCTTTCATGTGTTGAAAATAAAAAATCAAGAGGCTGATAGTTTGGCCAATCAAGCATTGCGACTCCAGGATGGCACTCTCTTAGTTAATGGTACACAATATTTTGAATATATCCCATGAATAGAAAAACGGAAGAGCTCAAGTCCACCCAGGAATCCCCAGGGTTCCTCTCTTCAAAGATCAGGGCATGTTTCTTTGTCTCCTTAAATCTAATTCAAAAAACTATTAAAAATAAAAAAGTAGGGGGGGCACCCCCCCACCTCGAGATCTCACCACCTAATCCTCCCATCGACACATGACACAATACTTCATCATGATAAATACAACATAGTCAACATAAGTCACCTCCAGGTCATTCCACTTCAAACATGTTCTCAACATGCAGTGCTCTTACTGCGCCACAAATTCCCCCAAAGGCTGTAGTCCTTTCAACTTGCTTGAAGTATGAATTTTCAAGAATGTGGGATGGGAGAACGTATAGGAAGATCAATTGTAACATTTCACTGTGATTTTCAAATGTGGGCAACAAATGACAGCTTGGGAATTCGTATGTGGATGGAATTCAGAATCGAAGGGAATGTCATTATGATTCATTATATTCTTTTGGGTATTGTCGATCTCTCTGTGCTCATTCATCCTCCAAAGAATTATAGATTTAGCAAACAAAAGTGGTTGCTCGTTGATCAGGGAGAAGGATGCATCAAATAGAATAGTTATAAGGTGAATTGAATGACACCTGTAACTCGGTCTTCACTCTCAAGATTAGAATCAATGGACTCTCCTCTCACTTAATCATTGCACTCAAAGAATCTGCAAGGCAGAGATGGGAAATATCTCAACTGAAAGATGAATATCATGCCCTTCGGTAGCAAATTGAGGATTTGAAGGCCCAACCTCAACAAATAGAACCATCTCCAACAACAATTGAACAATATGAAGTATCTTCCTCCCCTGCCATGGTTGCAAAACCACTGGACTTAAACGCTCTGACTCCATAAGTAGAGAATTGGTGGTTTGATGGCCACACCAGCTAAGAAACTTAGTTTAAATGCTCCATTTTTGTATACTTATTCTAGGGGTATTTTATAAACTGTATAAGGGGAAAAATTTTGAGTTTTGGGAACATGGGATAGTAGATTTGTTGATCTTAGCAGATACAATGGTTATTTTCTTAGACTATGTTGCAAGACTACTTGCATTTTTGAACTGATTGTATCTCTTTGGCATCCAAGCATGTTGTTTTAGATTATAATGTAATTCCCCCTTTTCCGTTTGAATTTGGGTTAACTTCGAGAATGAGCACATAAATAAGCATGTACACCTCCACCATCCATTTCACACCTATTACATTTTTAGCAAGGCTTTGGATTTTCCATTAACTTGGAGAACTAGCAAAAAAATAAGTTTGTACACCTACACCATCCATTGTACCCTTGTAGCATTTTTAGGACAGAGTCTTGAAATTTGAATTAGCTTAACAAACGAGTACCGAAATGAGCAATAAGGAACTCCCTAATATGAAATACCACTTACATTGAAAAAGACATGGTGGAATGAATGCATCTCTAGCCAATAGTGTAGTAAGGTAAGGTTACCATTCTTGTCGACCGATGAGAAAGTGAGAAAGTGCATGCCCACATAGCAAGGCCAATGCCCCTTGATCCTCCTATTATCATGATGTGTTTGTCTCTTAATCTTGTAACCCTAGGGCATTTCTTCTTCCCAAAGATCATGAAACAAATAATGTTGATCAGTATACAAATCACTATTATGCGTCAAGCAGCCATTTCTTGTTACAATCGACTTATTTGTAATGTGGTTATAATATATTGAGATCAAATTGTTAGCTAAAATACAACTAGTGCTATGTGCATATATTGAGTTGTTGGTAAGACTTTCCTAGTGATTGAAACACTATGATTTCCTGGGTCATTTACCTCAAGTTCGACATTCCTTCAATGGTCAATCAATTCAAGGGTCATGAAAATGAAGGGGGGCATTCAAGTTCCTACCTGGGGTTTTGTAAGTTATAAATCTTCCCAACCTACTTGTACATAACTTTATAGAAAACATAAAGATGTATGTATATTGCATAACATATTTGTCATGCATGATACAGTGAGTGCCATAATCCTTTATATGTTGAACAAGGAAGTATTCACATAAGTTGGTAATTGAAACTGATAAGTAAGTTTTTATTATATACCTTTGTTTTCCTTATTTTGATCATTTTTTAATGAAAACAATAGAAACACACATAGTGTAACTCAAGGAGGATGAGAGAAAAACATCATTTTTACTATCAACGTTACAATTGTGGCCAATATGACTAGTTGATAGGAAAATAAATTTTGACGATTTATCTATAGTGTGTAATCTTGCAAATTACAAGCTCACAAGGTATTGTCCTTTCTACAAAAAACAATGAATTGTGTAGTGCTTATTGCCTATTATATAATGGCATACTTTTGAAATCATGGTTGATAGTAGAAGTTGCATATCCAATATAAAGTGCTCAGATTGCCTAGCGAAAATGCATAGTCCATTGATTTGACTGAAGAGTTTACTTTGATAACCCAATTGAGCAAGTTCAAGAATCTAACCTAGTAACCCACCCATAGTTTTGACTTTTTGCATATGTTTACATGTTTTGAGATTTTTACCATGTTTTGATTTTTGATACATGTTTTGATAATTTACACATTAAGCAATGTTCCAACTTTTTGGACATTTCTTATTGTTTCCTAGAGTCCCATACCCATCAACGACCAATGTAGATACATTAAGAGATCGAGATCTAGTGCCAATAAACCCAACACTAGTAAAAATAGTTTATCAACCTAAAGAACCCATTGAATGACTAGTTTACCCTTGTTCAGTTCCAAGACTAGTATAGTAAGAAACATACCTTTTCCTTCCAAATATAGCCTATTGTTTCCCTTTGGGATGTCTCATCCTTCTTTGATACCTGTTATCGCACAATTTGTACTTTGATAGAAGAAGAGGTAAAATGGAAAGCAAATTGGCATAACGAGAGACTATCCTATCACTGTCACCTCAATAGGATGTCCCTTTCTAATTAGGGTGGTAGGCCCATGGGAGACGTCCCCGATGACCTCAGGTTTTAAGAAGGTAAATTCAAAGTATCTAGGTAAAGGTACCCTCTCACAAGTCACCACCGATCAAAAAGACTGGTTTTAATAACCAATGAAGAGACAATATGTCAAAAGTGTACTTGCCCGGAACAAAGCAACAAGAAAACGATATATTTGCAAGTGCACTTGTTGGTTAGCACTTCTTAAAACCATGGACTTTCTTAATAAAAGCAATTTGCTAAATATGATGAAGTAAATAGAAATATTATAACAACAATGTTTATAGAGCAATACTTCACATAAAATGTCTTGAAAATAGCTTCAAAATTGTTGAAAACCGTTAACCGTTGAAGTCATAACATTAGCATTTGACATAAGCACATACGACAAAGTATAATTCAGCCTTTACAATTTCTTTCTTGAGATTTTAATTCCACATCTAATGGTTGTAGCTTACTTTAGTAACAACAACGATGTTGTTAGTAGGTTAGGCTATTCTAGGGTTAGAAAGTGTTAGTAGGTTGTTCAAAGAGTAGGTTTTGAAGGTTGAGTTGATCAATTACTCAAGGGGGGGAGATTTATTTTAGGGCGAATGGAGTCAATAAAGTGGCAACAAATGTTGAAGGAGAAGGATGATAATAGGAGAGCCAAAGACAAGAGAGGTTGATAGTTGAAGTGTTGGTAAGCCAAGGCTTCAACCACCAAACCCTAGGGGAAAATACCTACACCTTAGTAGATTTACCTCCCTCTTTAACTCAAAGATGAAGAAAATGATGGCTAAGATGAAGCAATAAATGCTAGGGTGTTGCAGTGGCAAGGCCCTTAGCAATGACTTCAAGAAAAATGACTTCTTGGCAAAATCTAGTAGGTGAATATCGATTGAGATAAGGACAATAACATGTGCTTAATATCCTAGGGTTTTAAGCTAGAAATTTCATAATCTTGGTCAAATTCAAAGTAAAGATACTATAACCATTCAAAAGAAAGAATAATTGCAGAATTTCACTTACATTCGCTAAGAATAATCTAGTATATGCCCTAGTTGAAGACTTTCCACCAAGAAAATGCCAAAAACCACAAAGATTAGCCTCCTCCAATAAGTGCACACTAAATTTTAGTCATAAAAACCTAAGTAGGGCTCAAATTTCAGACCTCACAAGTGTGAGTGAAAGATGATGATAAATAAGAGGGATTTTACTAATGACCAAAATTAGGTCAAAAAGGTCAACATGGATAGTTACAAATAATATCCAGTTTTTACATTAAATGTCATAATAAAACCCTAAAAAATGATGCTAACATGACGTCATGTCCTTTTAGGGTGACGTTAGGCTCATTTCGGGCAATGTTGGCCTTCTAAAAAAAAATGTTAGGCCTTCTTGGGCCTCAAGAACCTGCCACACATGCCACTTGGCACACAACTATCTCCAAAACATCCCAAAATGCTAGATGATGTCATCGGTGACCTGGGTGACATCATGGGCCTTCCAAGGCCTACATCATGGTGGAAAGGGAACAACTCCCTCGAGTCTAGGCCTGCCAGGATTCCCTTTGTGAAACGTCTTCCTCTCTCTCTGGTGCAATCCTCTTATCTATCCATGCCCCCTGCAAGGGTCTCAACATCCATATGGTGGGCTTTCAGCCCCATGAAGGTCTGAACTAATCATCTTCCCATGTATACATGTCCATCCAATACCTTTCCATTGAGTGTGGTCCTGTAACATCAACAGATACACCCTCCATGGGATCATAATTCACATCAATCATAGAAATGTCAATCACATCTAATCATCAAGTTATTAAACATGTGCATAAAACCCCCTTTACCCAGACAAGTGCTCAAAGATGTTATGCTAATCTGCAAGCCAAGTTTGGAGGGAATGTTAGGACGTCCTATTGGACTAATTCTCATTGGATGTGGGATGTTTCTGGGAAAAGTCAAACCTAGGACAAGTGAGTGGGTGAGGTGGTAAAGGAATGTCTAGGAAAGGGGTGTAGCGATAGCAAGGAAATGTATGGCTTACTTGTGGGTGCCTCTTAAGAGGGTGAGTTTCACCTTGTCATGGATAAAAATGTTTCCAAGCCCATTCATGCATTTTATCTTTTATCCTTATTGTTTTTTATTTCAAGAGGCTAATAAGGGGACACTTCTCTAGCGTGGCGACCAGTGGTGGCAATGTTACCCGCAAGAATTTCACGAAAATGAGAAGGTTGTCTCATGATGAGACCCCCTTTCTCTTGGCTATGCCACCAAGAGCCACTACTCTGATGTGGTGATAAGTTGTTGGTAGTTTCATACCGCTACATTCCCATGGACCTAATAGGTTGGCTCGT
The DNA here is from genome assembly GCA_009831015.1 of Picea engelmannii. Classification (NCBI taxonomy): domain Eukaryota; kingdom Viridiplantae; phylum Streptophyta; class Pinopsida; order Pinales; family Pinaceae; genus Picea; species Picea engelmannii. Next base: position 239,056 of record ML778251.1, on the reverse strand, counting down.
GATGAGACCCCCTATTCTTTAACTAGGTCTTGTTTTATTATTTTTATGGGTCCCTTTGTTTCTTACTGAGAACATTTTTATTGCTTTCTTGGGGATCCCTGGGTGAATCATCTCAAGGTTTCATTCTTTTAGATTTTACATTTTTCCAACTACTTTTACCCTCTCGGCCTTTATCCCCTTCTTCCCATAAGGTAAGGTACAACCCTTAGATATTTTTCCAACCCAATGCCCAGATGAGTGTAATGGGATGGATGAGCGGGAAAAGGATGAAAAGTGGTAAGTATGGTGGGAGAGGACGATGTCCTTTCATGAATCCCCCCAGTGGAAACTCAAAACCTATGGGTAAAATCTTACTAGGGCATCCTGTCATTCCCCCCAGGTATGGTAAAGTGGAAAGGCATAAGTTCCAAGCACATGTTAAAAGAAAAAATAATTAAATGCACATATTCAAAGGTTTTGAGGATCAAAGTGACACATACCATGATACCCGGGCTCATTACGTCATGGAGTAAGATCCATTCTTGTTGCAGGACCAGGCCGATGTGATGGATGTTTCTATTGCTGACAAATTGGAGTCACTGAAGAATGAAAGGATGGGCCCTCCAGGGCTATGCTCAAGTCGATCTGGCTCTTGGTACTCCATGTCTAGGACCTACGAGCCTCAATACATAATCTCCTTAGTTATCCATAGGCTAGGGGATAACATCTGGCTCCAACTCGGGGACATGTGCTCACCGTAGAGTGCATGAGAACCTCAACATCTATGGCATAACTTGTGACCTGATCTCAACATAATATTGTTAGCAATCATTTGGGCTGGTGATATCACCCTCAGCTCATATATTTATAGTACAAAATGAAAACAAGCATATGTACAAATGGAAATACAAACTACTCTAGCATGAAATGCAAATGGTATATACAATGAATGCAAAGGATTACCTACTTACATGTACTTACCTATTGGCTGAAAGACAGGTTTAATAAATCAACCAGTGAAACCACCCTAGAAATATTTCACAATACTTGCCTCTATACTTCATCATAAACCAAAAGAGTGATAAGTTAAGAAAAAAAAGAACACGAGTTATAGAATGTACTATATCACCGGAAATCATAAAGTCTAGCTCATGGAGGGGGGAGGGAGGGACAAAATAATGCCAAGTCATACTCTCAGGAGAGTGCTCAATCCATCTCAAAAAGGGATCATGAAAAGTCACAGGTTCAATATACTGACTCAAAGAATCTGAATGTTGTCTACCTCGGACATATTCATAGCTTGAGGCTTGGGAAGGGATTAGCGAGAACTGAAAGGATGACCGACAACTTCTTAAAGGCAAGATGGAAGACTGTGATAATAAACTTCTTCTTAAGGTACTCAATCTTCCCCTAAAATCTAAATGAAGGTTCTGTCCTACAAAAGATTTGGGATAATGGAAATGTTTCCAGACCACACCTTTAGTGACATATCTAGGTAAAGTAATAAAAGGGAGGTGGAAGGTTTTATCACAAAAATCCTGCTTCAGGCAAGTAACTTCCTCATTCTCAGAGAAAAACAATGGTTGAAAATTTTCTTGATAGAATAAATACAAATGTTCAGAGGAACACTCATCAAAATCATCAAGGTATGACCGAAAATAATCAGAGAAATATGGGACTAGGTCATCCCTCGGTGTTTGGAAAGTATTGGTAATTATATCATCTCCTTGTTGCCACTGGTCAAAATTAAGAGTATCTTGTTGTGATAATTGTAAAGGAAATACTTGGAAATGATTCTCAATGTCTTAAATGGGGTCCATATCATAACCAACTACATCCCACTTATGTCTCCCAACATGTATGAACTCGTCAATATTATTAACCATGTCACTATTTGTATCATAACTTGAAGGATTTAAGGTATTTAAGGGATCATCTAGCTCCTCTTCTTTTTCCAAATCATAAAGTAAAGAATCATCAAAATTTTGGAATGGAAAGTAACTCATTGTGTTTATTTCTTTTTGTGCAGGAGCTTCAAGTATTTGGATTACTTCATCAAATCGAAAACTTGCTTCTACATCTTAAACTGCACAACAAGGAGGATCTACCTTGCCCAAGGATTCCATTTCTCCTTCACTCTCTGAATCATAGAATAAGGTATTATCAAAATCCTATAAAGGAAAGTGTTATAACCCTAAATTGCACCACACATGCTTACCTGGCATCAGGCCAACTCATATCCCTTCATTGCCAAAACATCTGTTGAACAACCTCTTTGAAAATCCTCTTGTGTCAAGGCCTACGTGCCCTAACCCATTACTGCATGCGTGTGCACGCTGGCAGGCCCACTACAGCCCGCGTGTACATAACAAAGCACAAAAAAAAGGAAAGTTGTCGACGGAACAAAAAGCTATGGGTCAGTTAACTGAAACTCCCAGCCATGCACGGCCGAGAGTTTGTCCAAAACCCTAGCTCCTTCTAGCCTATAAAAGAAGGGGTAGGGGTACCATTTGGAGAAGGAAAAAAGATAGCGAAGAAACTCTGCCCATTTCTATAATCCATTGTCCCAACCCTTTAGCCTTTCCTCATGCCAAAGGAGATTTAACACAGAGAAGTTGGAGGACAAACAAAGAGGATCCCAGGATCAGGATCAAGGAGCGGTGGTCGGTCTCGACTTTGATTGTAAGTTGATTCATTTTTCAAATAATAAAAGAATACTTTTCCCTTCCCAATGCATGAGTTATCTATGGTTTGGCTAATTTATGCTTAATTTATAACCCTCAAGTAGAAAAGTAGTGTGCATGCATAGTTGTTTGTTGTGATTGCAGGACATCTTTGGAAGGAGCAACGCAAGCAAGCGATAAAAGCACAACGGAGGATCTACGCCAAACGCCAGTGACAAGGTTAGTAGTTCCTTTCCATGCATGTATTTTGAAAGAGGGGTTTAAGTTTCGGGTGGTAGGTTAAAAACTAATTTCTTTACGGTCAAAAATCTGCATGCAAATCTGACCCTAGTTTGCTAGTTCGTAGGGTATTTTTCCCAACAATAGAATTGGTGACTCCACTGGGGACATACTCTTTAGGGTTTCTGGATTTGGTTGAGTCTTTTAGGTAGTTTAAGAGATTAGATTTTCTGTTTCTTTGCCTATGTTTTTCTGTTAGTTCTGAGCGAGTAGGGAGCCTGGTTCTTCATACCAGTTTTCCCTGACTTCTGCTTGACAATAGTTGTCGGGACACACAGAGGTACACGTGGCCTGCAGAAGGCCTGCACGCATGTACCCGTGCCCTATCCTCTTATAGCCCACGTGTGAACGCTATCTGTAGGGATAAAAATAGCGTGTAGGAGTCCAGAGACTTGTAGAGGCAGTCCACCTCTTCCCTGTCAGAATTATACATTCTTAGGAGGTTTTCTGGAATCCTGGATGAGTCTTGCTGGTTCACAGTCCTATTTTAGATTACCTTTTTGCCTTGTTATTCCTTGCAATATTTTTTTTATTTTTTGTTGGAAAAATCATCCAAGCCTTCAAGGGACCCTGGTTGTTAATACCAGAGGCCTCTTCCTGGTCTGGACTGTCTGTTGTTATCTTTGTCTTAGAAGTTATACATACACGCGGTCTGTACAAGGTCAGCCCTTGTGTACACGTGTCTTGTTTCAGCTCAGCACGCGTTCGCACACGTGTTGTTTTAGTGAAAGTAGCGTGCTTGACAAGATACTTTTTAATCAGGGTGGGGCAGTCATCCCCTCCTTTGGTGAGAAGTGTTCCTCTCAGGTGTTTGAGTCTAGGGTTGAATAGTCAATAGGTTAGGGCCTCTTACCCTTATCCTGTTTTTTCTCAGTTGATAGTTGATAGAAAATATAAAAATAAAATTTTGTTTTATGGTTTTTAGAAAAGCATAAGAGTCTTTGCTTTCTTGATTACCATTGTGTGTCTTTTCTCTGATTATTTGTGATCTGCGCTTTAAGCCAGAATTTGTTTTTCTTGGTTTTGTGCTTGTCGGTATTTTTCCTTTGTTGCTTTATTTGCACTTAAATAAATAAAAAAATCTCTTTTCATTTTCTTCTTTGTTTGAAAAGTGTATTTCTGCATCATTATCTAGGGAGAAGTTTTTTATTTCGTAAGTTTTTGCAGTGCATTTAGAGTATAAGTAGCTCGTAGTCGAGCGAAATTCCTTTGTGATTGCTGCATAAAATCTTAAAAAAATTGAAAAGAAAAAGAAATCTTTCTTTGTGAAAAGTTGCTGAAATTTTGCATTTAGTAAAAGCCTTTTGTTTCCATCATTTTTTCATTCGTTTTTGCTTTCGTCTTTACACATCATCAGTTTCACCTCCGTACCCCATGACGTAAGAAATCCCTTAAAAGCAATGCTAATTTAAAATCTATTAGACTTTTTGTTTGTAGGGTTCACGAACTAGTTTAGGACTAGGGCCTTGGATTAGGTTGGAGAGGAAACTCTCCAAGGCCATTCAAAACCAAACATTGGAGTCTGTGATAGGGAGTGTAGAAGTCCAATTTCGTGGAAGTTATCCGGGACCCCCCTCTAACACAGGGGATAAACACAAGGTTGCGTGCGGAAAGGTAGCGGAGATAACCCCTCCAAAGCTGGACCAATCGTAGTGGAGAACACATATCGAGGGCTTGTTTTGGGATTCCGTCGTTTGCATTTGCCACGGGGCTTCGTGGGTCTCGAATCCATTCGATGTCCTCAATTTTCTTCCAGACCATTTGCTCTCAATACCCTTGACAGGTTTTGGGCTTGATACCCTGCACATTGTGGTCTACTCGACTTTCGACTGTACCCGCCTGGTGACTATTCGCGTGCTGGAAAACTAGTTGCCAATCTTTTTAGGGACATACACAGGTGAATGCGGGGGTATACCGCAGTACCTAGGAAAGACATCGGGCCACGCTTTGCAGAGTATACCCAAAGGGTGCTTCTGTGTTCAAGTTGCACTTGCACCAGTAAGTTGCTCTAGTGTTGGTTGTTGTAACTGTTCTTCCAAATAGTTTAGTGATTGCTTGTCTTATCTCTTAGGGGCTTCTTTTTTAGTGTGTGTTACTGTTTGAATGTGTAGAATAACTTAGCGTGTCTTGGATCTTCTCACACAGTGGAGGATCCCAAGCTCCACCGGTCATGAAGGCTTCTGGGCCTGCCGCCGGTTATACTGGAGCCACCCCCGCCACCATTGAGGCGAAAGCTAGACCAACAAGGGTCTTTTGAAGCAACCGGGTTACAAACCATTGTGCCCGAACAACCCCTAGAGGAATCAAACGCCAATATTGGCTCAGTTGAAACCCCCACCACTGATACTTGGCCACAGGTTATTGTACCAATCTAATTTTACGAACGCCTGTCAGTGCCTGACACAGCTATGGAAACAAACATTGTTACTTATTCTGGGAATTCTTCCATTCCCACCATAGTTGCTACCACAGGAGAATCATCTCCTAACTTACCGTTGTCAGTCCAAGCCACCATGGTCTCGGCCACAACTACGTCACACAGTGGACCGACCCCGTCTATGGCGACGCCCACAACCCCCTTCACACCTAGTGCGACAGGCCCTTCGTTCTCATACGGTAGGCCTAGTTCGGGTACAAGTCCTACACTCACTTACTCCACTTTATATACTTTGGGTCTGGGGGCAGGGAGCTCTAACGCTCCTCTCCAAGGTCAACTTTGGGGCACTCCTATCCCTTTTAACGCTTTTCCTTACGTCGGAGGTCATATTCCTCCTTCGTCCCCTTTGCTTGGTGGTCTGCATCAGCAGTCCGTCGAGCAGCCTGCACACACTAGTTTATTTGGAGCTGGGAATCAAGGAACACCTGCGCACAGTATGTCGGTAGGTTCGTCACCGTTTGTTTGGAACGAGACGTTTGGTAACAACACTTTTGCATCCACCGCTTTCCCATCTGGGGGCACTCCCATTTTTGGATAGTCTACTCCGGCACAAGGTACTATTCCTACACCGAGGGCACATATAGCAGGACCTTGGAATTTAGGACAAGGATCTGTTCCCTCCTCTGGAATGTCGTTCTGGGGTAATTCTTTCCACAGTCAATGGAACCCTGAACAGACTACTATGCCTCTCCCATCAGGACCGACATGGGGTAATCCTTCTCAAAGTCCTTCAAACACGATGCATGCCCAACATCCTATGTCCTTTATGGGAAATCAACCAATGATGTCTCCACAGATGCAAAATCCTTATGCTGGTCAGGGCCATGGTTTCTACCAGAATCTGGGCTAGCAGCCAAACTTTTCTTAGCAACCTGGGGCCAGTCAAACTCCAGGACCCTTTTTCCTAGGTTATCAGCAGCAACCCAAACTACCATTCCTGGTGACATTATACTTGCCAGATTTGACAAGGTTGTTGAATGATCCTATTTGTCACAATCCACATTGGCCTCCTATGCCAACGAAGTTGCCTTTGGACATTCCAAAGTTCGAGGCCAAGACTAACGAAGATCCAGGTGATCATGTGACTACCTTCCATCTTTGGTGTTCATCTAACTCATTGAAAGACGACTCCGTACAGCTGCGATTGTTTCAACGCACTCTTATTGGGAGTGCCGCGAAATGGTACATTGAGCTCGATCACTCACGATACTCTTCTTTTGGCGAACTGGCGATGGCTTTCCTTAACCATTTCCAGTTACCTATGAGATACGACACTGGCACAGAGTTGCTCGCTAATTTCGAATAGACAACAGCGGACCATATTTCTGATCATATCCGAGAGTGGAGACGTCGGAAGAGTCTGATTAAAGTACCAGTCCCACCATCATTCTTGCTTGAGTGGTTCCTTGAGTCTCTGGTCCCACAATTATCCAAAGACGTCGCAACTTCTGGGGTTTTCTCTGAAGAAGATGCCATCATGAGTGCTCAACAGTTTGAGCTCATCTATTCTCAGTCTAGTTTATTATACAACATCCTGCCAGATGCACCACAATCAATACTAGATAAAACTAGACAAAGAGTTGGACCACATGCCGATGGTATTGTTGGTTCCGTGCAAACCAAGCCCGCTGAGAAATTGACAAAACAATTACAACAGTTATCTATACAACACTCAGCAGCCAGCCAGACTACTGCTTTGGCTGCTCCTCCTACCCAAACGTCGAAAGTACACTCTATGCAGTCGACTAACCCAAAGGCCACCCAACAACCTGAAGGGAAGAAAAAACAATGAAAGAAGGGTAAGGGGGATAAAAAACCCACTGATAATGCTGGCGGGGACACCATGGAAAAACGGAAGGTGAGTTATCCGTGCAACTTATGTGCGGAAGACCACCCGACCCATCTTTGTCCTCGACTTGCAGAGGCCCAAAAATTTTTCACACAGCAACAACAGACAGTGTTGACTAATCCTTTTCAATATGGGAAAAATTTAACTCAAGCCTCTACAAGTGCTGAGGGGGGCAGCCAAGAAACCTGCCCTCCTCCAAACAATCCCTCATCCGCGAACGTATATATGGTTAGGGGTGATGCTTTCATAACGACTACAGTGCATGACTATAGTAAACCAAGTTCCTCTGAGAAGGGTAAAGAAGCTAAGCTCCCATATCTTTCTCTACAGATCGAGAAGACGTTTAGAGAAACAATGACACTCATTCCAAAGGGTGCATTTAAGAAAGATTCTCACAACCCAAATGCAACGGCCACCCAGAATTACTCTGTGGTGGAAGATTTATCACAAACCCCTTGTGCAATGTCTACTTTGGAGGTCCTCCAAAGTTTCCCTACTTAGAGGAAAGCCTTGTTAACTGCTTTGGGATCTATGGAGACTTGTAACCTGGGTACCATCATGTTAGATACAACCGACTTAAAACCTCAGATGCCTTACCACGTAGCGTTTCAGATAGTAGTGGCTCATCCCATGAAAACTTTTACACGGAATATCTTCTGCATAGTGGTCGATGAGGGTGCATCGACATGCGTTATGTCGTTAGCATGTTGGAAGGCCATTGGCCATCCCTCTTTGTCTCCATCACCTACTCTCCTCACTGCTTTCGACGATCATTCTTTCCGACCACATGGCATCATTCCTTCCTTCCCTGTCCAGTTAGGAGGGAAGAACATGTGTGTCGAAGTAGAGGTAGTCGATGCTCCCCTCGACTATAATCTCTTGTTAGGACGGAGTTGGACTTATGCTATGCAAGTTGTGGTTGCTACAGTTTTTCGAGTCTTATTGTTTCCACATGAGGGTCGGATAGTGACCATCGATCAATTGTCCTTCTCTAGACCTGACCCAGCTTTGGGAGCATCCACGATCCCCACGATTGATAATCCTCAACTAGGTGTCTTTAACGTAGGAGTTGGTTTGTGCTCGTCTTTGATGGGTACCTTTGATTACCCACCTCCTCACGATGACGTCAAATTTATATCTAATCACCATAAGGTTGAGATTTTTCAAGTTTCATCGTTCCGCACGACTTACTTTGAGGATCCTTGGATTCTTCCTTCCCCATCGGCCACGATGGATGAGACAGGGCACTCCGGCATGTTCATTCCCTTGTCAGTCGCTGAAGTCTCATACTCTTTAGTCCAGCAAGCTTCAGCGAACCCCAATCTGACTCCCACACAAGAGTTAGATCCACTTCTAGAGCCTATTTGGGCATAGGGTTCTCTTGCTAACATCGATTCATTAGACTTAGTCTTGCCTTCTGACGAAGCAGTAATCGAAGCCATGACTAGTTCAGACAAACCTTGGGAATATCTTCATCATAGATCATACTTTCTCCCCGAATTAAGCTGAATCGCAGCTGGAGAATTCACCATTACCATGATGGGCGATCAGCCATGTCTTATTAACCTCTTAGCTACACAGGAAATTTACGCTGAGGGCAATATGGCGACTATTGCTGAAACCATACCCATCAACATCTCCTGAAACCCTAGCGTCATGGAGAATGTCTTCGTCGGAGCCGATTGTTCTCCCGAAGAGATTCAAATTTACACGGATCTTTTCAAAGAATTCCACGACGTTTTTTCCTGGTCTTATGAAGAAATTCCAGGTATCAATCCGAAAATAGTTGAACATGAAATCACAACGTATCCTGAAGCCAAGCCTGTTCGAAAAAAACTTCGTCCAGTTAATCCTAAGAAAGAAGCAGCCATCAAGAGTGAGGTTGATAAATTGCTCAAGGCAGGTTTCATTTATTCTATTCATTTGACTCAATGGGTGTCAAACCCCGTGTCGGTCAATAAAAAACAAGGCACGATTCGTGTTGTTAGAACCCTATATAATAGGAGAATCAGTATTCTAACTCTACTTATCTATTTCAGGCATTATGTGTTTGCTCATGACACATGGAGAAGGCGGCAGAAAACGCTCGACACTGACCAAGCATAAGATGAGTATCTGCACGCTAACTTCAATGCGAGTTCCGGTGCATTTTTAGCAAAAAATTGTGAATTGGTTTGAATGGAAAAAATTTTATTCTTGTGGGTAAATGCAAAGTTGGGTTTATTAGCCAAATTTTGGTTTTTATAATCTATTTTTGGTGAATTGAGCAAAAATTGGCCCCTCGGCCTTTATGCAGAGTTTTGGCTTGTTTATCAAAATTTAAATATTTTGCCAAATATTTTTCCAAAAAAAATAATATTGGCCTAGGGCCAACCTCCGAATACTCAACACCAAGGATAAGTGCCATTTCATGCACCAACAGCAAACACACAAGTCAGTGCCAACACCAAACTCCAAAGCTCAGCCTCGGGCTCACTTCATCAACACAACATGTGATTATTGGCTCTTTTAAATGCCCAAAGCTCAGTTTACCACGTAAATGTGGGATATTGCACGCAGAAGCCAAAAATATAAAACACATCTTTTCAACCCTGTGCCAGATGTTCGAACCAGATTCAAGGTGTCAAATGCAGAGAAGCACACATGCATAGAAGGCTTATTAGGCCTCTTTTTTTGTTAAAAATCAAAGGCTCTACATATCTAAACGGCATCTTGAGAAATTTAAGAAAAGTAGCAATCCTTTCAAGTATCCTATGGAAACGAGCATTATAGAATTGTTGGGCGTTGAAGAAGAAGAAGATGCTCAAATAGCTTGTGGGATTGACATTTTACGAAAAGATGAACAGAATCCTGACTATCCACAGTTCACTCATTGTGAATTGGATCCCTCATTTATGTTAAGCCTTAACGCTGGGCTCATCCCATTTGCAAATCGCAATCTTGCCACAAGAACACTATATCAATCTAAAAATCACTCAAGGAAAGCAATAGGATACTATGCAACAAATCGACGTGGCAGATGTGACACAACTGCTCATTAGTTATTTTATCCTCAAAAACATTTGTTTAAGACTATGTCATCTGAATGCCTCAATAAGGTGCAATTCTATAATGGTCAAAATGCAGTAGTTGTTGTCAATGTTCACTATGGATATAACCAGGAAGACTCTCTAGTCACTAACCATGCTTCAATAGACCGTGGACTATTCCGATCAATGCATTTTCATAGCTTCGTATCTGAGACAGAACACGATGAAAATCATTTTAACAATGCTTCTTCTTCAATACTAGAAGTAGATTAAGGGAAGCCAGTGAGTGGTGCCTCTGATAATCTCAGGGCCTGGTGGAAGGAGAAGGTTAGGTTTGATAGAAATGGTCCTGCTGCAATAGAAAAATATCAAGTAGAGCACTCAGCACCTGGAAAATATGAGTTTAACGTAATTATTGTTTCAACTCCTCATACTCTTCACGAACTCCAAGATACCACTCTGGGTTCTTTACTGTCTACTTTAATGCAGCACTGTGATCCTCCTCAGAGGAGATACCCATTGGAAAAGGGTGTTCCTCCCCCATGGTGGACATCTGGAAATGAGGGCTGGTGGCAGCAAGTGGGTTTGCCTAAAGGACAAGTCCTTCCTTATAAAAAGCTACATGATCTGAAAAAGGCTTGGAAGGTAGGGGTTCTCACTGCTGTGATCAAGCACATGTCTCCCGATATTGCAAAAATTCGCAAACTTGTGAGGCAGTCTAAATGTTTGCAGGATAAGATGACAGCAAAGGAGAGTGCAACATGGCTTTCAGTTGTCAACCAAGAGGAAGCATTTTCTCTACAACAAAATCCAAATACTTGCCTTCTTACAAGTGCCGAAGGATATGGAAATGCAGTAACTTTAACATCCAGCAACAGCAGTGAGTACGATGTGGAACAGTTAGGCAAATTGGTACATGCAGGTGTCCTTGAGGTGGCATAGTTTCCCTATATTTCAGGCAGTAGTTGGAGTATCGATTCTCCAGTTGCTAGCAAATCCTAACAACCTTCAGTAAATTCAGGACAACCAAAGCAAACAGTTACCAAATTTAGTTTCCATTTAATTTACTGTTGGTTTGTTTTAGGAGACAATTTACAGATGTCATGCATGATTGTAACTGCGTTTCTATTTTTAGAAAGCAGAGTTATGAGCGCGGGTCCTGGAGGATTGATACCAATTTTTTTATTTATGCATATGTAAAAGACAGAACAGGGGTTCGACTGGGCTAAGTAGGAGAGGGTTCGACCTATGCAAAGTTCCTTTTGGGTTTCGACTTGTAGGAGAGAGGGTTAGACCTGTAGTTTTAATTTTCTTTGCTGGACAGTGGGCTGTGTTTGGCCAGAAAACTTTTTATGTAATCTTTAATGATTGATTAGTAATTAGACATGTTGTTTACAGGATTCCTGTGCGGAGTTGTTGGTGGCGTTTCCCTTATCTGTTGGAGTGTTTTCCTGCTATCATTTCGTTTGTTTTCAATTTCTCATTATCAGAAGATAGTAATAGAGCAGAATTTATTGTGAAATACTCTGCATCTGATCTTGTGATAATCTTTATGTTTCTCCTCTAAAAAGCTTAGTTTATGAATTCTTGATTGCTCATTTGCTCGCTTTTTCCTCCCCTATTTCTTCCTAAAATCAACACCATCAAAACTTAATTCAATCCAGCACTTCCACTACCTTGCCCTGTTTAAGAGTTATGTCTAAGATCTGAGAGTGAATCACATTTTTAAGCGTAGACCCCATTTGCCCAATGGCCCTCCTTGCTATCCCAAAACAACCATTTAAAAATCAAAACCCCATACTTTCATAGCTAGCCTAACATCTGTCCTATTCCATACCAAGTTAATTCAGAAAGAGAGATCCCTCTCTAAGTCTTGGAGGGCTAGATCCAAGACTCCAAGTGGTTCAAGGTTACCTCTGTGATTGCCTCCGCAGCCTTAGGAAAATTACAGAGCGCTAACACGTGTATGTACCGATTTCTGTGATTTGAACAAGGCATGTCCCAAAGATAATTTTACGACACCATTCATCGACCAGATCATTGATGAATGTGCCAGTTGTGAAGCCTTTTCATTCATGGATGGTTTTTCAAGATATAATCAAATCCAAATCAAACATGAAGACCAACACAAAATGGCATTCATTTGTCCGTGGGGTACATTCGCCTATCCTAAGATGCCTTTTGGCCTTAAAAATGCTAGAGCCACCTTCCAGCGGGCCATGTCTTTTGCGTTTCATGACCTCAAGCATATAGTCGAAGCCTATTTAGATGATTTAGCATCCCGCTCTCGCAAGCGAACGGATCATCCCACACACCTTCGAATAATCTTCGAACGCTGTCGCTACTTCAGGACTCGCTTGAATCCAAACAAGTGCAGCTTCTGCGTAATGTCCGGACGTTTGTTAGGTTTCATAGTGTCAGCAACAGGGATCATGGTCGATCCTCTTAAGGTGGAGGCAATAATCCAGTTGACCCCCCACGCACAATCTTACAACTTCAAAGTCTACAGGGCAAGGCGAACTTCTTACAACGCTTCATCGCCAACTATGCCGAAATCACCAAGGGCTTTATGCATTTACTAAAGAAATACGTTCCCTTTTTCTGGGATGAAGCCGCTCAATGCTCTTTCGACGCATTACAACATGCCCTCACAATCGCACCTCTGCTATGGCCGCCTAATTATAACAAATATTTCTTATTATATCTGGCTGCCGCAGAGTCAACCATAGGCATGGTTTTGGTTCAGGAAGATGATTCGTTTTCAGAGTACGTGATCTATTACCTGAGTCGAGGCCTCATAGGATCGGAACTTAATTATTCCCATCTCGAAAAACTTGCATTGGCAGTCGTTCATGCTATTCAACGGTTCCGTCACTACGTTCTATTTCACAAGACCAATGTCATTGCTATCGTGAATCCATTCCAGTACATGTTGACACGACGAGTTATAGGTGGAAAAATCAGTAGGTGGATGGTCATCCTCCAAGAATTTGACTTAGACTTCATTTCAACCAAGTCCAAGAAGTCATTGGTCTTCGCAGAACTTATTTCGGAACTTCTGGTTGAGTCAGGTGACGTTGTGCCTAAGGAATCGCCTATCCGGGGGGATATTTTTTTGATTGAATCTTCAGACCCCTGGTACAGAGATATACTTATCTATCTCCAGACCTTGAAGTGCCCCACCTCTGCTTCTCGTGATGAGCGCCGGCGGATACGCCATCAGGCTAATAATTATCTCATACTTGATGATACGTTGTATCAGAGAGGTGTAGACTGCATCTTGCGTCGATGTCTCACTCATGATGAGGCCATCATAGTGCTCAACGATTGCCATACTGGAGCATGTGGCGGTCATTTATCTGGGTTGGCAACAGCCCAAAAGATTTTATGAGCAGGTTACTTCTGGCCCACACTTATCAAAGATTGTATCGAATCGGTTAAGAAGTTCCATCAGTGCCAAATCTTTTCTCAGAAGATGAGGGCACATCCCGCTCCTATGTTTCCTGTCACCACAGTTGATCCCTTCACTAAGTGGGGGATTTATTACACTACATGCAACCCCCCGTCAGCAAGGGGGCACTGCTATATCATTGTAGTTGTCGACTACTTCACTAAGTGGGTCAAGGCTATGCCAACGTTTAAATATGATGGAGAAACTGCAGCTCTTTTCTTATTCAACCAAATTATAGCAAGGTTTGGAGTCCCGAGAGATATTGTCACTGACCATGGAAGTCACTTTCAAAACCAAATGATGACCAAATTAATGTCAAAGCTAGGGTTACAGCAAGAACATTCATCACCTTACTACCCCCAAGCCAATGGGTAGGTAGAAGCTGTAAACAAAACTCTTAAGACGATTCTACAGCGAACTATCAACTCAGCCAAGTCAAACTGGCATTTGATGTTATATTCGACATTATGGGCTTATCGAACATTTGTTAAGACTGCAACCGGTTTCTCACCTTTTCAACTCGTTTATGGGCTGGAGGCAGTCTTTCCCATAGAATGTCAAATTCCATCTCTGAAATTGGCAGTACAGTTATTGCCAGACACTTCTCCACTTGAAGAACGGTTAGTATACCTTGAGCAACTTGATGAGCAGCATCGCGATGCGGCCCTGGCCAACGAGGCTCACAAACATAAGGTCAAGTGTCAATATGATAGGTCCATTCGTCCTTGGGTTTTTTCTTAGGGCAACCTCGTCCTGGTCTATGACCAAGACAAGGACCCCCTGGGGGCAGGAAAGTTTAAACCCATGTGGTTCGGACCCTTCATTATAAAGGAGGTATTAAAAAAGGGTGCTTATCGTTTGGCTGATTTCGAAGGGAATGCATTGGCGGAGCCTAGAAATGGGCTCTACCTCAAGAAGTATTACTCATAGATAGGTCACTGTGGGTAACTTTTTGTAACATATGTATAGTCTTTGTACTATTACTTTTTTACGTTTCTTTTAAAAATGTGTTGTGGACGTGTCATTGATGTTATCTTTTGTCAATATGGTAGATGTCAAGTGAGTCCGAGGTGTTCGTTGGGTATGCGGATGGTGCTAGTCGACACATGCAGAGGCTTGCCTCCGCAGCTTGGGTAATCTTTACACCACAGGGTCAGTTGTTATCTTCCGGAGGTATATGCTTAGGCGACACCACAAATAATGTCACCGAGTATAGTGCAGTTATTGAGTTGCTTCGTGATGCCTTGTCATTGGGTATCTCTCATCTCCGGGTCTATCTCGACGCTCAACTGGTTGTGTCGCAGCTAAACAGAATATACCGGGTTCATGATCCAACTTTACACCGACGATTCCTTAGGGTACGTCTCTTAGAACGAAACTTTGATTATATTACATATTTTCATGTTCCTAGGAGATTAAACCAAATTACAGATACTCTAGCTAATCAAATTTTAAATTGGCATCTTGCCCACATATAAAAAGATCATGGACATAAACATGTAAATACATTTTTGCACACATAATCCATAAGACACAAAAAAGATAAAAACCATATATAAACATCATAAAATCACTAGAGTACATAGATGGATGCAAGCGCCTAAAAAATGGGAATAGTAACGAGTCACCGGGTTTCTGCCCTCAAAAAATATATACAACAAGGTGCTCATGGCACATAAAAAGTCTAAGAGTCTGTTCAGGGCCTATGGGCCCTGTTATAATCATCTACTTCATGGGCTAAATGCCTAAACAAATGGACCCATGTCCGAGGTGCCCCCACAACATGAGGCTGTATGGATGGCGGTAGGTCCTCTATCTCTGCCATCGGGACTGTGCGAGTGAGCGCAGTAAAGTTCCGCTCAATTCGCCTAAGGACCCTCTTGGCCTCTCCTGCTGGGAGGTTCCCTGCTACTGCTGCTCCTCCAGTGACGGCAGTCGTGGCTTCCGGCCGTGGGCGACGCCTGTTCCGTGCATAGTCGGCAGGTCACATGGGTCCCACATCTACATGCAATAAACATTTACCCATCAAATACTCTGGCATACAAAAAATGATATATATAACAAAAAGACATAAAAATTACATATGCAAACAAAAAAAAAACTACAAAGGAGGAGACTTACCCATCTCCCCTTGCTCCTCACCAGGAGGCACGGGTATCTCTAGATCTCTAGAGAAGTCTATCCCTGCATATGGGTAGTCCTCGATAACCGGGATCTGTCATGAAAGCCAAGAAAAAAAGTCATCGTCAAAGGCCTCAATGGTCCTTCCACCAACCTGTCACGGTAGTAGCACTGCCCATCTACACACTGCAGGGAAAGAGGCCAGATGTCCTCATACTACAACCCGAGGGATGAAACATGAAACTCTCTCGAAAGAGAATGAACACAAGATAGTCCCGAACCCGAAGTTCCTCTGTGTCTGCTATCGGAAATCTATCAATTGCCTCTTCATACACTCCAGCAGTGTGGTACTCCAATCAAAAATTTGTGCATTCATGCACTAAATAACACAGTTCATCTGTGCACGCGAAGCCTGATGCACGGCTGCTGAGCCAGTAATCCGCCCAATAAGTAGTAAGATAGTCTGTAGTGCTAAGTTGGTAATCTTGCTAACAGGTACCTGGGAACCTGCACGTTCGGTCCCAACCTCACAGTACTCAACTATCAACTCCGAGATCTTGCTCGGCCCCGCAGGAAAAGTCTGAAAATTGACTAGTTCCCCTCTCCTTGAGAGGCCAGTCAGAAAGTAAATGTTCTCGATGGTGGGCACCAATGATTGCCCCTCCAGCATAAAGGCCTCTGCGTCAGGGTGCCAGTAATCAACCAAGGCGTTCAGTAGCCTTGGTTGCACACGCATAAATGGACATAAAAATAATTTGAGCAAACCACATTGCATTAACACGGCCACAACATTCGGATCTGCAGCAACGAACTCACTGATTGCCTCGTGCTCCCTTTCCCTCCACTGGACATACATCCTGCCAACACAACAAGGTAAAGGAGGGTCAATACTTCTTTTAACTTGCTTTTTCATCAATAGGGGGGGTACACGCGGCCTCCAGAGGTGACAATCGTGTGTACATGCGTGCAGACTTTACTCTGCACGCGTGTACACGCGGGCTGTATCTGGATATCCTACGTGCACCTAGGGTCGACCATTTTAAAGGTTGACGCCCACCCAAAAAATGACTTAAATGACTGAAATGAAGTATTGACTAGATAGATAAGGGAGTTTGTACTTACTTGGTCCAAGCAGAAGTTCGTTTCGTCCACTGTAGCTCCCGGAATCACTATCTTTGGAAAAGGGGGTCTTTTGGCTCTAGAGTCAATTTCCAAATCAGCAATGGTGATAATGGGCTGCCAACTTCTATTTATAGACTTTTTGGCCTCTTTTTGTCACTTTTATGCCCCCTTTATCAGTTTCTTTATATCAAAAACCATTTAGAGTGATCCAGGAATTATATGGGAGGGATTTGATCAGGTTTTGGGACAAAATCTTTTTGAGTTTCGAAAAAATATTGACGGTCCATATAAAAAAAAATAAAAAATAAAAAAAATCAACTTGAGCATACAGGTTAGGATACTACCCCAACTTTTGCATCTTGTTGCCTTTTTCTTATGCTATAGGATCTATCCCATTAGGTTTTGACACAGAACCATCCTATCTACTCTAGAAGTGTCGCGACTTGGTGGTAGAGCTTACCCGAACATGGATGCCCAAGGTAGGTCCTGGTTGCATTATGGTGTCCATGCCATTTCTAAAAAACATTGTAGGCTCGGGAGTCCGTATAGTCTTTCCTGAATATGAGTTTGAGCCGCATTTGCATGGGTCTTTGTCTCACCCTCAGGAATCCCAAAACATAAACGGGTCTCCTTTTAAGCCCTTTTCAGACCCTCTAAAGATGAAAATATTGTCGAACGATCTTGTGGCCTTTCATGCTCGTTAAACTGAAATTTGAAGTCACATCTGTCCGGTAATAGTTTACCCCTTTTTCGATCCGGACGGTCAACTGTATGAACAAAGGTATACTCTATCGAATTCCTATTCTTTAGAAGAGTATCCTCAAGTATAATTTTATTCCTTTTTCGGGCCTGAGGGACAAAATTTACGAAAAAGAAACCCCCACGGAGTCCATAGTTAAGCTCTTTTCAGACTCCCTAAAATTGAATAGATCGTTGAGTGACCTTATTCTTTCACACTCGTTAAATTGGTCCAAATAATATTCCTGACGGAGTCCATAGTTCATCTTTTTTCAGACTCCTTAAAAGTGAAAAAATAGCCGAGTGATCTTGTCCTTGTCACACTCGTTAAAATGGTTTTGAATTGATGTCTAATCGGTGCTAGTTTATCCCTTTTTCAAACCGACTAGACTATTATCGAAAAAGGTACCCCAACGGAGTCTCCTTTTATGCTTTTTCAGACTCTCTAAATATGAAAAACCATCGATCTTACCTTCTTTGGGCTCGTTAAACTTACATCGAAGGACGTTACCATTGTGTGTTCTATCAACCGCATTTGCATACCTTATCCATCAGCCTTGTGACAGTTTGCTTCTGCGTCTTAACACCTTTGGCCGCCGAAGGATTTTTCCCAAGTATCATTTTACCAGAACATCAGTCTTGTCCTTGTGCCTCGAGCTTGTATGTTTGCAGTACTCGTTCCTCCATTGTAACGTAATATTCCTTTATTCTTTTTCAAAAAATTATCAAAAACAACAAAAAAATAAAATATACCCCAAAAAGAGGATGGGAAAAGTATTTTCTTTATTGGCAGCATAATGAGTCACCCTTGGATAAAGCACATCTGTCTGTTTGATCATCAGACTATGGGATGTAGTATGACCTTAGGAAGATTTTCTCGTTATACAGAGTTGTGTCCTCCACCGTTTGGTTATTCTTCCAAACATATGGAGAGTTTACGTTGCCTCCTGCTTCGTAGACTTATGATTAACATATATGCTGCCTGAGTCTTATCACTTGTCATGCTATTGTCCAAGGGAAGTTTATCACTAAGCCTGAGTCGGCCCCTCTGCAATATGTCTCTTGTCCGCATACCCGTCCATCCTAAACGTCCAATCAAGTCCTTGTTCGAAATCACTGAAGCCTTCAGTCTGATCATCAAGATTATCAAGTCCATAACCGACAAGCTGTCGAAGACCTCTGGGTAGTGTAGTTGTACACTCATCTTACACTCCTACCCAAGTTTTAGAATATTTTGAAGTTGTTGCTTCAGCTCTGAAGTATAGCCATCAGGCCGAATCAGCTTCTGGAAGATGGGTACTCTATATGTCTGTCTTTCTGATTTCGAGATGTAGCTCCACTGTGTATTATTCACAGCTACTCTCTATAGTTATTTGACATGGATCTACACTGTATTTGGTTGGTAGCCATGGTTATATTTTATCCCGAGCATGGGTATGCCCTCCTCGGTGAGACATTTTTTATTTTGCAGATGACACCTCCTGGTTCCTGATCCTTGGGCTCACTCATTCAGCACATCAGTACAGATTGGTAAAAGATTGGTAATGTATTTCGGCCATCAGATGCTCTTCTGACCTCACACATTAGGGGGCATCTATTATAACCCTAAATTGCACCACACATGCTTACCTGGCATCAGTCCAACTCATATCCCTTCATTGCCAAAACATATGCTGAACAACCTCTTTGAAAATCCTCTTGTGTCAAGGCCCACATGCCATAACCCATTACTGCATGCGTGTGCATGCTGGCGGGCCCACTACAGCCCGCGTGTACCTAACAAAGCACAAAAAAAAGGAAAGTTGTCGACGGAACAAAAAGCTAAGGGTCACTTAACTGAAACTCCCAGCCATGCATGGCCGACAGTTCGTCCAAAACCCTAGCTCCTTCTAGCCTATAAAAGAAGGGGTAGGGGTACCATTTGGAGAAGGAAAAAAGATAGCGAAGAAACTTTGCCCATTTGTATAATCCATTGTCCCAACCCTTTAGCCTTTCCTCATGCCAAAGGAGATTTAATGCAAAGTAGTTGGAGGACAAATGAAGAGGAGCCCAGGATCAGGATCAAGGAGCGGTGGTCGGTCTCGACTTTGATTGTAAGTTGATTCATTTTTCAAATAATAAGAGAATACTTTTCCCATCCCAATGCATGAGTTATCTATGGTTTGGATAATTTATGCTTAATTTCTAACCCTCAAGTAGAAAAGTAGTGTTCATGCATAGTTGTTTGTTGTGATTGCAGGACATCTTTGGAAGGAGCAGCGCAAGCAAGCGATAAAAGCGCAATGGAGGATATACGCCAAACGCCAGTGACAAGTTTAGTAGTTCCTTTCCATGCATGTATTGTGAAAGAGGGGTTTAAGTTTCGGATGGTAGGTTAAAAAGTAATTTCTTTACGGTCAAAAATCTGCATGCAAATCTGACCCTAGTTTGCTAGTCCGTAGGGTATTTTTCCCAACAACAGAAAGTGACTAACCTCATCCTATTCTTCTTGTGTAGGAGGAATAGGTTCATGGATGGCTTCATCATAGGGAGGAGTACATATCGATACTTCATCATCGTGTTTGATATCTTCAGGCTCTCACTCTTTAACCATATCTTCATTGTCTTCGGCATGTCTTTGGCAGAAGCATGAGCAAATTCTTGTTCTTCATCATGGGATTGGTAGCCTCCATCAAGACCCCCTTCCTCAACCTCTTGTTTACTAATGTCTTGTTCTAAATCCTTTTCAACAAATGTCTCAAGGGAGGGTACTCTCTTGGGAATATCTGGGGTGTCTCTGGGATCACAAGCCTTGACTTCTGGAACAAAGGATTGTTCCTTGAATGAGGAGGTGTTGGCTTCGATTTATGTAGGCATATTATAAATTTCATGGATTGTTCTAGGGGCTTTGTCTTTGATAGGGAAAATTATTTGTCCCATAAAGGCTCTGGTGTAAATATAAAGAATAAAGTCGTGTGATGGGTGATGGCATATTGGGATCTATTGTAATAACCTTTCAAATCTATCATGAAATTCCCTGACAATTTCATTCTTATTCTTCTTTATGTAATTTAGTTTTATCACCAAAACACAAGGATCCCATTTTTCGAGGAAAACCTCTTCCAATTGATCCATGGTGGAAACACTAGCATAAAGGAGGTATTCATACCATCTCCTAACATTATCATGAAGAGTAGCAGATAAAAGTTTCATTGCAAGGTCTTCGCCATCGTCACTGATAGGACGAAGTCGAAAGAAAGCATAAAAATCACACACATGTTTTTTAGGATTTTCTTCATCATTACCAGTGAATCTCGGGATCCATTTTTCATATCTGGGTGGCATTTTCCTAGTGTATCCTTGGATTTTACTCATGTCTAGGGGTTTGAAATTCCCTGAGTCCCATTGAGAAGTCATTGTTGGCTTCGTCATTAGTGGAGTCGCCATATAATTTTCTTGAAATTATCAAAAGAATGAGGGTATCATCCTCGGTGGAGTCACCAGGTAAGCTTGTAAGATAAGTTCTTTGGATAAGGGCTTACCGAAAAAGTGTACTTTAAGGAATATTGACTCAGTGGTCACCGACAACGGTGCCAAAATGTTATCACACAATTTTTACTTTGATAGAAGAAGAGGTAAAATGGAAATAAAATTGGCGTAACGGGAGACTATCCTATCACTGTCACCTCAATAGGATGTCTCTTTTTATTTAGGGTGGTAGGCCCATGGGAGATGTCCCTGGTGACCTGGGGTTTTGAGAAGGTAAAGTCAAAGTATCTAGGTAAAGGTCCCCTCTTACAAGTCACCACCGATCAGAAAGTCTATTTTTAATAACCAATGAAAAGACAATATGTCAGAAGTGTACCTTCCCGAAACAAATTAACAAGAAAACAAAATATTTGCGAGTGCACTTGTTGGTTAGCACTTCATAAAACCATGGAATTTCTTAATAAAAAAATTTTTTGTAAATATGATGAAGTAAACAAAAATATTATAACAACAATGTTTATAGAGCAATACTTGACATAAAATGTCTTGAAAATAGCTTCAAAATGACTGAAAACCCTTAACCATTGAAGTCATAACATTAGCATTTGAAAGAAGCACATATGACAAAGTATAATTCAACCTTTACAATTGTTTTCTTGAGATTTTAATGCTGCATCTAATGGTTGTAGCTTACTTTAGTAACAACAACAATGTTGTTAGTAGGTAAGGCTATTCTAGCGTTATAAAGTGTTAGTAGGTTGTTCAAAGAGTAGGTTTTGAAGGTTGAGTTGTTCAATTACTCAAGGGAGGGCTTAGACTAGTGCTTTCTTTTAGGGTGAATGGAGTCAATAAAGTGTCAACACATGTTGAAGGAAAATGATGATAATAAGATAGCCAAATACAAGAGAGGTTGATAGTTGAAGTGTTGGTAAGCCAAGGCTTCAACCACCAAACCCTAGGGGAAAATAACTACTAAGGTGTAGGTAACCCTAGGCCTTAGTAGATTTTCCTCCCTCTTTAACTCAAAGATGAAGCAAATGACGGCTAATATGAAGCAATAAATGCTAGGGTGTTGCAATGGCAAGGCCCTTAGCAATGGCTTCAGGAAAAACGACTTCTTGGAAAAATATAGTAGGTGAATAACTATTGAGATAAGGACAATAACATGTGCTTAATATCCTAGGGTTTTAAGATAGAAATTTCATAATCTTAGTAAAATGCAAAGTAAATATACTATAACCATTCAAAAGAAAGAAGAATTGTATAATTTCACTTGCATTCACCAAGAATAATCTAGCATATGCCCTAGTTGAAGACTTTCCACCAAGAAAATGCCAAAAAACATCAAGATTAGCCTCCTCCAACAAGTGCGCACTAAATTTCAATCATAAAACCCTAAGTAGGGAAAAAATTTCAGACCTCACAAGTGTGAGTGAAAGATGATGATAAATAAGAGGGATTTTCAAATAATATTTAGTTTTTACATTAATATCGTGATAAAACCCTAAAAAATGTTGCTAACATGATGTCATGCCCTTTTAGGGTGACGTTAGGCCCATTTCAGGCAATGTTGGCCTCCTGTAGAAAATGTTAGGACTTCTTGGGCCTCAAGAACCTGCCACACATGCCACTTGACACACAACTATCTCCAAAACATCCCAAAATGTTGGATGACATCATGGGCCTTCCAAGGCCTACATCATGGTGGAAAGGACACAACCCCCCTGGGTCAAGGCTTGCCAAGTTGCCCATGGTGAAACCTCCTCCTCTCTCTCTGGTGAAATTCTATGATATGTCCCTACCCCTTGTTGGGGTCTCAACATCCATTTGTTGGGCTTTCATCCCCATGGAGGTTCGAACTAATCATCTCCCCATGTGTACCTATCCATCCAGTACCTGTCCATTGAGTGTGGTCCTGTAACATCAAAATATATGCTCTCCATGGGCTCATAAGTCAGAGGGATCATACCAATGCCAATCACATCTAATTATCAAGTTATTAAACATGTGCATAAAACCCCCTTTACCTAGACAAGTGCTCAATGACGTTATGATAATCTACAATCCAAGTTTGGAGGGAATGCTAGGATGTCCTATTGGGCTAATGCTCATTGGATGTGGGATGTTTGCAGGAGAAGTCAAACCTAGGCCATGTGAGTGGGTGAGATGGTAAAGGGATGTATAGGCAAGGGGTGCAGTGATAACAGGGAAATGTATGGCTTACCTATGGATGCCTCTAAAGAGGGTGAGCTGCACCTTCATGGATGCAAATGTTTCCAAGCCCATTCATGCCTTTCATATTTTATTCTTATTTCTTTTTCTTTCAAGAGTCTAGTTAGGGGACACTACCTTGGCATGGTGACTAGTGGTGGCAATGTTACTCACAAGAATTTCATGGAAATGAGAGGGCTGGCTCGTGATGAGACCCCCTTTCTCTTGGCTATGCCACCAATAGACACTACCCTGGCGTGGTGACCAGCTATCGGCAGTGTCATACCGCTACATGCCCATGGACCTAATAGGCTGGCTCATGATGAGACCCCCTATCCTCTAAGTAGATCTTGTTTTATTATTTCTATGGGTCCTTTTGTTTCTTACTGAGTATCTTTTTATTTCTTTCTCGGGGATCCCTAGGCGAAGCATCTCAAGGTTTCATTCTTTTGGATTTTATCTTTTGCCAACTACTTTTACCCCCTAGGCCTTTAGACCCTTCTTCGCACAAGGTAAGGTACAACCCTTAGATATTTGGCCAACCCAATGCCCGAACCGGTGTAATGGGATGGATGAGTGGGAAAAGGATGAAAAGTAGTAAGTATGGTGGGAGCGGACGATGGCCTTTCGTGAATCCCCCCAGTGGAAACTCAAACCATATGGGTACCAACTTACTAGCACATCCTGTCATTCCCCCTAGGTATGGTCAAGTGGAAAGGCATAAGGTCCAAGAACACATTAGAAGAAAAAATAATTAAATGCACATATTCAAAGGTTTTGAGGATCAGAGTGACACTGAACCATATGGCACCGAAAGGGGGTCATGCAGAATCATCATCAGGCGTATTAGTGACGTCACGACAAGAATGGCCAAAACAATTATGGCATGCAAATTACTCAGGAAATGCCACAAGGAGGAAGTCCAAGCCAGGGTTGTCGCAGTTGTAGCATAGTGTGCCGAGGGCACCACACTCAGCTAGGCCCCTTATTTGGTTAATCTGTTCCTAGACGACTGGAAGGATGCGTAGGATCTCGGGAGATAATTCCATTATTCATGGCTACTCATCCTGATAGCCTTGATTGGATGGAAGGAGCCGAAGTATTATTTTTTCTCCACTAGACCCAAACCCTTCCATGGAGCGCGATACTTATCGCTCGGAGACGCTCCAAACTCAAAGAACAAAAAAATGAATGCAAGCATATTCGAAGGATATCTCAATGACATACAAGACAACATTGCCAATACTTGGAGGGTAACACCAGAAGCAATCACATAGCATCAGGGCATAGCCAATTTCAAAGTCACTAGATGCAAGATACCAGATATATAAAATATGCAGAACAGAAACGAAATGCTAGAAATGACAGAATAACAGTAAAATATCCAGCATAATCTTCACAATACACAGTAATGATATATGAAATAGCAACAGAAATAGCACTTTGAATCAGA
>ML778251.1:196655-208912 GCA_009831015.1 Picea engelmannii | reverse complement strand
AACAGGGGTTACAAGGGTGGCCAACAAACGTGCGCTTAAGAACCACTTGTATTTCCTGCGTGTATGAATCCCACAACCGCGGGTTTATGCGCGTAACGACAGATCTCTGTGGCTTAAAGATGCCGGAATACGTCTCTACCCTGGAAAAAAAAACACCCACAATTTCTGCCAAGGAAAGTTCTCTGATACCACTTGCAAGATACTAGATATATAAAATATGCAGAACAGAAACGAAATGCCAGAAATGACAGAATAACAGTAAAATATCCAGCATAATCTTCACAATACACAGTAATGATATATGAAATAGCAACAGAAATAACACTTTGAATCAGATAGCAATGTTCACAGGCCTCTTCGAGGGGGCAACCTCCAGTTGAGAAGCGCTCTATTACAATAATATCCAAGCTAGGGTTCTCATACCCTCGACTCCTATTTATACTAAAAAGAAGCATCTAGAGGAAGATCCTTCTAGAAGCAGAAGCTTCTATTAGGTCTTCTTACATCCGCCTTATTCTATTTTATTGAAAGGTCTTATTAATATTGACCTTTATTACATCCGAATACATTGATCTACCTATGTGCGGGTTAGGACCTTAACACTAGACATGCGATGTGGATCCAGGCGCGAAAAGATCCCAACAATCAATGGCTACAACTACGTTACTGCATCAAGGAGGCAGACATAGAGATGGTCATTAAGGATTGGGAAGATGACTGGAGGATTCTAGTCCTCATTCGGGAAATACCCACAGAGATAGAGGATGAGGAGGTAAGACAGGAATAGACACCTGTCGAGGAGGTAACAGTGCCCACGAAATGAAGGATGGTTCAGAACAAGGCACAATAGAAAAAAGAGGGGACATCCAAGATAGACACCCAGATGGGGAATAAGAACAACACATAGGCACCCTAGGTACAACAGAAACAGGATGAGGCAGCACAGGGAACTACATCAAGTGTTACTCCATAAGAGTAAGGCCAGACTAAGAGGCTACTCATATAGATAGGGGGTACGCGCAAGAAGGCGAAGGAACACAAAACGCCCCCAGAATACACGGTCACCGAGGATGATGTGGACATGGTGGCCCAAAAGATCCAGGATCTCACATTTGAGTATTTTGATAATGCTGTGTGCCAAAGGAACAAAATTGAGGAAGAGTTGGAACACATATGACAACTCCTCAAGCAGCTCGGAGAATCACAGGCAACCAACAACAACGTAGGAACGATCCCATCAACATCACAGATAGGAGGTGAAGTTGGATCAAGCGAGCATGACAGGATCCAGACGACAACACAACCAAGCTCGACATTTCACGTCACACCCAACATGCTGCACATGGATGAAATCATGGGGTAGACACCCCTAAAGGACTTGGCTCAAATACAATTGGTGTTGACATGGATACCAACCAAAGCCTTGTATAAATTGCAAGTCAATGTTACACATGAGGCACAGTCTCATGCACACACAGATGCAGCGGAATTCCAGTAGACAAAGGTCAATCGAGACGCGTTGGAATTAGTACTTGAGCAGGCTAAGATCGAGACCAAAGATGAGAAGGAACGCGTGGATGCCCTGGAACAGAAATTGGTCGTTGCCTATGAGAAAATTCCAAAGAACGTGCAGACAACTGAACTCACACTGACAAAGAAGATTGATTAGATTGTACAGACAATTGATCAATACCAACAGGAGATCGAGCACCTCCAAGAGCAACTCACACCTGCCACTCCACTAAAGGTGAAGGAGCAAAGGAAGCAGGAGCAACAATGCAGATACAGGAGATAGAGCGACAGGTCCACGCGATGACCGACTTGTTGAAAGCAGCACAACTCTGGACAAAGTTGGAAGAGGATCAACATGTTCAATAGTGGGACCAGGAAGGAGAAAGGATAAGCGCAACTATCTAGGACCTCAAGTAGAGGCATAAGACAATGCCGATCATAGAGTGCTTCAAAGGAGCATAAGATATGAATAAACTACAGGAAAAACTCATAGTTGCATAGACACAGAAAAAGGAGCGCTAGGCTCAAATGGAATCGCTCCAGGAGCAAGAAAAAAAAATCATTGCACGGGCAGAGGAAGCCAAAATGAACATGGAACAAACCCTAGCAGAGTGTGCAAGGATGGTCAACGACGAGATTGCAGTACAGGTATTAGACGCACTCAAGGAGAAGACCGGGCAGGCCCAAACATAAGCAACAGATCTTACAAAGAAGTTTCAAGTGATCACAAGAGAGATCGACAAAGCGCACAAGGGTTATGTGGCTCGGGAGGAGCCACGTGTCAGTTTTTGGGGCCTGTTGGAACTAGGCTAAATCATAAAGAAAGGTTATTTTGGGAAGAAAGGGATGCAAGAGGAAAGCAACATCTGAAAGGAAATGCAGCACGCGCGCATGCATGGAATACCTAACGACGCTAGGGTTAGGGTTTTTGTAATACATTGTAATGGTCGATGATCCAAAAATACATATAAATAGATTCATAGGAGGTCTAGGAGGGGGTTCAGATTTTATGGAGTGTTACTTACGTGAGAAGAAGTAATTATTGTGTAACACTATGGTAATGCGATCCATTCTTGTAAGTTGTTGAGTTGTAGAGGGTCGAAAGGGTCAATCTTGAGGGTTAGATCACAGGCTGAGGACCCTGATGTGATCTAGTCCACTCATAATAGATCTTGACCCAACTGAGGATGATTTGTAAAGCGCGCGACGCTGTAGTTTTGGAACTACCATAATAAAAGAGCTTGAGAGCCAGATCTTTGTGGATGTAGCCCAGGAGGGGGTGAACCACGGTAAAACCTGTGCTATATGATTGAATGCTTGTATCTCTTTTATTGTTTATGAATAGATGTTAGAATGATGTATGAATGAATTAATAGATCTAGTTACCTTACATGCATAAATGAGAAGGACGGTATATTTCTTTAACAATTAGATAGAATTAACAGCACACACTTCACAGATCCCCATTCAGTCTTGGACTACAAGCACTTGAGCATTGCAGTCACCCATTAAGACTGTCTTGGGTGAGACTGCGCATTACACTCTATGTGTTGCACTGCCTTCTGGTTTACCAGGAGGGTCAATAGTTTTAGAGGCTTTGTTGGATCCCTAGTAGACCTGAACTTGGGTCAAATCATGTTAAAGGTATAACTAAGAGAAACAACCAACAAATGGGATGGATGAGCAGGAAAATGATGAAAAGTGGTAAGTATGGTGGGAGCGAATGATGACCTTTCATGAATCCCCCCAGTGGCAACTCAAACCCTATGGGTACCATCTTAGTAGGGCATCCTGTCATTCCCCCCAGGTATGGTCAAGTGGAAAGGCATAAGGTCCAAGCACACGTTAGAAGCAAAAAGAATTAAATGAACATATTCAAAGGTTTTGAGGATTAGAGTGACACATACCATGATACCCAGACTCATTACCTCATGGAGAAAGATCCATTTTTGTTGTAGAACCAGGCTGATGTGATGGATGTTGTTGCTGCTGACAAATTGGAGGCGCTGAAGAATTAAAGGATGGACCCTCCAGGGCCATGCTCAAGTCAATCTGGCTCTCTGTACTCCATGTCTAGGACCCGTGGGTCTCAAGACATAATCTCCTTAGTTATCCCTAGGCTAGGAGATAACAATACCCTTATCTATGATTTTCTTTATTAAAATACATTTATGTATATAGGATAAAAGTTAGTAGTAGAGCTTGAAAAAACACCCATCAATGGAGACACATATCTTCTAATGTAGTGTAGCTAGGGGGATAGTATGGAGTACCTAGAAAGGTACCCAAGGGGAATAATAGTAAAGATGTATTGTTATGTATGAAGACCACTTTTAGTAAACAAGGCTGCACGACAGCATTCCCTGACGCATTTGCAAGACCATTAGTTAAAGTAGCATAAATTTGAAATCATTTAATAGTATTTGACGTAAATGCGACGGCTTCAGGTATAAAGCAAACATCATGCAATTAATCACAAGTAATCACTTACCCTCTTAAGGTCCGATAGACCAATTCGGTCTTAGTGGACGTTAATCATCATGTGAACTTTAAAATGATTTATATAATTTTTGTGAGAGTTTGAACTTTAAAAAAATAATTATTTTCTCTAACTTACGCTGCATTCATACTTGACATTATCAACCCATGGTTTCAAAACTTGACTCAAATGAATTTGTCAATAAGATGACAATCCATTGCATTTTTGTTGCATGGAAGTCTGCACTATTGGTTTGGTAGTCTCATCCGTAGTGTTTTGTCGCTTGCTTATCGTATTCCCACGATGATTGACACCACTGAAATTAATTAAATATATTAAATAATGTCTTCAAAGCAGACTGTCACCTTTACATAAACGGATTCAATTTAATGACCAATAAAAAGATAAAAAAATAATTTAAATATTTTTAAAAAATACTAAAATTCAATACTATAAGGATAATTAAGAACTAATGTGAACACAATAAATTTAAGACGATTTACTAGAAGGTTCCTGATACCTACAATATATTGACTTTTATTTTCACAATTTAAAACGCCCTTGAATGTAATGAATGTAATAAGAAATTGGTTAATAGAGTGAAACCCATATGCTACAAACATCTTATTTCTATGAAATTGCTATGACAACTACTACAAGTAAAAACAAAAACATTATTCCTCCATTATTATGCTATGAAATTGTTAAGAAGACCCCCATCGATTTCTCAGCGTATTTTCCATCATTATTCATCTGCACAACAGAAGACTTTGACTTTACATGAGAGCTGCACTTATTTTCTCTCTAATTTTCCTTCAGTTTTCCAGCCATGCAAGACTTTGGTTACCGTCACAACGACTCGATCTTTATGTCCCGTCATGCCATCTATTTCCTAGATATTTCCCGTCATGCCAGCTATTTCCCTATGGCTCTTACTCTGTGGCACTTGGTTATAAAATGTTGCGAGAAATTCCCTATGCTCCCCCATGCCCAACACTATGGAAAGGCCTCTGGAAACAGAAGTGCATTCCCAAAATCGATTTATTCAATTGCCTGCTCTGCCACAATCAGGTTCTTACAATAGACAATCTTGTGAGAAAAGGCTTCCACAGCCCTTCCAGATGCTACCTGTGTTTGGAGAATGAAGAAAACGCCCAACATATTATGCTGAATTGCAAATTCGCTTTAGAAGTCTGGGGCGAAGTTTTGAACCATTGCCCTATGCACATAGTGCTTCCATCCTCCATTTTTTATTTACATGTGAACTGGACGCACCATTACCCTAGACAGATTCCAAATAACAGTTGGTTCAAGGCCACTTGGCTAGTCCTGCCAAAGCTGATCTGCTAGAAAATTTGGTTGGAATGAAACAATAGGATCTTCCAGGAAAAAAAGCATAATGCAATTATTGTCAAGACCAATATTTTAACCACCCTCAAAGATTTCCTGAAGGATCATATAAGAACCATCACCGATAAAAATCTCTCCCCTCATGAGGTGGGGGAAATCGTTGGGACTAAATTTCTCCAACGCAGAAATCCAGCCAAAAAAGGGAAAAGATTGGCAAATTAGAATGCCAGAAAATAGCTTCAGCAATTGGAACAAGGAAATTGACTGTTACTCTTTGTTTTTCGATGGGGCAGCAAAAGGTAATCCGGGGAATGCAGGTGCAGGTGGAGTCATCAAGAATATAGAGGGACAAATTGAGCACAGGTATGTGTGGGGATTAGGCCAAGATACCAATACCCAAGCAGAGGCGATGGCTTTGATGCAAGGTCTCAAGATATTACAAAAGGAATGCATCAAGGAAGCAAAGATCATCAGCGACTCCCAAACACTCATAAAAATGCTAGTGGAAAACTCAAATCCGAAGGACCTCTGACTATCTAGATTGATGGTGAGAATTAAAAAGATTGCTAGCCTCTTCCAAAAGATCAACTTCTTCCATGTTCTGACAAAAAACAACAAAGAGGCAGACGCGGAAGAAAATAGAGTTTCTCTTCTTCCTGTGGGCACTCTATTATGGAACGATAAGGAAAATCGGGACCCAATTCCTTAGCTGTGCTTTCATGTTTTTCTTCTTTTTACTTCAGCAGTTTGTATGTGTTTTTAAGTTAGGGGATATCTTGTCGCTAAAGGTAATTTTTGAGCCCAAGAAACGACGTTATGTCAAATCTAGAGACGGGGGGATTCTGGTTTTTTGGGAACATTGGGAATTGGCCCAACAAATATGGAAGACTGTAAATGGGCATTTATGCCGAGAATTTTAATATCAAAACATAACCATTTCTGTTAAAAAAAAACATGTGCTTAATATCCTAGGGTTTTAAGCTAGAAATTTCATAATCTTAGTAAAATGCAAAGTAAAGATACTATAACCATTCAAAAGAAAGAAGAATTGCAGAATTTCACTTACATTCACTAAGAATAATCTAGCATATGCCCTAGCTGAAGACTTTCCACCAAGAAAATGCCAAAAAACACAAAGATTAGCCTCCTCCAACAAGTGCACACTAAATTTCAATCATAAAACCCTAAGTAGGGCTCAAATTTCATACCTCACAAGTGTGAGTGAAAGATGATGATAAATAAGAGGGATTTCCCCCCTATTTATACAATACTAATGACCAAAATTTGGTCAAAAAGGTCGACATGGCTAGTTACAAACAATATCCAGTTTTTACATTAAATGTCATAATAAAACCCTAAAAAATGTTGCTAACATGACATCATGCCCTTTTAGGGTCACGTTAGGCCCATTTCGGGCAACGTTGGCCTTCTGGATAAAAATGTTAGGCCTTCTTGGGCCTCAAGAACCTGCCACACATGCCACTTGGCACATAATTGTCTCCAAAACATCCCAAAATGCTAGATGATGTCATGGGTGACATGGGTGACGTCATGGGCCTTCCAAGGCCTACATCATGGTGTAAAGGGAACAACTCCCTCGGGTCCAAGCCTGCCAGGTTGCCCCTAATGAAACGTCCTCCTCTCTCTCTAGTGCAATCCTATGATCTTTCCATGCCCCATGTTGGGGTCTCAACATCCATATGATGGGATTTCAGCCCCATGGAGGTCCAAACTAATCATCTTCCCATGTGTACATGTCCATATGGTACCTGTCCATTGGGTGTGGTCCTGTAACATCAACATATACACCCTCCATGGGATCATAATTCACATGGATCATAGAAATGTCAATCACATATAATCATCAAGTTATTAAACATGTGCATAAAACCCCCTTTACCCGGACAAGTTCTCAAAGACGTTATGCTAATATGCAAGCCAATTTTGGAGGGAATGTTAGGACATCCTATTGGACTAATGCTCATTGGATGTGGGATGTTTATGGGAAAATTCAAACCTAGGCCAAGTGAGTGGGTGAAGTGGTAAAGGGATGTCTAGGAAAGGGGTGCAACGATAGCAAAGAAATGTATGGCTTACCTGTGGGTGCCTCTTAAGAGAGTGAGTTGCACCTTGTCATGCATAAAAATGTTTCCAAGCCCATTCATGCCTTTTATCTTTTATTCTTATTGTTTTTTATTTCAAGAGGCTAGTTAGGGGACACTTCTCTGGTGTGGTGACTAGTGGTGACAATGTTACCCACAAGAATTTCATGAAAATAAGAAGGTTGGCTCATGATGAGGCCCACTTTTTCTTGGCTATGCCACCAAGAGCCACTACCCTGACGTGGTGACCAGTTGTTGGTAGTTTCATACCTCTACATTCCCATGGACCTAACAGGTTGGCTCGTGATCAGACCCCCTATCCTTTAACTGGGTCTTGTTTTATTATTTTTATGGGTCCCTCTGTTTCTTACTGAGAAGTTTTTTATTGGTTTCTCAGGGATCCCTGGGTGAAGCATCTCAAGGTTTCATTCTTTTGGATTTTATATTTTGCCAACTACTTTTACCCTCTGGGCCTTTATCCCCTTCTTCCCACAAGGTAAGGTATAACCCTTAGATATTTTTCCAACACAATTCCCAGATGAGTGTAATGGGATGGATGAGCGGGAAAAGGATGAAGATTGGTAAGTATGGTGGGAGAGGACAATGTCCTTTCATGAATCCCCCTAGTGGAAACTCAAACCCTATGGGTACCATCTTACTAGGGCATCCCGTCATTCCTCCCAGGTATGGTAAAGTGGAAAGGCATAAGTTCCAAGCACACATTAGAAGAAAAAATAATTAAATGCACATATTCAAAGGTTTTGAGGATCAAAGTGACAGATACCATGATACCCGGACTCATTACCTCATGGAGGAAGATCCATTCCTACTGCAGGACCAGGCCGATGTGATGGATGTTTCTATTGCTAAAAAATTGGATTCGTTGAAGAATTAAAGGATGGGCCCTCCAGGGCTATGCTCAAGTCGATCTGGCTCTTGGTACTCCATGTCTAGGACCTGCAAGCCTCAATACATAATATCCTTAGTTATCCATAGGCTAGGGTATAACATCTAGTTCCAACTCGGGGACATGTGCTCATCGTAGAGTGCATGAGAACCTCAACATCTATGGCATAACCTGTGACCTGCTTGATCTCAACATAATATTGTTAGCAATCATTTGGGGTGGTGATATCACCCTCGGCTCATATATTTATAGTACAAAATGAAAACAAGCATATGTACAAATGGAAATACAAACTACTCTAGCATGAAATGTAAATGGTATATACAATGAATGCAAAGGATTACCTACTTACATGTACTTACCTATTGGCTGAAAGATAGGTTAAATAAAACAACCAGTGAAACCACCCTCGCAATATTTCACAATACTTGCCTCTATGCTTCATCATAAACCAAAAGAGTGATAAGTTAAGCAAAAAAAGAACATGAGTTAGAGAATGTACCATATCACTGGAAATCATAAAGTCTAGCTCATGGAGGGGGGAGGGAGGGAAAAAATCATGCCAAGTCATACTCTCAGGAGAGTTCTCAATCCATCTCAGAAAGGGATCGTGAAAAGTCACAGGTTCAATAGACTGACTCAAAGAATCTGAATGTCGGCTACCTCGGACATCTTCACAACTTGAGGCTTGGGAAGGGATTAGAGAGAACTGAAAGACTGACCGACAACTTCTTAAGGGCAAGATGGAAGACTGTGATAATAAACTTCTTCTTGAGGTACTCAATTTTCCCCTAAAATCCAAACGAAGGTTCTGTCCTACAGAAGATTTGGGATAATGGAAATGTTTCCAAACCACACCTTTAGTGACATAGCTAGGTAAAGTAATAAAAGGGAGGTGGAAGGTTTTATCACAAAAATCCTGCTTCAGGCAAGTAACTTCCTCATTCTCAAAGAAAAACAATGGTTGGAATTTTTCTTGATAGAATAAATCCAAATGTTCAGAGGAGCACTCATCAAAATCATCAAGGTATGACCGAAAATAATCAGGGAAATATGGGACTAGATCAACCCTGGGTGTTTGGAAAGTATTGGTAATTATATCATCTCCTTGTTGCCACTGGTCAAAATTAAGAGTATCTTGTTGTGATAATTGTAAAGGCGATACTTGGAAGTGATTCTCAATATCTTAAATGGGGTCCATATCATAACCAACTACATCCCACTTATGTCTCCCAACATGTATGAACTCTTCAATATTATTAACCATGTCACTATTTGTATCATAACATGAAGGATTTAAGGCATTTAAGGGCTCATCTAGCTCCTCTTCTCTTTCCAAATCATAGAGTAAAGAATCACCAAAATTTTGGAATGGAAAGTAACTCATCGTGTTTATTTATTTTTGTGCAGGAACTTCAAGCATTTGGATTACTTCATCAAATGGAAAACTTGCTTCTACATCTTCAACTGCACAACAAGGAGGATCTACCTTGCTCGAGGATTCCATTTCTCCTTCACTCTCTGAATCATAGAATAAGGTATTATCAAAATCCTGAAAAGGAAAGTGACTAACCTCATCCTATTCTTCTTGTGTAGGAGGAATAGGTTCGTGGATGGCTTCATCATAGGGAGGAGTACATATCGATACTTCATCATCATGTTTGATATCTTCAGGCTCTCACTCTTTAACCATATCTTCATTGTCTTCGGCAGAAGCATGAGTAAATTCTTGTTCTTCATCATGGGATTGGTAACCTCCATCAAGACCCCCTTCCTCAACCTCTTGTTGACTGATGTCTTGTTCTAAATCCTCTTCAATATATGTCTCAAGGGAGGGTACTCTCTTGGGAATATCTGGGGTGTCTCTGGCATCACAAGCATTGACTTCTGGAACAAAGGATTGTTCCTTGAATGAGGAGGTGTTGGCTTCGATTTCTGTAGCCATATTATAAATTTCATGGGTTGTTCTAGGGGCTTTGTCTTCGATAAGGAAAATTATTTGTCCCATAAAGGCTCTGGTGTAAATAAAAAGAAGAAAGTCCTGTGATGGGTGATGACATACTGGGATCTGTTGTAATAACCTTTCAAATCTATCATGAAATTCCTTGACAGTTTCATTCTTATTCTTCTTTATGTAATTTAGTTTTATCACCAAAACACAAGGATCCCATTTTTCGAGGAAAACCTCTTCCAATTGATCCATGGTGGCAATACTAGCATCAAGGAGGTATTCATATCATCTCCTAACATTATCATGAAGAGTAGCATAGAAAAGTTTCACTGCAAGGTCTTCGCCATCGTCACTGATAGGATGAAGTCGAAAGAAAGCATAAAAATCACGCACATGTTTTTTAGGATTTTCTTCATCATTACCAGTGAATCTCGGGAGCCATTTTTCATATCTAGGTGGAATTTTCCTAGTGTATCCTGGGATTTTACTCATGTCTAGGGGTTTGAAATTCCCCGGGTCCCATTGAAAAGTCATTGTTGGCTTCGTCATTAGTGGAGTCGCCATATAATTTTCTTGAAATTATCAAAGGAATAAGGGTATCATCCTTGGTGGAGTCGCCAGGTAAGATTGTAAGATAATTTCTTTGGATAAGGGCTTACCAAAAAAGTGTCATTTAAGGAATATTGACTCAGTGGTCACCAACAACGATGCCAAAATGTTATCACACAATTTTTACTTTGATAGAAGAAGCGGTAAAATGGAAAGCAAATTAGCATAACGGGAGACTATCCTATCACTATCACCTCAATAGGATGTCTCTTTCTATTTAGGGTGGTAGGCCCATGGGAGACGTCCCCAGTGACCTGGGGTTTTCAGAAGGTAAAGTCAAAGTAGCTAGGTAAAGGTCGCCTCTTACAAGTCACCACCGATCAAAAAGTCTATTTTTAATAACCAATGAAGAGACAATATGTTAGAAGTGTACCTTCCTAGAACAAATCAGCAATAAAACAATATATTTGTGAGTGCACTTGTTGGTTAGCACTTCATAAAACCATGGACTTTCTTAATAAAAAAAATTTGCTAAATATGACGAAGTAAACAAAAATATTATAACAATAATGTTTATAGAGAAATACTTCACATGAAATGTCTTGAAAATAGCTTCAAAATCACTGAAAACCCTTAACCATTGAAGTTATAGCATTAGCATTTGAAAGAAGCACATAAGACAAAGTATAATTCAACCTTTACAATTTTTTTCTTGAGATTTTAATGCTACATCTAATGGTTGTAGCTTACTTTAGTAACAACAACAATGTTGTTAGTAGGTTAGGCTATTCTAGGGTTAGAAAGTGTTAGTAGGTTGTTCAAAGATGTAGTGTCCCCAAGGCCGAGCCCCGTTACAGATCATGTTTTATGCAACGAATTGTAAATGTGTTCTATAGGCTGGTGAGCCAAGTCTTGTATAAGCTGTAGGCTTATGTGTTTTGTTAGGCCAGGTGTTACACATCAAAATTACTCACTTTGATAGTGTCGCAAGTGTCGTCATTACAAAGGTTGCAAGTGTCTCATTTTGCTCACAAGGTCGCAAGTGTTGTATGTTGCTCACAAGTGTCGCAAGAAAGCATGTTGCCATGATGCCTATGTCGTGCCCATAACGACATGAGAAGGACACTTGAAACACCTCAAACATCTGATTTGGAAGAGGAGAAGTGAGTCAACAAGCTTGCAAACCTTTTGCCATCTGAAGGCACCTCAAAAACTGAGTTTTGGAGAGGAGCGCTCCCCCTTACACTATCTCAGAGCGTTGGCGCTCCCCATACACTGTCAGGGAGCGTTATAACGCTCCTGGGCCCTTTTGAAGGAGCGTTATAGATTTTGAGAGCGTTGGCGCCCCCTAAAGCTTACTAAGGGGCGCTACAATGCTCTGATGGCCCTTTTGAGGGAGCGCTACCT
>ML778251.1:177448-188026 GCA_009831015.1 Picea engelmannii | reverse complement strand
CATGTTTCACTGCTTAAGAAATATGTACCTGATGCTAATCATGTTATCGATTGGACTGTGATTCAGGTGGAACCAGAAGGTGTCCTGCAAGTGCATCCTGTGTGCATATTGGACAGGAAAAACAAGCAGCTCCGGAATCGAGCTATAGGGATTGTAAAGGTCCAGTGGACCTGGTATGGTCCTGAGGACGCGACATGGGAGCATGAAGAAGTAATGCGGGTAGAGTACCCACATCTTTTTGAAAATTTTGAAGGACACACAGAGGCAGTGTAAGTTGCACTGAGGACAGTGCAAAAATAAGGGGAGGGGGATTGTAGTGTCCCCAAGGCCGAGCCCCGTTACAGATCATGTTTTATGCAAAGAATTGTAAATGTGTTCTATATGCTGGTGAGCCAAGTCTTGTATAAGCTGTAGGCTTATGTGTTTTGTTAGGCCAGGGAGCCTAAGTGTTGAAGGCCAAGAGCCTGTTGATGTAATTGTATGTATGCAGATCAATTAATAAAATATAAACACCGCTAGTGCAGAACGACCACGAGGAATGAGTGATGGGGGACTGAGCGTCCACAGAGTGGGTAAGGAACTAGGGGCTGGAAGGTGGGAAAGGGGGCTGAGTGATGAGCCTAGGGGCTAAGCCTAAGGGGCTTAGACCTAGAATAATATTTTAATATTATTTCCTAAAAAGCCATGTGCACATTATTTTATCCTAAGTCCTTTTGGAAGGACCCGTGATTTCCCAAGTGGTGGGAGGAAGGTGTACGGATGGAACGCATGCAGTTCCTAGGGTGACAAGTGTCAACCCTGGTGCATGCAAATAAAACAGAGGCAGTAAGACGTGAGGGGGGTTCTCAGCCATTCGATCCGTCTGTCTTGAGCGAGAGCCGAGGGGGAAAGCCAGTCTGCAAGAGACCTTTGTGTAATCCTGATACATAAAAGAAAACCTATGTTTTGTCCTGAAGAATCCGTGTACACCCCTGTCTAATGAGGGTGGAGTCTGTGTCTGTCTATGAGAAATCTCGTGAGCACATTTCTTGAACCGGAACCCTGTGTTGAACTCAAGTGGAAGAATCCTTTGTTGTTCGGGGAAAAAGCTGAGCTATCCTGTGCATGAAGCCCTATTCCGAAGTCATGTCCGAGAGAACAACCTGTGACTGCTGAACCCGTTCTTGGGAAGCCTGGGTCCGTTGATCCCTGTGTCTGTTGTGGCACGCAGTTCTAGATTGCGTGAGGCTTGTTGGCCTGTGAACGACTCCTCCAGGTGAGAGAGTGCTCAGAGGGAGAAGAGAACTCCTAGAAGGAATCCCTGTAGCTGCCATAGAGCCCGGAGACTTCCGGTCTAGTCTGTTCCTGTAACCCAAGGTAAGGGAGACTGGCAGCCGAAGGACTGTCTAGGTGACAGAGAAGGTGCACTCTCCTGGGGTGGAATAGGCATGTGGGGAATGAGGGTCTGTGGGCAGTGAGCGTGGGAGATTCCTGGGAGAGCTTTCTTCCTGGTGGTTGTGTATGTGCTATCTTCCCTATAACCTCAGCCTGAGTCTAGATTCCTTGCCTTGGGGTGGAGTTCGGTCCCAGCTCGGGGGTGACCCACTGTTGAGCTAATGAACAGTGTGGTCTAAGGCTCGGAGGTTGGTGGACGACCTGCACTTGGTTGGTGAATTCTATAGCTGTTCGAAGATAAGTATCTGAATTATGTTTGTATCACATTTGGCATGACTATGTTGTTCATGTATCATGTTTTTCCGTGTAAATGAGTTATTGTGGAATGTTATGGAATGTTTAATTATAGCAGTAACCAGATATGTTTCACTCTATAATTTAAATGTGTTTAATGGTGTTAAATGCATTTGCTTATAATGTCTGCATGAATTATGTAAAAGTCCGTGTACAGAATGGTAACTGAGAGGTTAAAAACCTCGGTAGTATGAAAAGGTACACTACAAAAGAGTAGGTTTTGAAGGTTGAATTGATCAATTACTCAAGGGAGGGCTTAGACTAGTGCTTTCTTTTAAGGCGAATGGGGCCAATAAAGTGTTAACACATGTTGAAGGAAAATGATGATAATAGGAGAACCAAAGACAAGAGAGGCTGATAGTTGAAGTGTTGGTAAGCCAAGGCTTCAACCACCAAACCCTAGGGGAAAAATAACTACTAAGGTGTAGGTAACCCTAGGCCTTAGTAGATTTTCCTCCCTCTTTAACTCAAAGATGAAGAAAATGACGGATAATATGAAGAAATAAATGCTATGGTGTTGCAATGGCAAGGCCCTTAGCAATGGCTTCAGGAAAAATGACTTCTTGGCAAAATCTAGTAGGTGAATAGCTATTGAGATAAGGACAATAACATGTGCTTAATATCCTAGTGTTTTAAGATAGAAATTTCATAATCTTAGTAAAATGCAAAGTAAACATACTATAAGCATTCAAAAGAAAGAAGAATTGCATAATTTCACTTACATTCACCAAGAATAATCTAGCATATGCCCTAGTTGAAGACTTTCCACCAAGAAAATGACAAAAAACATCAAGATTAGCCTCCTCCAACAAGTGCGCCCTAAATTTCAGTCATAAAACCCTAAGTAGGGCAAAAATTTCAGACCTCACAAGTGTGAGTGAAAGATGATGATAAATAAGAGGGATTTTCAAATAATATCTAATTTTTACATTAAATATCGTGATAAAACCCTAAAAAATGCTGCTAACATGACGTCATGCCCTTTTAGGGTGACGTTAGGCCCATTTCAGGCAATGTTGGCCTTCTGGAGAAAACGTTAGGCCTTCTTGGGCCTCAGGAACCTGCCACACATGCCACTTGACACATAACTGTCTCCAAAACATCCCAAAATGTTGGATGACATCATGGGCCTTCCAAGGCCTACATCGTGGTGGAAAGGGCACAACCCCCCTGGGTCTAGGCCTGCCAGGTTGCCCCTGGTGAAACCTCCTCCTCTCTCTCTGGTGAAATCCTGTGATATGTCCGTACCCCCTGCTGGGGTCTCAACATCCATCTGTTGGGCTTTCATCCCCATGGAGGTCTGAATTAATCATCTCCCCATGTGTACCTATCCATCCGGTACCTGTCCATCAGGTGTGGTCCTGTAACATCAACATATATACTCTCCATGGGCTCATAAGTCATAGGGATCGTAGTAATGTCAATCACATCTAATCATCAAGTTATTAAACATGTGCATAAAACCCCCTTTACCTAGACAAGTGCTCAAAGACATTATGATAATCTACAATCCAACTTTGGAGGGAACGCTAGGACGTCCTACTGGGCTAATTCTCATTGGATGTGAGATGTTTGCGGGAGAAGTCAAACCTAGGCCATGTGAGTGGGTGAGATGGTAAAGGGATGTCTAGGCAAGGGGTGCAGCGATAATAGAGAAGTGTATGGCTTAACTGTGGATGCCTCTGAAGAGGGTGAGCTACACCTTTTCATGGATGCAAATGTTTCCAAGCCCATTCATGCCTTTCATATTTTATTCTTATTTCTTTTTATTTCAAGAGGCTAGTTAGGGGACACTACCTTGGCATAGTGACTAATGGTGGCAATGTTACTCACAAGCATTTCATGGAAATGAGAAGGCTGGTTTGTGATGAGACCCCCTTTCTCTTGGCTATGCCACCAATAGACACTACCCTGGTGTGGTGACCAACTATCGACAGTGTCATACTGCTACATGCCCATGGACCTAATAGGCTGGCTCGTGATGAGACCCCCTATCCTCTAAGTAGATCTTATTTTATTATTTCTATGGGTCCTTTTGTTTCTTACTGAGAATCTTTTTATTTCTTTCTCGGGGATCCCTCGGCGAAGCATCTCAAGGTGTCATTCTTTTGGCTTTTATCTTTTTCCAGCTACTTTTACCCTCTGGGCCTTTAGCCCCTTCTTCACACAAAGTAAGGTACAACCCTTAGATATTTGGCCAACCTAATGCCCGAACCAGTATAATGGGATGGATGAACAAGAAAAGGATGAAAAGTAGTAAGTATGGTGGGAGCGGACGATGGCCTTTCATGAATCCCCCCAGTGAAAACTCAAACCATATGGGTACCAACTTGCTAGGGAATCT
Source organism: Picea engelmannii (assembly GCA_009831015.1). NCBI lineage: Eukaryota > Viridiplantae > Streptophyta > Pinopsida > Pinales > Pinaceae > Picea > Picea engelmannii. Next base: position 183,954 of record ML778251.1, on the reverse strand, counting down.
TGTCATTCCCCCCAGGTATGGTCAAGTGGAAAGGCATAAGGTCCAAGAACACGTTAGAAGAAAAAAGAATTAAATGCACATATTCAAAGGTTTTGAGGATCAGAGTGACACCGAACCATATGGCATCGAAAGGGGGTCATGCAGAATCATCATCAGGCGTATTAGTGACGTCGTGACAAGAATGGACAAAAACATTATGGCATGAAAATTAATCAGGAAATGCCGCAAGGAGGAAGTCTGAGCCAGGGTTGTCGCAGTTGTAGCACAGTGTGCTGAGAGAACCACACTCAGCTGGGCCCCTTATTTGTTGAATTTGTTCCTAGACGACTACAAGGATGCGCATGATCTGGGGACATAATTCCATTATTCATGGCTACTCATCCGAAGTATTCTTTTTTTGCCACTAGACCCAAACCCTGCCACGGAGCGTGATACTTATCGCTCGAAGCCGCTTCAGACTCCAAGAACAAAAAAATGAATGCAAGCATATTCGAAGGCTATCTCAATGACATACAAGACAACATTGCCAATACTTGGAGGGTAACACAGGAAGCAATCACATAGCATCAGGGCATAGACAATTTCAAAGCCACTAGACATGCGATGTGGATCCAGGCACGGAAATATCCTGACAATCAATGGCTACAACTACATTACTGCATCAAGGAGGTGGACATAGAGATGGCCATTAAGGATTGGGAAGATGACTGGAGGATTCTAGTCCTCATTCGGGAAATACCCACAGAGATAGAGGAAGAGGAGGTAAGACAGGAACATACACCTTTCAAGGAGGTAACAATGCCCAAGAAACCAAGGACGATTCAGAACAAGGCACAACATAAAAAAGGCTAGACATCCAAGACAAGCACCCAAACAGGGAATAAGAACAACACATAGGCACCCCAGGTACAACAGAAACAGGATGAGGTAGCACATGGAACTACATCAAGTGTTACTCCACAAGAGTAAGGCCAGACTAAGAGGCTAATCATATAGATGGGGGGTATGCGCAAGAAGGCAAAGGCACACAAAACGCCCCCAGAATACATGATCACCGAGGATGATGCAGACATGGTGGCCCAAATGATCCAGGATCACACAGTCGATGATTTTGATAATGTTGTGTGCCAAAGGGACAAAATTGAGGAAGAGTTGGCACACATATGACAACTCCTCAGGTAGCTCGGAGAAGCACAGGCAACCGACAACAACGTAGGAATGGTCCCATCAACATCACAGATAGGAGGTGAAGTTTGATCAAGCAAGCATGACAGGATCCAGATGACAACACAACTGAGCTCGACATTTCAATTCACACCTAGCATGTTGCGCATGGATGAAATCATGGGGTAGACACCCCTAAAGGACTTAGCTCAAATATAGTTGGTGTTGACGTGGATACCAACCAAAGCCTTGTATAAACTGCAAGTCAACGTTACACATGAGGTACAGTCTCACACACACACAGATGCAGCGGAATTGCAACAGACAAAGGACAATCGAGATGCGTTGGAATTAGTACTCGAGCAGGCTATGATCGAGACCAAAGATTAGAAGGACCGCACGAATGCACTAGAACAAAAATTGGTCGTAGCCTATGAGAAAATTCCAAAGAATGCGCAGACGACCGAACTCATGATGACAGAGAAGATTGATTAGATTGTACAAACAATTGATCAATACCAACAGGAGATCGAGCACCTCCGGGAGCAACTCACACCTACCACTCCACCAAAGGTGAAAGAGAAAAGGAAGCAGGAGGCAACAATGTAGATAAAGGAGATAAAGCGACAAGTCCACGTGGCGACCGACTTGTTCGAGAAAGCAACACAACTCTGGACGAAGTTGAAAGAGGATCAACAGGTTCAATAGTGGGACTAGGAAAGAGAAAGGATAAGCACAACTATCTAGGACCTCAAGTAGAGGCATAAGACAATGTCGATCACAGAGCGCTTCAAAGGAGCATAAGATATGAAGAAAATACAGGAAAAACTCATAGTTGTGTAGACACAAAAAAAGGAGCGCCAGGCTCAAATGGAACCGCTCCAGGAGCGAGAAAAAAAAATCATTGCACAGGTGGAGGAAGCCAAAATGAACATGGAACAAACCCAAGCAGAGTGTGCAAGGATGCTCAGCGACGAGATTGCGGTACAGGTATTAGACGCACTTAAGGAGAAGACCGCACAGGCCCAAACACAAGCAACAGATCTCACAGAGAAGTTCCAAGCGATCACAAGAGAGATCGACGAAGCGCACAAGGGTTAGGTGGCTCGAGATGAGCCACATGTCAGTTTTTGGGGCCTGCTGGAAGCAGGCCGAATCAGAAAGAAAGGTTATTTTGGGAAGAAAGGTATGCAAGAGGAAAGCGAGATCTGGAAGGAAAAGCAACACGTGCACATGCATGGAAGACTTAACGAAGCTAGGGTTAGGGTTTTTGTAATACATTGTAATGGCCGATGAGCCAAAAATACATATAAATAGATTCATAGGAGGTCTAGGAGGGGGTTCAAATTTTATGGAGTGTTACTTGCGTGAGAAGAAGTAACTATTTTGTAACACTACTGTAATGCGATCCATTCTTGTAAGTTGTTGAGTTGTAGAGGATCAGAAGGGTCGATCTTGAGGGTTAGATCACAGGCTGAGGATCCTAGTGTGATCTAGTCTGCCTCATAATAAATCTCGACCCAACTGAGGACGATTTGTAAAGCTCGATACGTTTTAGTTTTGGAACTTCCATAATAAAAGAGCTTGAGAGCCAGATCTTTGTGGATGTAGCCCAGGAGGGGGTGAACCACGGTAAAACCTATGTTATGTGATTGAATGCTTGTATCTCTTTTACTGTCTATGAATAGATGTTAGAACGATGTATGAATGAATTAATAGGTCTAGTTACCTTACATGCATAAATGAGAACGACGGTATATTTCCTTAATAATTAGATAGAATTCACAATGCACACTTCACAGATCCCCATTCAGTCTTGGACTACAAGCACTTGAGCATTGCAGTCACCCATTAAGACTGTCTCGAGTGAGACTGTGCATTGCACTCTGTGTGTTGCACTGCCTTCTAGTTTACCAGGAGGGCCGATAGTTTTAGAGGCTTTGTTGGATCCCTAGTAGACCTGAACCTGGGTCGAATCATGTTAAAGGTATAACTAAGAGAAGCAACCAACAAATGGGATGGATGAGCAGGAAAATGATGAAAAGTGGTAAGTATGGTGGGAGCGGACGATGGCCTTTCATGAATCCCCCCAGTGGCAACTCAAACCCTATGGGTACCAGCTTACTAGGGCATCCTGTCATTCCCCCCAGGTATGGTCAAGTGGAAAGGCATAAGGTCCAAGCACACGTTAGAAGAAAAAATAATTAAATGCACATATTCAAAGGTTTTGAGGATCAGAGTGACACATACCATGATACCCAGACTCATTACCTCATGGAGAAAGATCCATTCCTATTGTAGGACCAGGCCGATGTGATGGATGTTGTTGCTGCTGACAAATTGGAGGCACTGAAGAATTAAAGGATGGGCCCTCCAGGGCCATGCTCAAGTCGATCTGGCTCTCGGTACTCCATGTCTAGGACCCACGAGCCTCAAGACATAATCTATCTTTGGTTACCGTCACTCCATTACAGTCACACCGACTCTATCTTTATGTCCCGTCATGCGGACTCATTTTACCGTCATGCGGACTCCATTGAGCCGCAAGACTTTGGTTACCGTCACTCCATTACAGTCACACCGACTCTATCTTTATGTCCCGTCATGCGGACTCATTTTACTTCATTAATTCCCGACGTATTTTCTGTGTTATTGCCTCCATTACAGTCACACCGACTCTATCTTTTTGTCCTGTCATGCCAGCTATTTCCGGACGTATTTTACCTCATCATTTCCCCACGTATTTTCTCTGTTATTGCCTTAAACAATTTTCCTTCAGTTTTCCAGCCTCACAAGACTTTACCTAAAATCTGGATGTATTTTATTTCTATATATACATAGCGAAGGGAGAAGCAGAAGTCACTCGCAGTTTGGGCAAGGAGAAATGATGGGCAAGGGCGTTACCATGCTTCTGTGTTTTGTGATTGCATCCGCCATTTCAGCGGCGGATGTCACTGCAACTGTTAGTTCCGATAGAAGGGACGTGGATGCTCTTTTGTGCTTCAAAACGGCAATTCTATTTGATCCGCTTGGATCGCTGTCCAATTGGACTGCGAAGAACGCGGAAAAGGTCTGCTCGTGGGAAGGTATTTGGTGCAGGAAATACACCAGCAGAGTCGTTGGCATAGAGCTTCCATCTTCAGGGTTGGAAGGTAACCTTGGTACCCTTTCACCATGTCTGGGCAACCTCTCTTTATTGCATCATTTGGATATTTCTAATAATACTTTTAGAGGCAGAATTCCAGTTGAAGCTATTGCCAATTTGAGTAAGCTGACGTCCCTGGATCTTAGTTTAAATATGCTCCGTGGGAGGATACCGGAAGCCATTGCCAATTTGAGTAAGCTGACGTCCCTGGTTCTTAGTTTTAATATGCTCCGTGGGAGGATACCGGAAGCTATTGCCAATTTGAGTAAGCTGACGTCCCTGGATCTTAGTGAAAATATGCTCCGTGGGAGGATACCGGAAGCCATTGCCAATTTGAATAAGCTGACGTCCCTGGATCTTGGTGAAAATATGCTCCGTGGGAAGATACCGGAAGCCATTGCCAATTTGAGTAAGCTGACGTCCCTGCATCTTGGTGAAAATATGCTCCGTGGGAGGATACCGGAAGCCATTGCCAATTTGAGTAAGCTGACGTCCCTGGATCTTGGTGAAAATATGCTCCGTGGGAGGATACCGGAAGCCATTGCCAATTTGAGTAAGCTGACGTCCCTGTATCTTAGTGATAATATGCTCCGTGGGAGGATACCGGAATCCATTGCCAATTTGAGTAAGCTGACGTACCTATATCTTAGTTTTAATATGCTCACCGGTAGCATACCCGAATCCATAGGAAAGCTGCTCACCGGTAGCATACCCGAATCCATAGGAAAGCTGCAATCTTTGGCAAATGTATTTGAGTTCAAACAATTTGACCGGTAACATCCCTGAATCCATAGGAAAACTGCAATACCTTTGGTACATGGACTTGAGTTCAAACAAATTGACCGGTAACATCCCTGAATCCATAGGAAAGCTGCCATCCCTTAATGTCATGGACTTGAGTTCAAACAAATTGACTGGTAACATCCCTAAATCCATAGGAAAGCTGCAATTCCTTGAGGAAATAGACTTGAGTTCAAACAAATTGACCGGTAACATCCCTGAATCCATAGGAAAGCTGCAATACCTTTTGCGCATGGACTTGAGTTCAAACAATTTGACCGGTAACATACGAGATTCCTTGGGAAAGCTTCAATCCCTTTATTACATTTCCATGCGTTCAAACCATTTAACTGGACAAATCCCACATAGCATAGGTCAATTAAAGAATCTCATTATTTTAGTTTTATCCAAAAACAATTTAAAAGGTGCACTTCCCAGGGGTATTGGGAATTTGTCTTCTCTTCAATATTTAGATTTATCTAAAAACAATTTCACTGGCCCACTTCCCAAGAGTATTGGAAATTTCACTAAATTAGAAACATTAGATGTGTCTTATAACTCGCTTAGTGGTAATTTGGACATAAGCTTTCCACTTTCTTTAAAGTATTTAGTTGCTCATTCTAATCACTTTTTTGGTAATTTTTCATCATTTTTAATTAATTGTATTCAACTTCAACTATTAGATTTAAGGGAAAATAGATTGAAAGGGAAGCTTCCTATACACCTCATAAACTTTCTTGAGTTGAGAATCCTAAGTTTGGCATATAATAATTTTCATGGTAGTATTCCTCAATGGATAACAAACCTCACCAACTTGCAAGTGTTGGATTTATCCAACAATAAGTTCAATGGGAGAATACCATCTAATCTTGAGCACCTCAAAGGATTTAAAGTCAATAAATCTTCCATTGATACACATGATAATACACTTTATTATGAACTAAAGATTAACATCAAAAGAGTTGTGTATAATATTCCATATGTGTTGTTGACAAATACAATACTTGATTTGTCGAGCAATAATCTTATTGGAGAAATCCCTACAAGCATGGGTACCCTATGTGGCTTGCGACTGCTGAATTTATCTATGAATGAATTGGATGGACACATACCTACTTCTCTTGGTAACATATCTACATTGGAGCAGTTGGACTTGGCCCAAAATAATTTGGCTGGATGTATTCCTCAAGAGCTCTCTCAACTATCTTGGTTGGCGTCTCTCAATGTTTCATCTAACAATCTGTGTGGGCCAATCCCAACAAGCAGGCAATTCGACACATTCAATGAAGCTTCATTTCAAAGGAATAAATGCTTATGCGGGAATCCTTTGCAACCATGCAAACATCAAAAGCAAAGTTCATTGAGGGATGATAATAGAAAGAGTAATGCTAAAGAAGGATGGTTGAGGCATGTGGAT
>ML778251.1:151604-165756 GCA_009831015.1 Picea engelmannii | reverse complement strand
TTATCTGCATATTTAATATGGATTCTACAAGTAATATCTTACTTACCAGCACCAACTACTTCCAATGGAAATCCCATATGGAGGATTTATTAAGAAGTAAAGGCTTGTACTAGATTACCTTGGGAAAGGAAACAACACCCACTGATGTTGATAATAAAGACAAATGGGATAATAGGATTGATGAAGCACGTGGATTAATCAGAATGTCCATCTCTCCTGATTTAAGGTTCCACCTGCAATCAATTGATAAACCAAAAGAATCTTGGGAAAATATTGAATCTGTGTTTGGTAAACACAACATTATTCGAGCACAACAATTAGAAAATCAAGTACTAACTTTAAGTTCAAGTGTTTTTTCTTGCATTGAAGACTATTTATCTAAGTTTAAAACACTCAGAACTCTATGTGAAGAATGTAAGATAAAGATAGAAGAAGATCGTTGCATCTATCTTATTCTTTCTAAGCTAGGTAGTGCATATTTTGTGTTTGTATCTACCTTTTATGCCATGCAAGAGGCTCTAGGGGTAGCTTATCAAAAACCTAGTCTTGAGAGCTTTTGTGATGCTTTGATTAGAAAGAAAGATAAGCTAGTACAACTTGGAGTGATCAACACTGCAGGTACCTCCAACAAAGCCTTAGTTGTTCATCAGAAAGATAAACCTAAGAATCCCAAGAAGCAACATCCTTGCCACAACAACAGGCAATATAAGGGTCTCAAACCCACTCATACAACTTCCACTCCTAATGGAGACAAAGGAGAAAAATATAAAATAAAGAAGACTGACAGACATTGCAAATTTTGTGATAAAGATGGTCATGATGAGTCCAAATGTTTCAAGAAGATGGCAACTTTAGAAGCAGCGATGAAGAAGCACACCATCAGTATTGATTCTACTTCTTCTTCTTCCCATGGACATTCTCTTTCAGCTTCTGGTTTCTCCTTCAATACAAATTCTACTTCTACTTATGATGAGTGGTTTATTGATTATGTAGCATCTTATCATATGGCTAAGGATAGAGACATATTTTCTACTCTAAATGAACATAACACCAAGAAAATATTTGTTGGTGATGATAGATGTTGAAGTATCTGGAACAGTTCAAATAGAAAATGGTCATTTCAATGATGTATTATGTGTTCCAAGTCTTTCTTGTAACCTTCTATCAGTATATCAAATCACTCATTCAGGTGAAGATAAAATCGTAGAGTTTTCACCTCACCAAGTTGTAATCAAGGATCTAAAAGATCCTAAGCATGTTTTTGCAACTGGAATTGCTGATGATATTACTAGGTTGTACAAGTTTGAAAACTTTGAGTCATCATCTTTTTCATCAGTTTTTGTTGCTCATAGCGATGACTTGAGCAAACTTTGGCATGAGCAGTTTGGTCATCTAAACTATCATTCATTGCAACAACTATGTAATCAACAGATGGTGACTGGTCTTCCTCTTGTTTCATGCAGAGATGGTGTTTGTGCCAGTTGTGTTCTCGACAAACATCATCAGGACAGTTTTGACAAATGTGCCTCTTGGCACGCCTTGGGTCCTTTGCAACTTGTTCATAGTGATTTGTGTGGTCCACTTTCTTCTCCTTCTTTTTCTGGGTGAAAGTATTTCTTAACTTTCATTGATGACTTTTCTAGACGTGCTTGGTTTTACTTCTTAAAACTTAAGAGCGAAGTTTTTGGCCTACAAGGCCCTTGTAGAAAAGAAATCTGGACATCAAATTCAAAGGTTAAGAACAAATAATGGAGGCGAATATGTGAACAATAATTTTACAATTTACTGTACTACACAAGGAATCCAAATGAAACACATTTTTCCATATACACCACAACAAAATGGTGTTGTTGAGAGAAAGAACCACACATTAAAAGAAATGGCTAATTGTATGATCCAATCTAAGGGATTAAGTCTAAAGTATGGGGTGAAGGCCATCAACTGTGCAAATTACATAGTAAATAACACTCCCACAAAGGATCTTAAAAATATAACACCGAAAGAAGCTTGGACTAAAATTAAACTAGATGTAAGTCACTTCCGTGTATTTGGAAGTATAGCATGGGATTATATTCTTGATGAGAAAAGGAGATCATTGCAGCCTAAAAGTGAGAAGTGTATATTTGTTGGTTATTCTGAAGATGTCAAAGGTTACAGACTTCTTCAACCACATTATAATGAAATTATTCTTAGAAGAGATGTTAAATTTGATAAAAATATCTTGGCCTGCGAGCCTAATTCGACGTTTTTGCCTTCTTTGGTCTGCGAGCCTAATTCAATGGTTGTAACTTCTTCGAACTGTGAGCGATATTCGACGTTTGTGCCTTCTTCTTTTCTGGTTTCTTCTTCAAATGATGACAGTGAGGATGTAAATACACCTTTGCATGCTCGCCTTCCTCCAGGTCAAACCAACACCAGCTCCACCGCTTCTTAGATGGGTTCGTTCAACACGAGAAGCAGTTGGTGATCTTGTTGGTGATCCTTCAGATCAACGTCAAACACGTTCATAGTTCCAACGAACCTCTTCTCTTTTGGCTCAAGTTTCAGAAAATCATGATCTAGAGACATTTGCAAAAGCTTCAGGTCATCCAGATTCGGATACAACATTGAATGAAGATTATCGTTCTTTAATGGCAAATGATACTTGGGATATTGTACCACTTCCAAAAGGATGAAAACTTGTCATATGTAAATGGGTCTACAGAACTAAGTATGCATCAGATGGAAGTGTTGAAAGACACAAGCATCGATTAGTTTCCAAAGGATTTTCCCAAGTTGAAGGAATTTACTATAATGAAACCTTTTCTCCTGTAGCCAAAATGAATTCCATCTGCCTTGTTCTTTCCCTTGCTTCCTCACATAGATGGGAGGTCCATCAGATTGATGTTAAATCTGCCTTCTTGCATGAAGATTTGCAAGAAGAAATCTACATGAAAAAACCTCCTAGATATGTTTAGAATGAATCTAGCCTTGTTTGTCACCTTAAGAGATCTCTTTATGGTCTCAAGTAAGCTCCCTGAGCTTGTAATGCCAAAATGAATAGCTTTCTTATTACCACTAGATTCTATAGATTCCATTTTGATCCTAATTTCTATACCAGGAAATATAACAACTCATTCATTCAACATAATAATAACTAATTTAGACAACAAATATATGCAAGAATTCATCACATAACACAAATATTACTATGGTTCACCCCCTTCCTAGGCTACGTCCACAAATATTTGGCTTTCATCTCTTTTATTATATTATTTCTGCATCTACAGTGTCGTGCGCTTACAACTCTTCTTAGTCGGGTAAGATCTATATGAGGTGGACTAGATCGCACCAGGATCCTCAACCTGTGAACTAACCCTCAATATCTACCCTCCCTCTTCATATCTAGCTCAACAGCTTATGAAAAATAGGTTGTACAACAAAACCATTACATGTCACATCAACTCATGTGTAACTACAATAGCCACAACAATCAGAACCCCCTATGATACCTAAGTATCGCTATTTATACATTTTGTCTCTTCAGCCATTACAATACATTACTAAAACCCTAACCCTACCGTCGTTATGTATTCCCTCGCATACGCTTATGTTGTTCTTCCTTCCAGCTGTCGCTTTCCTTGTGCACGCTTTCTTCCCCAAAAACGACTTGCTTTTCCACCTTGGCCTTTGGTCTGCCTCCAACAACCCCCCAACACTGACATGTGGCTCATCCCGAGCCACCTAACCTTTGTTTGCTTCTTAGATCTCCTTGGTGATCACCTGGAACTTTTCTTTGAGCTATGTTGCTTATGTCTACACCTGCACAATCTTCTCCTTGAGTGTGTCCACTATCTGGACTACAATTTTGTCATTGATAAGTTCCACGCACTCTTCCTGGGTTTTTGCTATATGTGCCTTGGCTTCCTCTGCTTGTGCTAGAAATTCTGCTACCCACTCTTGCAATGGTTCCATTTGAGCCTGCTTCTCTTGTTTCTATGTTTGTACAGTGGTAAGCTCTGCTTTCAATTTCTTCATGTCATGCACCCCTTTGACGCATTCCATAATTGGCATCATCTTCTACCTCTTTTTGAGTTCTTGGATCGTTGCATTGATCCTTTATTCTTCCTTATCCCACTTTTGGACCTGTTGATCCTCCTCTAACTTCATCCACAACTGCACCGCTTTGTCAAACAAGTTAGCTGTTGTGCTGACCTGTTGCTCTATCTCCTACAGTTGCATTGTTGCTTCCTTCTTCCTTTGCTCCTTCACTGCTGGTGGAGTGGTTGGTATGAGAAGTTCTCGGAGATTCTCAATCTCCTTATGATATTGATCAATTTCTTGCGCAATCCGATCAATCTTTTCCGCTGCTGTGATTTCATCTCTCTGCGCGGCCTGTGGAATCTTCTCGTAAGTTCCTACCACTTTTTGTTCCAATACTTTTCTGCACTCCCTTTCCTCGTGGGTCTTAGATTTAGCCTACTCATAGACTATTTCTAGGGCGTCTCACTTCTCTATTTCTCGCTGCAATTCAACTAAGTCTTTGTGTGTGCGGGACTGTACCTCATGGTTTATGCTAACCTGCAACTTATGTAGTGCCCTGGTTGGGATCCGCGTCAACACCAGTTGTATTTGGATTAATTCCTTCAGGGGTGTATGCCCCACAATCTCCTCCATGCGCATCATACCGGGAGTGATGTGGAATTTTATGTTCGTGTGCGGTAATGGATGAATTGGATCTCATTCTTCTACTTCCACTCTTTCCTCCACTTACAGTGTTGATGGTTTTGTTCCCCTGCTGCTTGTTGTCTACCCTTCCCCGATTTGCTTGAGGAGTTGTTGTATCTTTTCCAGTTCCTCTTGAATCCTATCCCTGTGGTGTGTGGCATGGTCAAAATCCTTGGATAGACAACCCTAGACCATTCGGGCTATCATTTCTCCATCATCATCCATGATTGTATACTCTGGTAGTGTTCTTTGTGCCTTTGACTTCTTGTGCGCACCTCCTATCTGTGTGGATGGCCTCTTGTTTTCCCCTGGTTCCTGTGGGTTGGGACTTGCTGCGGTCTTCTGCGTGGGCTCAGCCTGTTGTTGTTGCTCCTTGGCTGGATGCATCTTATTTTTTTTCCTATTCTAGGTCCTTGTCTTTATTAGCTCTTCGTCTGTTGGTGTTGTATGGGTTTCCCATGAATATTTTTAATGGCTCTTCCTTCATTATGGGTTTGATGCAACTTAACTACATGTTCAATGCATCTACGACAGTTTTGTACTTTCCATTACTCTGCCTTGCCGTCTCCAGTTGGTGCGATTAATGTGGCGTCCCATCGGTCCTTTTCGTCCTTTAATTCCGCCTAGTGTTGTCATGTCGTCCTGCTTTTGCTGAATTTCATTTTCCTGCTTGTTTCCCTTTGTCTGTGACCATTTTCATTCTCCTCGCCGAATTTTTGTTCCTAAGTGTGTGTGCCTTTTCTTCCTCTGACGCACTATGCCCCTTTTGGTTTGGTTCTCTCCTTTTTGTTCGGTTTTTTTTTTTTTTTTACTGCGTGGTGTGTGGTCGACTATCCTTGTATAGCTTCAATCAGCTCCCATTAATCATCCCTCTGAGTTCTGTGCCTGATAATTCTCTTAACTGTACAATGCCTCCATCTGTGACAAATTTTACCTCGTATGGTCCTAGCCAATGCATTCTTAGATTTCTTGGGTGCTGAAGCGATTTGTTGTCATACATAAGTACAAGATCTCCTTCCTTGAAATTTTTTTTCTTTATGTGTCTATCATGCCAGTATTTATCTCTTTCTTTTTGAACTTGTTGGTGGAATCCTTCTAGGATCCACTCTTCCTCCATAGTCATTAACTGATTCAGTCTCTCCCGTACTGCACCTCATTATGTCATTTGTGTAATTACTGCTATGTGCAAGCTTCGTACTAGAAATTATAATGTCACCACTTCTTCTTGGCCATAAACCATTTTAAATGTCATGTGCCCCATCAAATTTTTGCATGTAGTCCTGTAGGCCCATAATACTGTTGGTAATTTGAGGTCCCAGTCATCTTTGTTGATGTTACAGATCTTTGTCAGTGCATTCTCTAGGATTTTGTTGAATGATTCCACTATGCCATTTGCCTGTGGGTTATATGGTGTGCTCTTCTAATGATGGAATTCAAACTCTTCAGTCATAGTGCATATGGTTCTATTTATAAAGTGCGTGCCTTGGTCACTCATCAAAATTCTTGGGCATCCAAATCTAGTGATCACTTGTTCAAATAGGAACTGCATTGTTGTTTCTGCATTGATATCCTTCACTGGTGCAACTTTCGCCCATCTTGTTAGGTATTTTGTCGCGATGATAATGTACCTTGATCCTGTTATTTTTGTTAGTGGGTTGATTGGTCCCACAAAATCTATTGCCCACTTATCGAATGCCTAGAGTGTTACCTATGGTCGTAATGGCATCTCGTCCCTTATGTTGGGCTTGCCTACCCTTTGACAGACATCGCATGTTTGACAGTACTCCTTCGAGTCTCTATGAATCGTTGGCCACCATAGTCCTGCGCGCAATACCTTCTGCGTGGTAGCTTTTCTTGCATAATGTCCTCCTGCTATTACCTCATGGGCTTCTGCTAACACTCGTGGTATTTTGTGTTCTAACACATACCTTCCCAATATGTTATCTGCACCCATCTTATATAGGTGTCCTGCAATCATTTGATAGTCGGCAACATGAACTACTAGGTTTTTCTTCTGCGCGGTATTATACTCTTGTGGCGCAGCACCTGTGCTCAAGTACTAAATGATATCTGTGAAGTATTCATTAGCGATCTGGACTGAGAAGAGTTGTTCATCTGGAAAGTTGTCTTCTAAATTCGTAGGTTCTTCTCCATTTGTGACCCTTGATAAGTGGTCGGGTCCTGCGTTCAATTTTCCTGGTTTGATGATTACTTCAAAGTCAAATTCTTGAAATAGGAGTAACCATCGAAATATTCTCCCCCCCAACACTGGCTTGTTGACTAGATATTTCAGGGCTGAGTGATCTGTGAACATATTAAAGTGTTTCCCCAATAAGTAATGTCTGAACTTTTGGATTGCATAGACCATAGCTAGGCCTTCTCTTTCTGTCATGTTCTAGTTTTGTTCTGAGTCTGATAGCTTCCTGCTTGCATATTCTATCAGGTGATCCAAGTGCCCCTCTCCTGGCTGTGCCAAGATAGCTCCAAGTGCTATGGCTAATGTGCCTGCATGGACATGGAATGTCTTCTCCCAATATGGAGAGACTAATATTGGTGTAGTGACCATCTTTTCCTTTAGGGTATCAAGACCGTGTTGACACTCATCGTTCCATTGAAACTTTGTATCCTTTCTTAGCATCTTTTCCATAGGTGTAGTTATCTATGCATAACCTTTAATGAACTTTTTTTAGTATCCTATGTGTCCCAACGTCGCTCTTAGCTGGTAGACTATTTTTGGTGGTTGTAAGTTAACAATGAATGCAATCTTTGTGGGATCTACAAGTAAACCTTGTTTGCATACTATATGGCCCAATAGTATCCCAAACGGTGTTCCAAATATGAATTTATTTATGTTTAGTGATATCTGACACTGTTTTCATCTTTCCAACATTATCTGTAAGACTTCTACATGGTCTTTCAACAAACTGTAGATTGTCCAATCATCCAGGTATACTTCAAGAAACTGGTGGATGAATTCCTTAAACGCAACGATGACTACTCTAGAAAATATTGTTGGTGCATTCTTCAGTCCAAAAGGAATGACTGTGTACTGATATGATCCCCATTCTGTCGCGAACGTGGTCTTATATCTGTCTTCTTTTGCTATCTTGATTTGATGGTAGCCTGAGAATCCATCAGTGAATGAGTAGGCTTCGTGTCCTCCTACGTTTTCTAATACTTCATCTGTGAAAGGTGTAGGGAATGGGTCATGTAGGCATGCATCATTCAACTTCCTTGAGTCGACAAATATACTTATCCCTCCTTGTTTCTTGTCCTATACTACCATCGGGCTTATCCATTCTAATTCTTTGATTGGTTCTATGATGTCGGCTTCGAGCATCCTGTCAATCTCAGCTTTGACTTTCTGCTTGTATATTGGGTTCAGTCTATATGGTCGTTGTCTGATTGATCTTTCTTGAGGTCTGAGTGGTATCTTTATTTCTCCTAACTCTCCGACTATACCCTTCATCTCTATAAATTTTCTAGGAAACAAGTAGTTGTACTCACCCAATAATTTTGTTATGCTTTCCACTGTTTGTTCATCCCAGTAATCTCCAATGTTGGCCATTTTGGGATTCTCGATTGTCCTAATGTTGACTTTCCTTACTTTTATCGGTGCGGAAATGACTTCTGATTCTATGGGTGGACCTTCCACATATTTTTCTCCTTCTGCTTCTTCAATCTGAATATCGCACATATCATCTTCATCTGATGCTTCCTCTTGTACATGGTAACATGACAATAGTTCCTTGACTGTCTATTTTTTCTGTTGTTCTTTTTTCTGTGATAAGTTCTATTTCTAGTGCTTGGATAAATATCACTTCTCTTATATTTTTAAGAGAATCATCTATGTTGGGGTTCTCATGCTCGAATGAGAAAGTGACTGTAAAATTTTGTTGCAATGTCATCCAACTCATAGTTCTCTGATTTCTATACCTACCCATATTATGGCACGGTCTATTCTTGCACATCTCCTCGTGGATACTTCATGTAACCTTTGTTGCCAGTTCTCTAAACTGGTATCTAAATCTGTTTCACATGAATTGATGCTCCTCCAATTGAGTATCCCATCTACAGTTGGGTTTATGTAATCCTCATTACGCGCAGTTGTTCTGTACAACTGGTTGATTTCCTCTAAGTCTAGGTAAGTAGGTTCTACAAACCTCTCCCCTTTCGATGGATCTAATGTTGCGATGACCCTATATTCTCCTGATTCAAAGGTCATATTCCTAGTCTTCAGGTTAATTATGTTCTGGTTGTCAAACGCCCAATCCAGACAAAGCAACGCTGGGTAAGGTGTTGTGTCATCCACTATTTCAATGAATTCAAAATCTTCTTTAGTGTGCACTTCATCTATATCTATTGTCACTCCTTTCATTATACCAATTTGTAGGACTCTGTGTTGGTTTTCCAGTTTCAATTGAACCAGTGAATAGCCTAATGTGGGCTCGCCCATGCATTTCCATGTCTTCTTTGGCAGTACATTGACTTCGGATCCTAGATCTAGTATGATGTATCCCATATTGAAATCTCCAATGTTGGCATTCAGTCTAAATTCCCTACTTTTTATTCTTTTTGTGTGTAGGTGATTGACTGTCTTTGGTTCTAGTTTTCCTTCTGTCTCAATGCTACATTTTTCTAGTATGTTCTGTAATATTTTCACAGATGATTGATCACTTAATACCTTTACACATGATTGTAAAAATCCTTTGATTATAATTACTTGTCCCATGGAACGTATTTCACTGGTGTGATGCAATAACGAAGAAATTTTGTATTCGAGTGCTTCCTTACATTGTTGCGTAGTTGAAGTCGTCACAATATCTTCCTTCTGGAATTCTTATCGGGCTTGCTTAAATATCTCCTTTTCCTTCGATTGTGCATCAAACTGCTTCCTTGGTTTGGCGTTCTTTTTCACCCATTGATTCTATGCTGGCTCTTGTCAAACAGTGTCGTCCCCTATTTTAGCTCCTCCGCGAGTAACTATATTAATTTTCCGTCCTTCATACCTTGCTTCAGCGGAAATCCACTGAACATTCTAGTTGTTCTGGTTCCTCTTTTCCTGGATCTTTACTAGTAGTGTCAGACATTCTTCTATATCATGGTTCGATGCGCGACAATACATACAATTTGTTGGTGCAAGTGGACATTCCCTTGCATAATGTCCTGGTTGTTGACAATTGTGACACACCACTGGTCCTCTATCTCGTCTGAAACCTCCTCTTTCTTGTCCTCCACCTCTGTAGTTTTGTCTATCCCCTCTCGGCACATTATACTGAGGCGCATTATTATACTGCGTGATATTGTATCGAGGTTGTGCTGCATTGTACTATGGTTGTGTGTTATTGTATGGTTGTTGCGCAATATTATACTACTGCTACACAATGTTGTATGGAGATGGAACTGGGTTAAACTGTGGTGTGGCTTGCCCCATCATCATTTCTTCCTACACTCTATATGTGTCCGATGTCCTTTCTCACATCAACTCCATAGTTCTACAATCTTTGTCATCATGGCCCACTGACTTGTAAAAGGTGCAATATGAGTTATTTGGGACGGTTTGGTATTTATGCATCACCAGGCAGTGATAGGGGTTGTGACCCGGTTTGTTACAGACTTCACACCATGGTCCACCTGTGGGTAATGGGTTTGGCATTCCTGCTGCCATATACTGCACAAATGTTGGACATTCGTTCTTGTGGTGGCCTTCCGTCCTGCATGTGGTACATGAAACAACTTCATGTTTGTATTTTCTCTTATTCTGGTTTAGTTGAAAAGTTAAGTTCTTCAAGTCCTCCTTCAGCTATTCAATAGCTGGGGTCCGTTTGTTGGTACTGGTTTTCTTCCAGTTACAAGGCTGCCTGCAGAGCCTCTGCCCACGTCTAGAAATTTTGTTGTCACAATGGATATTTTAAGTGTGGGAGTAGTGAATTGACAAATAAGTGCCGATGTTGCATGTTGGTCATGATGTATTTTAAATTTCCCTTCAGTCGCTTGAATCTCTGGTCAATCTCCCATACAGATTCTCCTGGTTTCTGTCGTATTTCTATCATCTCATTCATGCATTGATCCTTTGAGCTCAGCTTCTGGAACTCATTTATCAGTAACTTCTTAATGTATGTCAGTGTCCTTGTCGTCCCGTGTGCACTATTTGCATCTAAGATCATGTACCAGTCTAGTGCGCGATCTCTTAGTGTAATCGCTAACTGCGCAAGTTTGGTATCTTCATCAGTGATCTGTTTTGCTTCCCAGATCTTCGCACAAATGAACAAGTGTTTATGAGGGTGTTTTGTTGCCTCTCCTCGAAATTCTGGTAACCTAATGGTAGGATCGTGTCCTGCCATTCTGAATGTTGAACTACTACCTCCGCATGGTGTAGATACTTGACTAGTGCTGCCTGAATTGGCTCCTCCAATTGTTGTTCCTTGTGTATATGTACTTTCGGTTGTCTGACTGCTTCTGAACTTTGGTTGTCTAAACGATGGTGTTCTCTTTGGCATATTAGTTGCGCATGGGTTTATGGGTTCCACACTAACATTAATATGGATAGGATTGATGCCTTCTCTTCCCATTCTTGGACCTCTCATCTTCCTCTCATATGTTGCGCGCAGAATTTCCTCAATCTTCTCCACAACCCAAAGATCTTCTACCTCTTTCTCATCACTCGCCAAGCCTTACCTCATGGCTACGACTCTCTTCTTGGTATTCACCTTGTATTGGTAGGGTACTCCGCTACGCGTCTTTCCAGCTAACGCAATGATCTACTTGATCTGGTCATCATCCATCATGATCAGGTCCAAGGGTTCCTCCTGCTTGCCCTTATCCTTTCCTGCTTCCATTTTTTTTTCTGTCAGTGCTTCCCCCCCTCCCCCATGCATGCAGGGAAGTTTAGTTGTCTGACTCCATCGTTATTAATCCTTTGTTATACAACAATATCTTAATAGAAGTATACAATGATCGAATGTACCTTCCTCGAGGTCCATGTAGAAACTCTTGCTCTGTTGTGCTGTGTTGACTGCAAAATCTGTTATATAACCTGCCATAATACTGTCAAGCCAAAAATCTACTGCGTGGTTGAACTTGTTGTTCCCCTGTTGTAACTATTCAATCTATATTGGGGTCCACTCTATCTGTCAAATCTGATTCATTGCGTGGTTGTCTTTCAATCTTAGTATCCACTCCTGCAATAGATGTGGAAAATCACAGAAAAAGACTTTGTGTAAAACAATAAACACATATTTCTCAATATATTTGTGAGGTGTTAGTCTAGGGTTTCTATTACCTTTCTATGCAAACTCTAGCTCCTTAGTTCTTAGCCAAGTTTTGATCTCTTCTTTTGTGGGATTCAACGGTCTCAACATTCCCTTCTAGTGGCTCATTGCTCTCTGCCCTAACCTTTTCTTGATCTGCCTCTAACAGATCTTCGACTTATCTTCCTTATTCGATCCTCCCCTGTTCCTACCAACGACAACGAAACCATTTGTTGGCTACTACTCTCTATACTGTTTGAGATTATTGACCCAGGGTTCATGTTTGTTCGGGTTTCCAACAAAGCTTCTAAAACTATTGGCCCTCCTGGACCGATGATTTTAGGGGCTAAATTTTGGTCATGGGCTAATTTTCCATGGTTTTTCCAAAAAATAGATTCGCTATTTTAAAAATGATTCGCCCAAATTCTATAGTATAAATTTATTTTACCTTAAAAATTGCCAAAATTTTATAAAAACTATATAAAATCCTTATAAATTTGAATATTTTTACAAAAATATCTCCAAACATTTATAGTTTGGATATGAAGGATTAGTAAGATTCGCCAAGGTTTCCACATTTTAAAATAAATTTCCATCCTTAAAATCACCCCTGCTCCTGGTAAACCAGAAGGTAACGCAACACAGAATGCACTATGCAGTCTCACCCGAGATAGCTTTAATGGGTGGTTGTAAGACTTAGGTGTTTACAGCCTAGGATTGAGTGTGAGATAAGCGAGATGTATATTGAGCCGTTTATTATAACTTGTAAACACAATATACTGTTATCGATGAGTAAGCAGGAAATATAACAACTCATTCATTCAGCATAATAATAACTGCTTCAGACAACAAAGATATGCAAGCATTCATCACATAACATAGATATTATCGTGGTTCACCCCCTCCTGGGCTATGTCCACAAAGATTTGGCGCTCATCTCTTTTATTATATTATTTCTGCATCTACAGTGTTGCGTGCTTACAACTCTTCTCAGTCGGGTAAGATCTATATGAGGCAGACTAGATCGCACCAGGCTCCTTAGCCTGCGACCTAACCCTCAAGATCTACCCTCCTTCTTCCTCTCTAGCTCAACAACTTATGAAAAATAGGTCATACATCAAAACCATTACATATCGGATCAACTCATGTGTAACTACAATAGCCACAACAATCAGAATCCCCTATGATACCTAAGTATCACTATTTATACATTTATGGATCTTCATCCATTACAATACATTACCAAAACCCTAACCCTATCGTCATTAGGTCTTCCCTCGCATGTGCGCATGTTGTTCTTCCTTCCATCTGTCACTTTCCTCGTGCACGCTTTCTTTCCCAAAAATGCCTTGCTTTTCCGCCTTGGCCTTTGGCCTGCCTCCAACACTCCTTCATCACTAGTATCCCCAAGGGTTGACTAAAGGTGCTCCCCTACCCAAGTCTAGCATTTATCAAATGGGCAGTGGGAATTTTTCGGATAACTCTTTTCTTACTATCTTGGGAGGCAAAAAGTCAATGGAGAATACCATGGAATATATCCAAATTTTTAATGAGGCCTTAGTTCCTAAACTTCAAAAGGCCAAAACCCATTGCCACATGTTAGCTTAGGTTGACACCCTTTATTGGATAACCTATCAAGGATTGGATTAGATTCAATGTAATCAAGTGTTTAAATTTGAAGGGATACCCTTTTCTTTTCAAGCTTTGCTAAAATAACTCTAGGAGGTGGTTTTGCAACAAATAGCTAAGAAAGCAAATAAGTGGATTTTATTGACTCTATCCTTAGAAGTCAAATTATAGATATATCCCAAGTTTATTTTTTCCACTCATGTGTATTATTCATCTTTTTGGGTTCCATCCATTACGACCTATTAATGGCTAGAGAATCTCCTCTGAAACATTCTTAATACCATATATGAAAGGGGGCTTCTATTAGGTTAATTGGGAGCTTTTTTGTAGTCCAAAGGAATAAGGTGGTTTTAGGATGATTTGGTGATTTCATCAAGCCCATGTCCTACGTCAAAAAATTGGTGATTAGGGTTGTGGAAGGTAAATATAATGAGAAAGTTCTCCTACAAGATATCATTCTGAGAGGGTCCCTATTAGGGAAACAATGTTGGAAAAATATCAACTTACAAACTATGTTGTTGAATTTGACCAAAGTCCAAATCTAGGGTACCTTTTTGGATTAAAGT
>ML778251.1:116442-132426 GCA_009831015.1 Picea engelmannii | reverse complement strand
ATGACGTCATGTTAGCAACATTTTTTAGGGTTTTATTATGACATTTAATGTAAAAACTAGATATTATTTGTAACTAGCCATGTCAACCTTTTTGACCTAATTTTGGCCATTAGTATTGTATAAATAGGGGGGAAATCCCTCTTATTTATCATCATCTTTCACTCACACTTGTGAGGTATGAAGTTTGAGCCCTACTTAGGGTTTTATGACTGAAATTTAGTGCGCACTTGTTGGAGGAGGCTAATCTTTGTGTTTTTTGGCATTTTCTTGGTGGAAAGTCTTCGGCTAGGGCATATGCTAGATTATTCTTAGTGAATGTAAGTGAAATTCTGCAATTCTTCTTTCTTTTGAATGATTATAGTATCTTTACTTTGCATTTTACTAATATTATGAAATTTCTAGCTTAAAACCCTAAGATATTAAGAACATGTTTTTTTTTTAAACAGGAACGGTTATGTTTTGATATTAAAATTCGCGGCATAAATGCCCATTTACAGTCTTCCAGATTTGTTGGGCCAATTCCCAATGTTCCCAAAAATCCAGAATCCCCCCATCTCTAGATTTGATATAACGTCGTTTCTTGGACTAAAAAATTACCTTTAGTGACAAGATATCCCCTAACTTAAAAACACATACAAACTGTTGAAGTAAAAAGCAGAAAAACATGAAAGCACAGCTAAGGAATTGGGTCCCAATTTTCCTTATCGTTCCATAATAGAGTGCCCACAGGAAGAAGAGAAACTCTATTTTCTTCCACGTCCGCCTCTTTGTTGTTGTTCCTCAGAACATGGAAGAAGTTGATCTTTTGGAAGAGCCTAGCAATCATGTTAATTCTCACCATCAATCTAGATAGCCGGAGGTCCTTCGGATTTGAGTTTTCCACTAGCATTTTTATGAGTGTTTGGGAGTTGTCGATGATCTTTGCTTCCTTGATGCGTGCCTTTTGTAAGATCTTGAGACCTTGCATCAAAGCCATCGCCTCTGATTGGGTATTGGTGTCTTGGCCTAATCTCCATGCATACCTATGCTCAATTTGTCCCTCTATATTCTCGATGACTCCACCTGCACCTGCATTCCCCGGATTTCCTTTTGCTGCCCCATCGAAAAACAAAGAGTAACAGTCAATTTCCTGGTTCCAATTGGTGAAGCTATTTTATGGCATTCTAATTTGCCAATCTTTTACCTTTTTCGACTGGATTTCTGCGTTGGAGAAATTCAGTCCCAACAATTTCCCCCACTCCACCTCATTAGGGGAGAGATTTTTATCGGTGATGGTCCTTATATGCTCCTTCATGAAATTTTTGAGGGTGGTTAAAATCTTGGTCTTGACAATATTTGCATTATGCTTTTTTTCCTGGACGATCCTATTGTTTCATTCCAACCAAATTTTCTAGCAGATCAGCTTTGGCAGGACCAGCCAAGCGGCCTTGAACCAACTATTATTTGGAATTTGTCTAGGGTAATGGTGCATCCAGTTCACATGTAAATAAAAAATGGAGGATGGAAGCATTGTTTGCACAGGGCAATGGTTCAAAACATCGCCCTAGACTTCTAAAGCGAATTTGCAATTCAGCGTAATATGTTGGGCATTTTCTTCATTCTCCAAACAAAGGTAGCATCTGGAGGGGCCGTGGAAGCCTTTTCTCACAAGATTTTCTATTGTAAGAACCCGATTGTGGCAGAGCAACCAATTGAATAAATCGATTTTGGTAATGCACTTCTGTTTCCGAAGGCCTTTCCATAGCGCTGGGCATGGGGGAGCATAGGGAATTTCTCGCAACATTTTATAACCAAGTGCCACAGAGTAAGAGCTAGTATACATCCCCCAGCCTCTCTGGTCATGCTTCTTCTCGTGTATTGGAGCCTTCCCTTTGAGCCTGGCATGTAGGTTCAACCAAGCATTTTCGAGATTACTCGACAGATCCGGCTTCATCCAGTCCAGCCAGACTTTATCGTTCCAAATGGAGATGTCTCATAGAGAGACCAGGCTTGCGTTCTTCATCCAAATACGTAGGTCGTGAAGCTCACAGACATCCACTAGGGGTGCCTCATTCATTATACGATCCTCCCATAGATCAATGGATTTACCATTCCCCGGGACCCAGAAAAGATTGTCTTATATGAGAGTTTGGGCTTGCATATAGAGTTTATGAATTTGTGATCCATTAGCGGCTTGGCCAGGTTTGTCTAGACTACGTTTTCTTGGGCCAGAGAATTATTTCTTCTAGAGGGCACATTGAGCCCAACTGAACTTAGGGGCAACCTGCCTCCAAATAATTTTGGCACCCAACGCTAAATTTTGAATTCTCATATCTTTGAAATCCAGGCCTCCCTCTACAAATGGCTTGGTAACTTTATCCCAATTGATAAGGGGCAATCTATTTCTATTATGTTTTCCACCTTTCCACAAAAAAGTTCTTACTATGCCTTCCATTTTTTTGAGAATTCCCAGAGGAGCAAGCATAAGGGAAGCTTGATAGATTGGGAGGTTGTTCAAAACTGATTTAATGAGCACCGTCTTCCCTGCAAGATTCAACCAAGAGAAGCCCGAGGCTTGCAATTTATTTTTAAATTTGTCTAGAAGGGGGATCCAATCTTTACCTAAAGGTTTCTTCTGAAGAATCGGCAGTCCAAGATACTTAAAGGAAGTCCAGTGCATGGAACCGAAAAATCTGGCTATGGCATTAATGTCATTTTGAGACACATTCCAGCCATAGAAATGGCACTTCTCAGCATTCAATTTACTGCCTGAGGCCTCACAGAACTCATCCACCACTAATTTAAATTGAGAGGCAGTGTGGACAGTAGCTACCCCAAGGAGAAGGGAATCATCTACGAATAAAGCATGGTTAATTTCTTTTACTCCTCTCGCAATTTGAAGGCCCAGAATATCCTGGTCAATTCTTCTTTCTTCCAAGATAAAGTTTAGGGCAAAGGCTTGGACGACATAGAGAATGGGTGAGAGAGGGAATCCTTGCCTGAGCCCTTGCGATGTTTTGAAGAAATCTGCATCTCTCCCATTCACCAGCGGAGCAATCCAAGGCTCAGAAATGCATGCTTTGATCCAATTTATGAAGCTAGTCCCAAAACCAAACTTGTACAAAAATTTGAACGAAAAAGAGTGCCTAACCCTGTCAAAAGCATTTGCGAAGTCAATCTTGGCTATCATACCTTTTTCTTTTCTCTTCAGACTTGAGTGAAGCACCTCTTGGACTAGGATTATATTATCCATGATTTTCCTTCCTTGAACAAAGCCCCCTTCATTCTCTAGAATGAGGTTTGAAAGAATCCCTTTCAGTCTGTTGGTGATCACCTTTGTGATGATCTTGTATCCAATGTTGCAAAGGGAAATGGGGCAAAACCTATTGAAGGAGTTTGCACCCTTTTCTTTCAGAATGAGGGCTAGGAAGGTAGAGTTCGTACTGCCCCCAAATTTTTTACAGTCTTGGGATTTTAAAACCATTTTATGTAGATATTTTTTCACAATTTGCCAACAGGTTTGGATGAAATTTGTTGTAAACCCATCAGGGCCTGGAGCTTTATCAGGACTCATGGAAAACAGGGCAGCCTTTATTTCTTTCCTAGTGACCTTAGTCTCAAGCTTCTGATTCATTCTAGCTATGATTTTAATAGGTATTTCATTTAGGAGGTTATCACTGCATCCCTGCGCCTCTGCTTCATTAAAAAGATTTTTAAAGTGAGTGTAGGCAACCTTTTTAATGCTTGAAAAGTCCCCATAAGTATGTGTGTCATCCTTTATCTCTGAAATGGAGTTGTAACCTCTTCTAGCTTGGGCTTTCTTGTGGAATAAAGAAGTGTTTCTGTCTCCAAATTTCAACCAAAGACTTCTGGATTTTTGCCTCCAGTATTCCTCCTCCTGTCTGCAGGCATTCTAAAAATTTTGTTGTATCTCTTCCTCTCTTTTTAGAGTATCGCTCAAAATTTCAGCCTCTTCCATGTTGTCTTGATGAGACTCAAGAGCTTCTTGGGTTTTCTTTCTTTCCTCCACAGGACTAGGAATGATTTTAGCCCAGCTTTTCAAAGCTGACTTGACTCTTCTTAGCTTCTCCTCCCAAACAAAGAATGGAGACCCCATGACCGGTGTCTTCCATATTTCTTCGACCTTATTTAAAAATTCCTTTTGGTTTATTCAAAGAGGACTAAATCGAAAGGGGATAGGACCTAAATTCCTTTGGGCTGAGAGAGTTCGCTTTATAGGCTTATGATCTGAAATGTTGTTAGATAGAATATTCATTTTCATGTCAAGACCAAGAAGGAGATAGGAAATTTGAAGGAGAAATCTATCTAATCTGGTAGCGATGTGCCGAGGAACCACCCGTTTATTTGACCAGGTGTACTTACCTCAGTAAGGCTTGATATCAAAGAGATCCCAGTCGTGGATGAGGTCCTCCACCCACTCTCGAGCTGGATCTCTTACAATACAACCCCCTCACTTTTTTCTTTGGCTGAGGGAGATGTTCAGGTCCCCTGCAATTATAATATTTTCTAGGACTTCCTCGTCTGCTAAGGATCTCAAAGAGTCCCAACAAGATTTATTTTCCCCTGCATTTACTAGAACATATATATTGAAAAGACCGAAAACCTCCTTCGAGTCTATATGCTGAAATTTTGTGAACATCCAGTGAACATTTTTTTTCTCAGCTACCATATTGAATTTAGAAGCATTCCAAAGAGTGCCTAGACCTCTGGATGCCCCTCTAGCTGAGACAGCCTTTGTCCCGCCTTTGCTCCAGTAACTTTTGTTGTTTTGATGGAAGAGATTTTCCTCCAATTTTGTCTCCTGGACGAGCATTATGTCTGGGTTTTCTGTCATGATTAGGGTTTTCATGGCTTCTTCTTTCATCTTACTTCCCAAACCTCTGCAATTCCAAGAGATCACTTTCATTATTTATTTTTATGAGAGTGGGGGGGGCCTTTGGATCCCTGTCCTTAGTTTCTTGCCAGCTTAGGGGTTTTAGCCAAAAAAATTTCCAAAGTTGGTTGACTTCCCTGCACTTTGTCTTTATATGTTTCTTTTTCTCTCTTGTCCCTGGATGATGGCCTTCCTCTTGCTGATATGTGGAGCATGGTGAGAGAGTCTCCTATCTCTCCTTCCTCCTCAGATTCTTCTGAGCTTTGGCTTTCCACATCGCTGGTTGTGCTTTTGTCTTTGGAAATTTCAGGTTCTCTTTCCCCATGCCTTGAGTCCTTTATCATTGCATCCTCAATTGACTCATTGTCTTCCGTTCTTGTTTTCTCCATATGCTCTTTCTGAGGTGGATCCCTTTCAGGGAGATCTTGAGAAACCAAGTCAAGGGTTTCAAACATATTTCCTGAATCTTTTGGGTGGATGATTTTCTGGGATGCGCTATTGCCTTTGGATTGATATCCTTTTCTCTTTTCCTGTCCTACTGTATTTGAGACCTTGGGGTTAGTTTTGGATCTCTTGACCTATTTCCATCCTTCCTCTTTGCCCTTATCTTCCTCATTTTTTTTTTGACAATTTCTGGCAAAGTGACCATATTCGTGGCACCCCCGGCACTTGAACGAGAGTTGTTCATAGTCCAGTTTCTGAATATGAGACCAGCTTCCGACATTAATTTTGATAGCTTCCAGAATTCCTACTTCAAGGTCCACCTCCACACAGATTCGGGCGCAGTTTTATTGGTCTTTATTGTTTGCCTTGTCAATGAACTTGTCCAATGCATCTCCTATATGTTTCAATGAGTCCCAATTCCAACAATGTATTGGGAGGTTAGGCAGTTTGACCCAAACTGGAACTGCCGAAGGATTGTCCTCTTCTGGGTCGAAGTCTGGAGTCCACTTATTTAGATACAGTCCTTCGGGTCCCATGAAGTATGGGCCATTCCTGAAGATCAGCTTCTTATCCTCTTTGGAGGTGAATTCAAAGAGGAAATAACCTCTACCCATGAAGTGAGAGGTGACATTCTGTTTGATCAACGACTTCCAATTTTTTATCACCCAGGTTTTAGTGGCTTTAGGGGACGGCCATATGCCAGTGAACTGCCCCACAAGTGTGCGTTCAGACATTGATAAGGCTACCTATATAGGAATATCCAATGGGAGAGATACCTCCGACATTTCTTCCAATCTTTTGACAAATTTCGAGCATTCCGCCTTCTTCTTCTTGGGAAAAGATTTAATCAGCGAACTGAAAGTGGCATCGTTTGGGAGTGGTGAAGGAGGATGGGGAGGAGAGGAAGACCTAGGCGAGCCCTGCTCCTCCATGGCTGTGGAAACCCTAGCAGCGGAATTGTAGAGCGATGGCATGCACGTGAAAAAAGTACATCCCAGAACTTGTTGTACTTTCTCCTTCAAAATTTGTGATGTTACTCCACTTGTTGTTAGTCATTATCACTCTGCTTCAACTCTCTATATCTCTATTGCAACACTTTCTGTAACTCTACTGCAACTCACTATAACTCTGCTGAAACTCTATTGCAACTCACTATAACTCTGTTGTAACTCTGTTGTAACTCTGCTACACACCCTAGCACCTCGGTGCGACTCTGCTGTAACTCTTCGGATATTAAGCACATGTTATTTTCCTTATCTCAATAGATATTCACCTACTAGATTTTGCCAATAAGTCATTTTTCTTGAAGTCATTGCTAAGGGCCTTGCCACTGCAACACCCTAGCATTTATTGCTTCATCTTAGCCATCATTTTCTTCATCTTTGAGTTAAAAAGGGAGGGAACTCTACCAAGGCCTAGGGTTACCTACACCTTAGTAGTTATTTTCCCCTAGGGTTTGGTGGTTGAAGCCTTGGCTTACCAACACTTCAACTATCAACATCTCTTGTCTTTGGCTCTCCTATTATCATCATTTTCTTTCAACATTTGTTGACACTTTATTGACTCCATTTTCCCTAAAATAAATTACTATTCTAATCCCTCCCTTGAGTAATTGATCAACTCAACCTTCAAAACCTACTCTTTGAACAACCTACTAACACTTTCTAACCCTAGAATAGCCTAACCTAGTAACATCATCGTTGTTACTAAAATAAGCTACAACCATTAGATGCAGAATTAAAATCTCAAGAAACCAATTGTAAAGCCTGAATTATACTTTGTCTTATGTGCTTATGTCAAATGCTAATGTTATGACTTCAACAATTAATGGTTTTCAATAATTTTGAAGCTATTTTCAAGACATTTTATGTGAAGTATTGCTCTATAAACATTGTTGTTATAATATTTCTATTTACTTCATCATATTTAGCAAATTTATTTTAATAAGAAAGTCCATGGTTTTATGAAGTGCTAACCAGCAAGTGCACTTGCAAATATATAGTTTTCTTGTTGCTTTGTTCCGGGCAAGTACGCTTCTGACATATTGTCTCTTCATTGGTTATTAAAACCAAACTTTTTGATCGGTGGTGACTTGTGAGAGGGTACCTTTACCTAGATACTTTGAATTTACCTTCTCAAAACCCGAGGTCATCGGGGACGTCTCCCATGGGCCTACCACCCTAATTAGAAAGGGACATCCTATTGAGGTGACAGTGATAGGATAGTCTCTCCTTACGCCAATTTGCTTTCCATTTTACCTCTTCTTCTATCAAAGTACAAATTGTGCGATAACAGGTATCGGAGAAGGATGAGACATCCCAAAGGGAAACAATAGGCTATATTTGGAAGGAAAAGGTAGTTTCTTACTATACTAGTCTTGGAACTGAACAAGGGTAAACTAGTCATTCAATGGGTTCTTTAGGTGGATAAACTATTTTTACTAGTGATGGGTTTATTGGCACTAGCTCTTGATATCTTAATGTATCTACATTGGTTGTTGATGGGTATGGGACTCTAGGAAATGATAAGAAATGTCCAAAAAGTTGGAACATTGCTTAATGTGCAAATTATCAAAACATGTACCAAAAATCAAAACATGGTAAAAATCTCAAAACATGTAAACATATGCAAAAAGTCAAAACTATGGGTGGGTTACTAGGTTAGATTCTTGAATTTGCTCAATTGGGTTATCAAAGTAAACTCTTTAGTCAAATCAATGGACTATGCATTTTCGCTAGGCAATCTGAGCACTTTATATTGGATATGCAACTTCTACTATCAACCATGATTTCAAAAGTATGCCATTATATAATAGGCAATAAGCACTAAACAATTCATTGTTTTTTGTAGAAAGGACAATACCTTGTGAACTTGTAATTGCCAAGATTACACACTATAGATAAATCGTTAAAATTTATTTTCCTATCAACTAGTCATATTGGCCACAATTGTAATGTTGATAGTAAAAATGTTGTTTTTCTCTAATCCTCCTTGAGTTACACTATGTGTGTTTCTATGGTTTTCATTAAAAAATGATCAAAATAAAGAAAACAAAGATATAGAATAAAAACTTACTTATCGGTTTCAATTACCAACTTATGTGAATACTTCCTTGTTCAACATATAAAGGATTATGGCACCCACTGTATCATGCCTGACAAATATGTTATGCAATATACATACTTCTTTATGTTTTTTATAAAGTCATGTACAGGTAGGTTGGGAAGATTTATAACTTACCAAACCCCAAGTAGGAACTTGAATGACCCCCTTCATTTTCATGACCCTTGAATTGAATGACCATTGGAGGAATGTCGAACTTGAGGTAAATGACCCAGGAAAGCATAGTGTTTCAATCACTAAGAAAGTATTACCAACAACTCAATATGTGCACATAGCACTAGTTGTATTTTAGCTAACAATTTGATCTCTATATATTATAACCACATTACAAATAAGTCGAATGTAACAAGAAATGGATGCTTGATGCATAATAGTGATTTGTATACCAATCAACATTATTTGTTTCATGATATTTGGGAAGAAGAAAGGCTTGAGGGTGACAAGATTAAGAGACAAACACATCATGATAATAGGAGGATCAAGGGGCATTGGCCTTGCTATGTGGGCATGCACTTTCTAGCTTTCTCATCAGTCGACAAGAGTGGTAACCTTACCTTACTGCACTATTGGCTAGAGATGCATTCATTCCACCATGTATTTTTCAATGTAAGTGGTATTTCATATTAGGGAGTTCCTTATTGCTCATTTTAGTACTTGTTCGTTAAGCTAATTCAAATTTCAAGACTCGGTCCTAAAAATGCTACAAGGGTACAATGGATGGTGTAGGTGTATAAACTTATTTTTGTGCTAGTTCTCCAAGTTAATGAAAAATCCAAAGCCTTGCTAAAAATGTAATAGGTGTGAAATGGATGGTGGAGGTGTACACGCTTATTTATATTCTCGAAGTTAATCCAAATTCAAATGAAAAAGGGGGAATTACATTATAATCTAAAACAACATGCATGGACGCCAAAGAGATACAATCAGTTCAAAAATGCAAGTAGTCTTGCAACATAGTCTAAGAAAATAACCATTGTATCTAATAAGATCAACAAGTATACTATCCCATGTTCCCAAAACTCAAAAATTTTCCCCTTATACAGTTTATAAAATACCCCTAGAATAAGTATACAAAAATAGAGCATTTAAACTAAGTTGCTTAGCTAGTGTCGCCATCAAACCACCAATTCTCTACTTCTGGAATCAGAGTGTTTAAGTCCAGTGGGTTTGGAGCCATGGCAGGGGAGGAAGATACTTCATACTATTCAGTTGTTGTTGGAGATGCTGCTATTTGTTGAGGTTGGGCCTTCAAATCCTCAATTTGCTACCGAAGGGCATGATATTCATCTTTCAGTTGAGATATTTCCCATCTATGCCTTGCAGATTCTTTGAGTGCAATGATTAAGTGAGAGGAGAGTCCATTGAATCTAATCTTGAGAGTGAAGACCGAGTTATAGGTGTCATCCAATTCACCTTATAACTATTCTATTTGATGCATCCTTCTCCCTGATCGACGAGCGACCACTTTTGTTTTCTAAATCCATAATTCTTTGGAGGAGGAATGAGCACAGAGAGATCGACAATACCCAAAAGAATATAATGAATCATAACGACATTCCCTTCGATCCCGAATTCCATCCACATACGCATTCCCAAGCTGTTATTTGTTGCCCATCTTTGAAAATCACAGTGAAATGTTACAATTGATCTTCCTATACGTTCTCCCATCCCACATTCTTGAAAATTCATACTTCAAGCAAGTTGAAAGGACTACAGCCTTTGGGGGAATTTGTGGCACAATAAGAGCACTGCATGTTGAGAACATGTTTGAAGTGGAATGACCTGGAGGTGACTTATGTTGACTATGTTGTATTTATCATGATGAAGTAATGTGTCATGTGTCAATGGGAGGATTAGGTGGTGAGATCTCGAGGTGGGGGGGTGCCCCCCCCCCCTCCTTCCTTTTTTATTTTTAATATTTTTTTGAATTAGACTTAAGGAGACAAAGAAACATGCCCTGATCTTTGAAGAGAGGAACCCTGGGGATTCCTGGGTGGACTTGAGCTCTTCCATTTTTCTATTCATGGGATATTTTCAAAATATTGCGTACCATTAACTAAGAGAGTGCCATCCTGGAGTCGCAATGCTTGATTGGCCAAACTATCAGCCTCTTGATTTTTTATTCTCAACACGTGAAAGAAGCTGATGAAGTTAAAAGTTTGAGTTTTCATGTGAATTATGCTAATAAAGCGTCGAAGATGAATGATATTAGAGTTGGAACAAAACCTTGCATGCTTGATTATCAATTTAGAGACTCATGTCACCATAAGGTTGGGGATACTCAGTCCCTTTTCCAATTTTAATTCATGGAGGAGAGTGTATGCCTCTACTTGATTGTTTGTAGAGATGCTTATGTTCCATGCATACAATAATTTCTTATTTCCTCCTGAGTCATAAAGCACCCCTCCTGCACCTGTTGCCCCGAGAAAGCATTGTAACTTCAATTACCAGACCTTTTCAAATTCATCGTCAACAAATACATCATGATTGTAGTGGCCATTGTTTTAAGAAGTATACATGAAATTTAATTTGATTTCTCATACAATTTAAATGGAATAAATGATTATTACATCTTAAATTTAAATTTTGTGTTAAATATAAACTTTAAAGTTATTATGATTAACTTTTAATTAAGTATATTGATTTTTTTGTTTGTTTTAATTAAGTATATTGATTTTGTTGTTGTTGTTGAGAAGGTAGTTAAATAGGGGGAGAATACATTGATTTTAATTAAAAAAAGCTATTGTGAATTTGTTTTTATAAAATTTATAATTTATAACTAAATTATTAATAAAAATATAATAGTAAGTTCGTTAAATATAAATTTATTTAAATTTATAATATGTATTTTAAGAAATTAAATTTATTGAAATGTAAATTTTTAATTTTTCAAATTTAAAAAAACCACTTTTCTATATCTAATAAATTTAAACTTAAAATTAATTTCAATTTATATTTCAAATTTTTAGTTTTAATTTTTTTACACATGAATAAACAATTTATTTAAATTTATAATATGTATTTTAAGAAATTAAGTGTATTGAAATGTAAATTTTTAATTTTTCAAATTAAAAAAAAAACACTTTTCAATATCTAATAAATTTAAACTTAAAATTAATTTCAATTTATATTTCAAATTTTTAATTTTAATTTGTTTACACATGAATAAACATTGTAACATGTATTTATTTCCCTAACAATGTAAAATGTTTACACATTAATAAACAATGTAACATGTTTACACATGAATAAACAATGTAACTTGTATTTATTTCCCTAACAATGTAACCTGTTTAGACATGAATAAACAATGTAACATGTATTTATTTCCCTAGATTAAAACTACTTATTATTTAAGTATTAATTCCATTGAAATAAATACACAAAACATTAATAATATTTTAAACTAGCATTTTAAAGTGTTTGAAAATAGATGTACCAAGTATAAAGAAAGAACGAGAAAAAAGAGGGATGGAAAACTTTATAATTAAAAGAAGTAGAAGTTTACTTTTAGCTTTTATGACTTACATTTTATATTTTCATCAATTAACTTAGTTATTTAATTTTTTATTATTAAATATTTTTCTAAAGCTTTATTAAAAGAAATATGTGTGTTGAGTTGTAGTTTTGGGGCTTTAAAAGTCCAAAATTAAAATATGTATATGATTATAAGCCACATAGAAAGATGCTAAAACAAAAAATGGTGGTTCTTTGACTACAATAAAGATTGACATAAAAGATAACCAACAATGTAAAATCCCTTATTTAGAGGAGGGTCATGATCATGTGAGTTCATGCCACACCTGGTAAGTGGTGGCTCGTTAACATGTAACGCAAGGATCCATCCATCTTCTCCCTATTGCTTAGGGCACTTCTCCATTGAAATAGTCAATTAAACCCAGGGAATTTATCATTCTATGTTCAAGGAGAAGGTGGGTCAATGTCATGCATAGGACTTTGGCTTTGACATTCATTATGTTCTAGAACTAGGCTACTTTCTTTGTGGCACAACTTTCCGCCAAAGAGGTATGAGTGAGTTAAGTCAGGGGGAGAATGTAGCTTCAACAAAACATGACTTATTAGTCATGTTGTGAACCCATAGAACTCCATCAATTGTTATAGATGTGCTTGCTTGCACTTGGATATGCAAGTGCAAGTTGGCATATAGAGAACCTCGATCATACAAGGTGAATTAATTGAAATGAACATATTTAAAAACACATACATTTCAATTTTTCTATATACAAAATAAGATCTTTGTTATAAGAGGTTGTCATATTTCTTGGAACTTTACTACCAAAGGGAACCTTTTACCAAGGAGAGTGGACTTCCAGGTTACAAACCCAAGGAGAAGTTGATCACATAAGTTTAAGGCCCATTCCTAGACTAACTTGGCATAGGGACAAAACTATAGGAGGTGCTTGACAATTTCATTTTTGTGGTAGAAAGGGCTCTTCTACTAAGACACTCCCAAATACTTCAAGTGTTACTCAAGAGGAAAATCACACAAAATCAAGGAGAATGCATATACAACATTTTTAGACTTAATAAAGTAATGTGAAATAGATAGAATTTGAGATAACCAAGTATACTATTTAGAGGCTAGTCTCCAAAGATTGTTTAACTTGGCATCTAGGACTAGCTTGGAGCTAAGACATCCATACCCATTGGCTATTTTATACTTCATGAAGCCTTTAGAGTAATTCCACTTCTAATCTCTCTACCAAAACACCAATCTAGGCACTCTGAGTTTGAGGAAAATTTCATCAATGACAAAATTTTGGACCCACTTGATTATAGGCCTATTGGATTGAAAAAGTTGAACTAATGCTTTTGAAAGATGCTCACAACTTCCATTTGTGTGAAACCATAAAATAGATACATTTCTTTGATGACACCCTTTGTGAACAACCACTTGGATGAGAAAAAAGTAGGGTCTTCCAAAGTTTTTCCTTCACACGTCATTGAGGGAGACCACCAAATACTGTAATGATTGTTGAATAGTAGGCATGTGCGAAGATAAGAAACCTTATAAAATATATGATGTTTGACATCTTTTGAGGCCTTATAAATACTCTAATCCACAAAGGTACCTTAGATTTGGACTTTGGTCAAAGTCAACAACATAGTTTGTAAGTTGAGATTTTTCCAACACTTTTTCCCTAATACGACCCCTCTCAGAATGATATCTTGTAGGAGCACTTTCTCATTGTATTGAACTTCCAAAACCCTAATCACCAATGTTTTGACATAGGACATGGGCTTGATGAACTCACCAAATCATCCTAAAACCAACTTATTCCGTTGGACTACAACAAAGCTCCCAATTAACCTAATGGAAGCCCTTTTTCATACATGGTAGCATTAAGAATG
This sequence comes from Picea engelmannii, assembly GCA_009831015.1. Taxonomy (NCBI): domain Eukaryota; kingdom Viridiplantae; phylum Streptophyta; class Pinopsida; order Pinales; family Pinaceae; genus Picea; species Picea engelmannii. The sequence goes on along the minus strand of ML778251.1, from coordinate 118,613 downwards.
TTTCAGAGGAGCTTCTCCAACCATTAATAGGTCGTAATGGATGGAACCCAACAAGATGAATAATACACATGAGTGGAAAAAAGAAACTCGGGATATATCTATAATTTGACTTCTAAGGATAGAGTCAATGAAATCCACTTGTTCGCTTTCTTAGCTATTTGTTGCAAAACCACCTCCTAGAGTTATTTTAGCAAAGCTTGAAAAGTAAAGGGTATCCCTTGAAATTTAAACACTTGATTGCATTGAATCTAATACAACCCTTGATAGGTTATCCAATTAAGGATGTGAACCTAAGCTAACATGTGACAATGGGTTTTGGCCTTTTGAAGTTTAGGAACTAAGGCCTCATTAAAAATTTGGATATATTCCATGGTATTCTACATTGACTTTTTCCCTCTCAAGATAGTAAGAAAAGAGTTATCTGGAAAATGCCCACTACCCATTTGATAAATGCTAGACTTGGGTAGGGGGGCACCTTTAGTCAACCCTTGAGGATACTAGTTATGAAGGAGGTAGTCAAGGGCCTCTACAACCATCGAATATAAGGGTTAGGGAAAGAGGGAAACCTTGTCTAATCAACTTAGACATACCAAATTCCTTAGGTTTATCTTGATTAACATACAAATAAGCTTAAGCATATAAGAATAGGGTGTCCATCACTTGGATAAAAAAATGACCAAAGCATAAATCCTATAACACGAACAAAATTAATGACCATTCAATGGGGTCATATGTTTTCTCAAATTCCAACTTGATAAATATTGATTTCAACCTGAGGCATTTGGACCATTCCATACCCTCCCAAAAAACTACTACATTATCAAAGAAACCTTGAATAATCAACTTGGACATACCAAATTTCTCAGATTTAGCTTGATTATCATACAAATAGGCTTAAGCATATGAGAATAGGGTTCCCACCACTTGGATTAAAAAATGACCAAATCCTGGAGCCTATAACAAGGAAAAAATGAATGACCACTCAATGCAGTCATCTATTTTCTCAAATTCCAACTTAATAAATAGTGATTTCAACCAAAGGCATATGGCCCATTCCACACCCTCCTAAAAAACTGTCGTGTTTTTTTTAATCTATAACAAGGGTTATCAAATTATACAAATATAGTTGTTGTATCTAGACTACAGACATAAATGGGAAATGAAATTAAAAAGCTCCAAATCGAATTTCTCACTCTAAAACCCTTGATATTCAATAAAGAAATAAACAACTGCAAAAACAAAGAAACTACGAGAACAACAAACTTGAAAGAATGAAAAAAAAATTATATTACCTCAATGGAATGTTTTTCATGCATATGTGGATGATTACTTGGAGAGAAATGGGCTCTTGGGCCTCCTCCTTGGGATGGTTTTTTGTGCTTCCCATATGTATAGTTTCTCTCTTCTCCTTATGGTATTAAGTGTTAGCACTGGAAGTCACCTCTGGATTGCGGCAGAGGTAAGCCTAGTACCCATCAGTTTGTATGTCACGATGAATAAATTAAAGGGGGTCGAATGGGTGCAGACTCAAGAACATATCGCTTTAACTCAGAAATCCGGACTAGGCAATGCACGAGAAGGTGAGGTCTTGATTTAACTTCAGTCAGTAAGTTGTAGTAAAGGGTGAGTAGGAGGAAGAACTGGTGAGGAAATGTAGAGGTCTTCTATGGACATCACACTACTACATATGGGTGGATTATTCCACGAAAATTATCCATGCTTCCACTAGTTTCATATTTTTTTTAAACAGGGCGGGATTTTCTTGGATATTGCCACGAAAGTTCATCACAATATTGACGAAAATCTTAATTTAACCTAGTCGGGATTTTCAACACTATAGCGACAAACTTTCATGGCAATAGCGACGAAAATTTTGCCTATCTCATTGGTCGGTGTTAATGGCTAGTTGACTATTTTATCTATATATACGTGACTTTAAGAGACTTTGTGACACAATTGCTATAGTTGCGACACTTTTCTTGGATTTTGTTTGAGCTGTTTATTTTTTCTGCCACCCACTGGTTGACAAAATCCAATTCTTGATCTACATAGCTTGGATTTTGAACTTGCAAGGTTAGTATGTTATTTTTTATTGATGTACTCATTTAACTTGTAATTTTTTTTTCAAATGTCCAAATTGCATTTAGCTTATTTTTTCCTTGATAATATAT
>ML778250.1:852013-862503 GCA_009831015.1 Picea engelmannii | reverse complement strand
TTGTTGGGAAAAGAAACCATTATTCACACCGATCATCAACCTTTGCAATACTTACAATCACAGACAAAGCTACAGCAAGCTAGGCACTTCAGATGGATGGGTTTTCTTCAACAGTTTCATTTGGTAATCAGGTATAAGAAGGGTATTTTTAACAAAGTCGCTGATATGCTTTCAAGGCCTATTATTAGTGCTTCAATTATTCTTAAGCAGAGTTCTATAATGTATGAAAGTTATGTGGAACAATATGCTTTAGATATTGACTTTAAGGAAGTGTATGAAACTTTGTGTCACTCTAACCATGTTGAAGAATTGGATTATCGTATGCATAATAATCTCTTGTATCATCTTGGCAAGTTGTGTATTCCACAGGGGGAAAGAATCAACATTATAAGGGAAGCGCATTCTTCTCTTATTGCTGGTCATTTTGGTGTAGGCAAGACAGTGGCTAATTTGCAAAGGTACTGCTACTGGCCTAAGATGAATGAAAGTGTTTCGCGATATGTTCGAGGATGTTCGTTGTGTGCTACGAGTAAACTTAGCAATCGAAAGTTGGGTTTGTACACTCCACTTCCAGTTCCTTCTCGACTTTGGGAAAGTATTTCCATGGATTTTGTAGGTGGTTTACCTATGTCGAGACGAGGTCATGATTATCTTTATGTTGTGGTTGATCGTTTTAGCAAGATGTGTATTTTGATGCCTTGTACTAAGCAGGTAACGGCAGAACAAACGACACAGTTGTTCTTTCAAAATGTTTGGGTGCATTTTGGTTTGCCTAAGTCCATTATTTCTGATCGGGATTCTCGATTTGTTGGAAGTTTTTGATCAAGTTTATGGGCACTCATGGACACTAAACTTAAAAAGAGCACAACTTTTCATCCGCAGACAGATGGTCAGACAGAGGTGGTGAATCGTACAGTGGTGCATCTTCTTCATGCTTATTGCAGCAAGCATCCTAAACTTTGGGATGAACATTTACGCTACATTCAATATGCGTATAACCGAGCTAACCACTCTTCGACGCAAACGTCGCCATTTGAAGCATGTTTTGGCTATTTGCCCAAGTCGCCTTTAGATTTTATCTTTGGGAAAGATATCGCTGTTGATGGTCAATATGACATTGATAGGGCAGAGAAGTTCATTGAACAAATTCAGTCGATACATCAGGTGGTGCAAGAGCAGTTGGAAAAGAGTCAGGCGAAGTACAAGACGAGACATGACAAGCATCGTGTTGATCATAGTTTCCAAGTTGGAGATGAAGTTTGGCTTTACATCAGCAAGGAGAGGCTTAAAGGAGAAGGTAAAAAGTTAAAACCGATTCGATATGGTCCTTTCAAGATTATCGACAAGATTGGTAACAATGCTTTTTGTTTAGATTTGCCTCCTTATATGCAGATGTATGCAGTTGTTAATGTTGAGAATTTGAAGTTGTATGAGCCTCCATTGATCGATGATCAATGAGAACATGTTCAGATTCCTTCTATAGATGATTTCTCTCCAGAGTATCTAACAGAACTGCAGGAAGACACCATCCTTGATAGGAGGATGCGAACCTCAAAACGAAGAAATGTGGAGTATTTGCGAGTTGGTCTTAAAGGGACGAATCCAAGCAAGGCCAAGTGGATTGAGGTTGGAAGGATGAGGGAACTTTACCCTCATCTTCACATAGACTGAAAGTAGTCTTTTGGAGGTCCAAAAGCTTCCCAATGGAGAGGTGTGATTAGGGGATCAAATTTTGCTCAAAAATTCAAAGTGCTCGGAATCGCTTCAAACTGGACGAGAGCGTAGGCTTCGTCGTTGCGAACTCAACGCAACTCGTTTCGTCTCAAACGGACGTCGCGAGCGAGAGATATAGCGATTTGTTCGTCGAGTCAAACAGGTAAAAATTTTGATGCTGACTGTACAGTCCGTACAGGCTGACGTGGCAGGACCGTACAGACCGTACGGATGACGTGGCAACATCTGGTTGGTTGTTGAAGGCGAATAATATCGTGCCACGTGGCACCTCGGTAGTGGTTATTATTGTTGTTTGTAAAATGTATGGAGTCTGTGGGGTTCGACCCCCGGACCTCCCCACCGCACAAACACTTACACAAACTCCGATAACCAATCGGGCTACCGCTCATGCCTTGATATATATATATGTTTTGGATTAAATTTAAAGTCGCTTGTTGTTGGTATAGTTGGGCCGTGACTGGGCCGGGCCTAGCCCAGCCCTTGGTCGCGCGCTTTTCATATATATGTGACCACGGGTATATGTATGTATTCGCGCGCGCGTTTGTAATATGGTTTCAACGGTTGTAATATGCTTCCAACGGTTATATGGACGGAGCCCCATTTATTTTAGCGCGCGGTTTTATGACCCATACGCCCAGGTGCCTAGGCGGTTAGGGGCTGGCGCACCCTTAACCGTCCTACGGTTTGCACCGTTGGTGCGGTTGCGCCCGGTGCTGGGTTTTCACGCTTTAAATTGTGTGTGAGCCAGGTTCAAATGACAAGGGTGCATTTTGTAGAGGCAGAGACAACAAACTTGAAGAGGGAGACTTCCAGGAGGCCTAACTTCTTCGTTTTTCGACCGATTGAGGTGTCGAAAGAGCCTAGACAGGGGTTTTGGGATGCTCTGAAGCCATTGGAGCAGTCGGTTTGTCAGTTTGAGCATTGTAAGACATGTTTTTGAGCACTTTGAGCAATTAATAATAATGATCCATTGGACGCTGGACCAGGAGATGTAGCCCAAGAGAGGGGTGAACTCCTTTATCAAATTGCTGTGTTTATGTGCTTATGTTCAATGATTACGCTGTTGTCTATATGTAATTTGCATAAGTAATCCTTTTATTTATGTGTTGCAAACTGATCCATTTGCTTTAAACACATAACATTTACTTGCAATAAATTTTCAAGTTTTTCAAGTTTTCTTCATTTTTAGATCAACCTTTGTGGAGGGTGCGCTTACTCTTGAGTTACCCCATATTCATGCTATTTTTTCCAATCCCCCTTATCTACCTATTTTTAAGTCCTGCTTTATTATATTTGCAAGTTCCCCTTGTAAGGTTTCAAGCCATTAACATTGCATTTTTCAGATCGGGGTGAACACTAAAAGAGTAGAGCTCAAGTTTGGACTGGCTTTTGCTAGTCCTCTTTTCTATGATTCCTTTCTTTATTTAGCATCATTTTCTTATTCTTTTCATAGCAGTTGCGAAACAACCTCTGGGCCTTCAACCCCTCTTCTCATGAGAGAATGGACCATGACCCATTGTCGAAGTTTAGTACACTGTGAGAGGCTCCAAGATGGAAAGTGTTAAGAATGGTGGGGAATGGAATGCTACCCTTGAGAGAGCCTCTCAGTAGTACCCGTTATCCCAGGGTGGTGACAACACGGGACTAGAGCATAGAAGCTGACCACCAAGGTGAAATAAGGCAATTGACACAATTTCTGAAACCAGTGATCCATTATCCAACTTCAACCAAAGATCTTCATCCACATGCTCGATAAATTAAACACAACACTTTGCATAAAAGGACTAACATACCTCATGGTGACGATGGCTTATCGATTCCCATACTTTGGGTTGCTTGAATGTGGCTAGCCTTGGTTGACTTGTAGCTGTAAAGCTAAACAAGGGGGGTTGTCGGGCTGCCATTTGTGGACATGTTGATCATCATCATGGTTAGGATCATGTTCTCCATTGCAAGCTACAAGACATGATCTCCTTTAGTTACTCTAGGCATGGGGGGGTAACATCTCGCTCCAACATGGGGACATGTGCTCACCGTAGAGCGCATGAGAACTTCAACATCTCTGGTTGTCCAAAACCTGCAATCCTGTGCCCACTTCAACCGACAACACCCTTTAGAAGATCTGTCGATGGATGTGATCCATCGACTATCAGTGATAAATCCAAAACCATGCTATAAATAAAATTTTCTTTAGATACAAAATGATAAAGCAATAATATTCAATGATCAAGTGCAATTTCCTAAAGTGTATTCATTGTACAAATGAGGATGCAATATATATGGGAAAGATGCAAGACTATACTAACACGAATGCATGATGCAATATATACAAATGAGATGCAAGATGCAAATGTCCTAACCTACCTACCCTAAACTATGCTACAAGGTCAAGTCCTGTAAGGGAAATAGGGTTTGAGAAGGCCTCCTTTAACGGGCAATGATAACTTCTCCCTTTCAAGTGTTGCCAGGTTAAATGAGTTGAGACCAGCTTCGCTTACAATCCGGTAGGGTCCAATCCACAAACTATCAAACTTCTTAGGCATCCCTGGTTTCTCCCTTCTTTTGTCCCATAGTAGTACTTGGTCTCCTTTAAAATTCCTCTCTTTTGCTCTATGATCAAACATTTCCTTAATCTTCTCTTGGTTGTGTGCCATTTGATCCAAAGCAGTCCTCCTAGACTCATCTAGTTCTATAAATTGGTTAATCCTTTCTTGTAGAGCCTCACCATTAGTCATATACTATTGTGCAAAACGGAGGGTAGGAATCTAGAGGTTAATGGACAATTTGGCTTCCAATCCAGATACTAGCTCGAACGAGGTTTTTCCTATGGTAGTATTGGTTGTGATGCAATCTTTCCATAAAGCATACTTGATATTACTATCCCAGGCCTTCTTATTTTCTCCTACAATATTCTTGACAATATTCATTAGATTCTTATTACTTGGCTTTGCGAGGCCATTTCCTTGGGAATAGTAGTTGAAAGAATGAGAGAAGACAATCCCATACTCGAAGCAAAATTTTGCCAAAGAAAGGGAGATAAATGCCTTTTCATTGTTGGTAGTAATCTTAGCAGGGGCACCAAACCTTGTTATTATTCTATCCTCAAGAAAACTCATGACAACTTCCTCAATTGTCTTTTTTGTTGGGATGGCCTCTACCCACCTAGTGAAATAGTCATGTTATCGTGCAATCTGTGGATTAGGCAAAGCCCAACCCAATCCACGTAAGTGTGACAACTATGGGACTACCTACCCACCGTCACCTTATATAAACACTCCCCTCACTTTAGTGATGATGAAATCACCACAAGGGGAGAATCCTGGTGACCCTAGGGGGATTGAGATGGAAAGTGAGATGATGATGAGTGAGTCCCCTATAGGTCAAGCTTGGAGATGAAGAATGGCTTGGAAAAGAGTCTTGTGAATGAGGAGAAGGTTACCAAGTGTTTTGTACCTACAAAACAATGTCAACCCTTCCCGAAATAAGACAAATGATCATAAACCAAACCTTAAATCAATGGGGAATAAGCAAGATAGGCTTGCTGTCCCAAATTGCAGCAGTATGGAAATATATAGATCAACGAACAAATATGTTACTAGTTGCAAAATCAACCATTCAAAACATCAAATAATTATTGAGTAATCAAGCTCTAAACATGTAGAAAATATTCTAATATTTAGACAAAAGTTTTGATGGTAAATTAGGGCTTCTAAATGTTGTTATCAACAATATATTAGAGCATCCTTGTGGCTGTAGCAAACTTTTGCTACAACAAGAAGTTCCAACCATTGAAATTCACAAGAAAAATACTTAAACAAAAACCATTAACAAGAAGAATAATTAGTACTATTTACTTGCAATTTTCAGCGGTAAAAAGAGTGAGACAAGATAATGAAAGAGTGATTTGCTGCAACCCTAATGGATGTAGCTTTTAGTTTATAACAACAAGAGAATCACTTGGCTAAAGAAGATGCCTTAGAGGCTCAATGATGTTTGTAACAAGTAAAATCAATACCAATTTAGACAATTGCAATATCTCGACATTTCACGCATATCAATGCAATGATTTTATTTCTCCAATGTAAATTAGATTAGTGCCTTATCAATTGGGTTATGGGGTCTCTTGTTGTAAGGGCTAGTTGTGTTACCTCCCTCGGGGTGTAAGGCTTTTACTCCCTAGGGAAAACAAAACTAGCAAGACAAATCTATGAGGGTGTAAGCCTTTTTACTCCTCCTAGAAACCTTTGCAAATTAACTTATCCAAGACAAATGTGATAGATCTTAATGGAGAGTGTATGCCTTTATATTCCTTCAAGGGTTTAAACAAGAATAACCATGAAACAATAAGAAAAACCAACAATATGCAAAATTTTCCTTCCTAATTCCAATAGATAGTAAGATAAACCCTCTTCTATCAACAAATATTCCACCACAAAGCAAGAACTAGCATCCAAGAGAGATAGTGCACCACTTCCTTCCACTAGACAAGTAATTAGCATCCAAATAACACAAGAGAGAGAGATGTGATTTGCCCAAGAGGGGTGAAAATTTCAGCCAAACTTTATGTAATTATCAAGTGTGTTGCATGTCAAATGAAAGTGACAAGGTCTCCTTTTATACATGACCTTATAAAAACAATCTGTCCACTTAACTTAGGGTAAAACACAAATTAGGGAGGTCGACTTCCTAATTTTCCCCTTTCCAAATTATAATTTAATTTTACAAAAGAAGCAAGCCCTAAAAGATGACTTCATGCCCTCTAGGGGTGACGTTTTGGCATAGTGAACAAGTTGTTGAGCTATTTGAGGGAGACGTTGGGCCTCCAAAAGCCAATTCTTCAAGGTGCAAGGGTCTTCCTCCATAAACAAAATGCCAAGTCATCATCATATCATCCATCACCATCAAACCCTAGCTTTCCAAGTGTGACATCATGCCCCATAAGATAAGGAAAAGGCCTCCAAAGGCAAACGTTGGGGCTGTAAAGCTAGTGAGTCACCTCCTAGGGATACTCAAGTGCCTCCAATGGCAACATCCATCATTCAAGCTATCCAAAGTAGAGGGGGCACATCATCCAACTTGTGGGCTTCCTGCCCCAAGTGAAGGTCCAAGTGACCTCATGCTTCCAAGATCAAACTTTCACCTGTCAAGGACCTGCAAAGACAAGCAAGTACGCCCTCCAAGGGTCTACAAGTCACAATATCACGCCAAGTAAGCCATATCCAATAAAAGAACCACTAGAACATGTGCATCAAATCTCCCATTTTCAAAATAAACATATGCTCAAAGACCTTATACAATTTGCCAAATTTAGGTATAGGAGGGGTGTCATAGTGCCTTATTGAGTGGACCATTTCCTAGGTCAAGGAGTGTTTCCCAAGTGGAATCCCTTCTAAGTCATGTAGTGGTTATGAGGTGGACGAGGTTAGATTTCTAGGAGTGAGGCTTCATGACATACAAGGGCTCATATTGTCTCATTTACGGGGGCCTTTGTAGAGGATGCGCTGCCCTTCGTTCGCGATCCAACATTTTTCCAAGCCCATTTGTCGTTAATTTATTAGAGTGTTTCCAGGTTGAAGACGATATGGGGGCACTAAACTAAACAATAAAAACAAAGCCCACATATGCTCTACCCTGGTCACAATGTGGGGCACTAAACTAAGCGATAAAAACAAAGCCCACACACGCTCTACCTTGGTTGACATGATTGATTAATTAGTTATTTTTAGGGGTCCCTCAATTTTTTCAAGAAACATTTCATTGTTCTCGGGATCCTTGGGAGAGAATTTGGAAGGTTTATGATTGGATTTTATCTTTTGCCAGCTACAAGCCTTTGGGCGTTTAGCCCCTTCTTCCCATGAAATGAGGTACATGCCCTTCTTGGATCAATGTGGCTCGAAAACCCAAAAGATGAGGATACAAAAGGGAAGAAAAATGAAAAGTGACAAGTATGTGCGGGAGTGGTATGATGACTTCTCAAGGAGACCTCTTGGTAGCAACCCTTTCCCTAAGGGTGGCCACTTACTAGGAAATCATGACACTCACCAAGGTGAAATAGGGCAAAAAGCATAATTTCCAAGTAAATGTTTTCAAAATAAAAAAAGGAATCTTGCAACATGTTCAAATGCTTGAATTATTAGAATGACACTTACCACATTATTGAACTTGTTACGTCATGGAGCAAGACCCGCTGTCCTCTGTGATCCAGGCTAGGTGTGGTGGACACTATTGGCATTGATTAGATGGTAATGTGTGGTGAATGAAGGACTTTGCATGTTGGGTTGCCTCTTGGTACTCCATCTTTGCAACATGAAGGCCTCAAGACATCATCTCCTTAGTTATCCCTAGAAGTGGGGGATAACATATAGTTTCTACTTGGGGACATGTGCTCGTCATAGAGTGAATGAGAACCTCAACATCTCCTGGTAAGACATGTGCCTACACACACTGAAAAAAGAAAACTGTGGATATATAAGGTGGCTCACTCACCCTTGATTCATGCGAATATGTTCCTATATTGGCGAATTAGGTGTAGTATACCATCTCTCTCATCCTTAGTGGCCTCTTCTCTATTTTCACCATCCTTAGTTCAATCTTTGACCCTGTGTTGAAATCCAAAACTTTATCGGATTGGTCTACAAAAAGTTTTTTGATGGTCTAAAGACCACCTTCATTTTGCACAAGTCTTGAAAGACCCCTTCACAAGGTTGTATGGTGGATGCGGAGACAACCAAGGCATCAATGACATAGTTTTCTTCTCTAGGGATTGCCCCAATTGAAAAGTCATTAAAAGGTTTCATGGTGTCTTGCAATGAATCCCTATATCTCCTCAATCTTTCATTTTTCATAACAAACTTTAGATTTACTTGGGAAATGATTAGATCATAATCTCCTATGACCTTTAAGCACCTTATATTCCTATTGAGGGCCAGGTTGAGTCCTATGAGCAAAGCTTCGTATTCAACAACGTTGTTTGTACATACATACTCAAGTCTATATGGGAAATAGGTGGCCTCCTTGGAGGGGGTTGTGAGGACAATGCCATCTTTGGAACCAAGGCTAGAGTGAGCACCATCAAATTCTAAGGTCCACATTCTGCCAACATCTTGACACTACTCAACTTGGAATGTAGGTTCGATGGAATAGAAACTTCTCATTTTGTCATCCAAGTAAAATATTTTATCCATGGGACCCTTTGTGGACTCAACCTGTTATCTAACAATGGGTTCGCTATAGAGGGTAACAAAGCCACCCTCGGGTGAGGGATGGTAACATATGATAATTCCATCTAAAGGTTACCCCCCAAGGTTTCCGCCCACTCCTTGGATAATAACATTCCCCAAACATCAGGTATATCAATCACTACAACATTCATTGCGAGGGAAATGTAAGGAAAGGCGACCAAACTAAACTTAAGGTCCTTAATAATGCCACATATCGTGATAGGTTTAGATTCCACTCCACACACATTTCAGTAAGGTTGTGAGATTCCAAGGCCAAGTTGTTGCATCACCTTTAAATGCATAATATTTGTGGAGGCACCCGAGTCTAACATGCAATTATTGTTAATGTTTTATGCCATTATTATAGCTCTTTGCATTTCAATAGATAAGAGCAACATAAGAAAAAGATCACTGAGAAATACACATTCACAAGAGGCACAACATTTATCTTGGGAAACCCTCTAGGGGAAGAAAACCCAGCAAAAACTTCCTTATCATAAATTGCCAGTACAATGTCAAGAGATAACTCAAACCAATACAGATAGTCCTCTCCAAAAGATGCTCCACTCTTCTCCCTCTCTCCAAATGGTAAATGGCAGCTTGCCTCTTAAGAATGAGCAAGTGAGTTGTGTGATAAAGTGAGGCGCTAGCCTCTCTCTATATACAAGACTGGCATGTGTGAAGGGTCTTCACTGGCAGGGCCGACCTCTCACTCTGGGTGGGTAAACCCACCTTTATTATATTTCTGGGTCTCAATAATAACTGCTGGGGCCGACTTCTTATTCTGCCTATTATAATTGTCTGTTGACCAATCTGCAAAAGGGGATTTGGTCCTATTACAATTACCGACATGATTAATCCACAATGGGGATTAATCCTATAAATAAAATAACAATAATAATAAGAATACTCTTTGTAGTTACATTATTTCAACACTCCCCCTTAACAAGAAGGGTATTCTTCAGCAACATCAGGCGAGAGAGGTCTGCATCATCAGTGGCATCAGGAGGACAGTATCGTCAATATCATCTTGGAACATTGACTGGCATATTTACGAGTCATCGAAAGTTTTTCTTCATCGGCAACATCGTCATTCTTGAAAGAATGCCATCATCATCTGCATCAATATGTATCAGTAAAAATGATACCTCATCACAGCACTAGGCTGGCACATCACAGTACTACACTGGCTCAATGTCACCGCTGTTAAGCTGGTAGCTCAGTGTCAGTTACATCTTGCTTTATGTCTAACAACTAGGTCAGAAGCAAGGTATACATCATCTTGCTTTATGTCTAACAACGAGGTCAGAAGCAAGGAATCATCTTGCTTTACGTCTAACAACTAGGTCAGAAGCAAGGAACACATCATCATTTTGCTTTACGTTTAACAATAAGGTCAGAAGCAAGGAATCATCTTGCTTTACGTCTAACAACTAGGTCAGAAGCAAGGAACACATCATCATCTTGCTTTACGTCTAACAATGAGGTCAGAAGCAAGGAATCATCTTGCTTTACGTCTAACAACTAGGTTAGAAG
>ML778250.1:830640-849003 GCA_009831015.1 Picea engelmannii | reverse complement strand
GGGTGACCCTTCAGCTTATATAAGCCATTTTCTTCATTTCCGATGACGATTGCTTCATTTAAGGTTTCTCCCTTAGCCCACATAAGAACTTCTCCATCTATGAAGACAACTCTATAGCCTTTCTTGTCTAAAGCTGATATGGAGAGTAAGTTCTTCTTCAAGCCCAGTACATAGAGTATGTCCTTCATTGCTATTGAGTTTTCTGAATCTAGCTTGTAGTTTGATTCTCCCACTCCCTTGATGGGATATTGGTAATCATCTCCAAGTGTCACTTTCTGAGAAAACTTATTTTCTGAAATACAAGAGAGTATTTTTCTTACCCGTCATGTGTTTTGATGCACCGTTATCAATGAGCCACGTGTCCTCTCCAGGTGATACAGATCCTGAGAGAGCTAAGATCAAGACATGGTCCTTAATCATCTTCATGGTGGTTCTTCATCTTCGACTATGTGGGCATGTTGCCTTTTGTGCTTCCTCTTGTATTCTTCTCTTCTGACTAGACAAGAATTCGCCTTGTGTCCCATCTTATCACAATGATAGCATTGTATGGATGAGAGATCTCGTCCCTTGCGTTGTCCTTTCTTTTGAAAATTTCGTGGATGGGATTCTTGGTTGTTGAATTTGTTTGATGGTTGAGGCTCTCTATGAGTTTCCCTTTTGAAGTAGGGTTTCTTCCTTCCTTTTGTATGAGTAGCTAGGGCTTGATCATCATCCCTTGCTAGTAATGCTTCACCGTTAGCTACTCTTGTCTCTTCTTGGATGCATTCTTCCCATAGGCTCTCAAACTGTAGTTTCTCCTTTCTGGCACATATCGTCTGGATGAAAGCATCCCAAGGTCTCGTGAGACCATTTAGGGCCGTCATTACGAATTCGTCTTCATCTATGGTGTTTCCAATCGCTTTTAACTGTTCTTTAATTTCTGAGATTCGGGAGAAATATTCTTGAATCATTTCTCCTTTCTGCATCTTGGTATTCTTCAATTGAGATCTTAGATTCATCTTTCAGTTGATGTTCTTTCCTTTATATAGTTTGCTTAGAGAGTCAAACATCTCCTTCGGAGTTTTCATAGACGATATATATGGGATCAGGTGGTCTTTGATTGAATCTGCAATGATTCTTTGAGCCTTGATTGAGTCCTTTCGATGCTTTTCTTTCTCTACGACATCTTTAGGTTCCTCCACTTCTTCTTTGATGGATTTTGCTAGGTCATTCTCTGCAAGGATTAGACTGATCCTATACTTCCAGGCACGAAAGTTGTCTATGCCTTCTAGTTTCTCAACAAGTTTTGTGCTTGCAAACATCTTGTACTTGAGGCTATGAAAAATGACCAAAAATGAAAATGCTTAAAATCAAGTTTTGACCTTATCAGGAGGTGCGCTTGGCTGAGGCGAGTGGCTTGGTGTACTTGGATCTGAGAAAATCCATTTTTTACCCCTTCAAATCTGATCTGCGGATTTCTGGACTGGTGCTTCTGGTACTTCTGGTACTTTTGTGAAACTAGGGTTTCACTTTTCGGGAGATCCGGCCACTGAAAATGTGCGCTCTAAGTGCCAAAATGATCCTTGGGGGAGGGAACAACTTTCTAGGTAGTTTTGGAGCTGAAAAGCTTCACTTTTGAAAAAACCTAATTTGTAGGTACTGCAACAGTGACGTTTTTCTCTTGCGAAATATGTTTCCTTCAGGTTGGCACTAATACCATGTTAATGTTTTATGCCATTATTATAGTTTTTTGCATTTCAATAGATAAGAGCAACATAAGAACAAGATCACTGAGAAATACACATTCACAAGAGACACATCATTTATCCTGGGAAACCCTCTACGAGAAGAAAACCCAGCAAAAACTTCCTTATCATAAATTGCCAATACAATGTCAAGAGATAACTCAAACCAATACAGATAGTCCTCTCCAAAAGATGTGCCACTCTTCTCCCTCTCTCCAACTGGTAAATTGTAGCTTGCCTCTTAAGAATGAGCAAGTGAGTTGTGTGATAAAGTGAGGTGCTAGCCTCTCTCTATATACAAGATTGGCACGTGTGAAGGGTCTTCACTGGTAGGGCCGACCTTTCACTCTGGGTGGGTAAACCCACCTTTATTATATTTCTGGGTCTCAATAATAACTGCTAGGGCCGACTTCTTATTCTGCCTATTATAATTGTTTGTTGACCAATCCGCAAAAGGGGATTTGGTCCTAATACAATTACCAACATGATTAATCCACAATGGGGATTAATCCTATAAATAAAATAACAATAATAATAAGAATACTTTTTGTAGTTACATTATTTCAACAATTATAGAGGGTGAACTTGTTCACCGGGAGAGAAATGAAGAAGGGTACATGCTTTCCATTTTTTCTATCAATATTTTTCAGCATGAAGCACTATAGGAAGATCTTCTTTGTCTTGAGATTCTTCAAGGGCAGGGTCTTGTGAAGGTGTGAGGTTTTCAGTGTTTTCTTCTTCACTAGGGCCAAATGATGGTGGAAGATCATCAGGGTTGGAAATTTCCATTTCATCACTATTTTCCTTGGGGATAGTTGAGGTAGGAAACCTAATTTCCTCCTCAAGGGATCCATCTTCCCCTTCCAATTCTCCACTCATGAGTGCTTGTAGCTGCATTTTAGTTTCCCTAATGATATTCACAGTTTTGGTGTGCCATTTTTTTCTTAGTGACGGGGTATGGTTCTTCATGAGATGTACCTACCCATGCAATATCATTCATGTCTAGTTGGTAAGGGGCACACCTTTCATCTAGGGCATTTACCTTAGTCATGAGGGTCTTATGGGATAACACAAGATTCATAATCTTTTGCTCAAGAGTAATTGCCATAGGAGGGTCATGAAGCTCGCATGAATCTAAATTGTTTTCTATTTGGGAGGCAAGATCTTGTGCCTCCTCGAGGGTTTTAGGGAACTTATCCTTTAGTAAGAATTGTAAGTGCCCTTCAAAAACATTCAAATATTGGGTTAAAGTAATTGCCTCTATGGGTCTGCTTTTGAGAGGAAATTCTTCTATTAAGGCATCAAATCTAGCGTTGAATTCTCTTACAGACCCTTGCTCATAGTTCTGAATTTTGTGAAATTGGGAAAAGAGGAAATCTTGATCCTTTCCATCACCCCATTTCTTCACGAAATCACTCTCAAAATCATCCCAGATTATAATGCTCTTGCTTGGGAGGTTGTCATACCATGCCCTCACTTTTCTTACCAAAGAGGCAGAGAAAAGCCTCACGATCATGTCTGAGTGTCAATTTTTTGCTTCGTGGAACCCATACTTGTTATAGAACCTACTCAAGTGATCATCCACCTTGGTATCATCACTACTGAAGGTATCAACTAAGTCAAAGGTTAAAAGTCTAGGGCTAAAATTCTAAAGTGATAACACTTTAGAGCTTTAGGGTTCTAACCCTGGCAAAGACAATTAACCAATTTTTAGAAAAATATAACCTTGTGAAAGGAAGAAGCACTTATGTTCCTCTCTTAGGGTTTCACCAAACAAGATTCCTTGCAACAAATAACAATTTCACCATAAACATTAATAACATGAAAATAAATTGCAGAAATACACTTCATCCAATAAACCAAGAGAATGTAACCCTAATTGCAAAAATATCCATAAAAAATCAACAAATCCATCCACAAGAGACCATTCCAAGCCAAGCGCACGAGAGATAGACATATAGTAATCCTTAGAGGGCGAAAATTTCATATGTGTTACCCAAAAAGGTGAGTGAAAGATGATGATACAAATAAAAGTGAGAGTATCCTTCTTATATGAGGCTACCCTAACACATTTGTCCACATAAATTGTTAACAAGAAATTAGAAGTGGGGTCGACCCCTCATTTAACCCTTTACAAAATGCTGAAGCGGAAAAATAAATCAAAATAGCCCACACGTGTGAGACATCAAGGCTAGTTAGGGTGACGTCAAGCCTCTAAAGGATAAGGTAGGGTCTCCAAAAGCCACATGGCATCCTCCAAGGTGAAGCAATTTCAAGTGAGGTGTCTCTTCACCCAAGGTCATGCCAAATCATCTATGATACCCATCCATCCATTAAACCCTAACACTGTCAAACCTTGAAAGGTGACATCAAGGTCAAGAGGGTGATGTCAAGGGCCTCTAGGTGCTGCATCCAAGGAGAGGAGGGATGCATCTCATCTTTGAATAATTTTCGAGTCACTACTACTGCAACATCCTCCATCCTGTGTGTAAATAGGCCATGGGGTACTCTTCTTAGCCTGTGGGGCTTCCAGCCCATATGTGTGCCATTATGACTGAATTTTCTCAAACCAAGGCCCATCTCTTCGTCATCCAGGGTTTTGAGGATGTGAGAGCCAATATTTGAGGGTGGCGAGTCATCGAATGACCCACTACTTTCCATCACACATGATAAAGTCCTGCAATAAAGGCACACCACTCTGGGTACAATCCCAGGATGTCCCTCAAAGAACCATGTCAAGGCCATCCAAAACAAATCAAAGTATAAAACATGGTTAGCCAAAGTTCACAAGAAACATCAGTCCTTAAAACATACAAAGTAAGCTTCAACTTAAGATATAAGCCATGCAAGACGATTCACCTCAATATCCCCTTCAAGCATCACACTAGGCTAGGACCCCATGTGAGTTACCAAGTTTAAGTATGGGATGGTCTTCATCCAACTCTATTAGGCATGCTACCTAGACAGGAAATAAAATAACTTAGGTAGAGGGATAGGTCCTGAGAGTGACAAGGGAAAGTAAAAACCCTTCAAGAGTAAGTGTGATAGTGGTATGATTTTAGGACTTACTTCATGGCTATTGGTGTCATTGGATCCTTCTCTATGAGTGCCTTTGTGGAGGGTGCACTTTCTCTTGAGTTACCCCATATTTACCTACTATTTTTTCCAATCCCCCTTATCTGCCTTTTTCTAAGTCCTGCTTTATTATATTTGCAAGTTTCCTTTGTAAGGTTTCAATCCATTAGCATTGCATTTTTTGGACTGGGGTGAACACTGAAAGAGTAGAGCTCAATTTTGGACTTGCTTTTGTTAGTCCTCTTTTCTATCATTCCTTTCTTTCTTTAACATCATTTTCTTATTCTTTTCATAGCTGTTGCGAAACAACCTTTGGGCCTTCAACCCCTTTTCTCATGAGAGAATGGACCATGACCAATTGTCGAAGTTTAGTACACTATGAGAGTCTCCACGATGGAAAGTGTTAAGTATGGTGGGGAACAAAACGTTACCCTTGAGAGGCCCCCCCAATAGTACCCCTTTTCCCTAGGCGGTGAAAACACGAGACTAGGGCACAA
Organism: Picea engelmannii; assembly: GCA_009831015.1. Classification (NCBI taxonomy): domain Eukaryota; kingdom Viridiplantae; phylum Streptophyta; class Pinopsida; order Pinales; family Pinaceae; genus Picea; species Picea engelmannii. The sequence goes on along the minus strand of ML778250.1, from coordinate 843,707 downwards.
AAGCTGACCACCAATGTGAAACAAGGAAACTGACGCAATTTCCCAAACCAATGATCCATTATCCAACTTCAACCAAATATCCTCATCCACATGGCCGAAAAATTAAGCACAACACTTTACATAAAAGAAGGACTAACATACCTCATGGTGACGATGGCTTACCATCTCCCATACTCTGGATTGCTTGAATGTGATGAGCCTTGGTTGACCTGTAGCCATAAAGGTGAATAAGGGGGGCTGCTAGGCTACCATCTGTGGTCATGCTAATCATCATCATGGTCAGGATCATGTTCTCCATTGTGGGCCACGAGACATGATCTCCTCTAGTTACCCCTAGGCATGGGGGATAACAAGACACAACTCATTGGCAAACAAAATAAGGGAGAGGATATTGTGTTGCATCTAAACACACCAATTGTTTTTTGAAACAAGTAACCCATGCATTTTTGGGTCAAAACCATCAATTTATAATATATATATATATATTTTTTAAGAATTTGAGTAATGAAAGGATATTTCATTTTGGTCAAAATAAGGAATGGAATGGAATATCGTGTTGCATTTGGGCACACCACGCAAAATGATTGCATTTCTTGGTCAAAATCATTAATTGATTTTAGATGTTTTTCAATCATTTTCATAATGAATGGATATTTCATTTTCTTTATAATTGGATGGTTGCAAATTTAAATGTGAATGCAAATGCCTTGAACAAACATGCATCTTATCCATTTAGGAACTTTAAAGATAATAACAAAAGCTAGTCTAACTTTGTTGATCATCATTTAAATTTGTTAAGGTTATCCCTAACATAACATGTATATAACATAATTTGCATGATTATCAACCAAAAGTGGTCCAACTTTGATGATGAGCATTTACATTTGTTAAGGTTGCCCTTAACATAACATGTATATAATATAACTTGTGTGGTTATTCAACTAACAATGGTCCAACCATGTTTAACATATTAAATATATAAAGTGATCACATCCAATATAAGTAGTCAACATTTTGAATTCGGAAGTTATCAATAAGACAACTAATGATGCATGAGTGGATTTTCATATTACAAAATTAAGAATAAAAGTATTATTAAAATTTGTGCATTAACAAGGATGTTTGGAGTGGAATATTGAGATAAGACATGTGAAATACTTTATTTGAATTAAAATACATAAAGAAGTGATAAAACTCATGTTATGAGTGGAATCTTGAGGTAGTATAAGTGAAAAGGCTTTTAACATGAGTGGAATCTTGAGTATTACAGTGAAAAAGACTTTAACATGAGTGGAATTTTGTGATAGTCTATATGAAAAAAACATTTAACATTAGCGAGATCTTGAGATAATATTTAAGAAAGAAGCTAGAGCTTTAGAATCTTTTCACAAAATTAGAGCTCTGAAGCTTTTAACATGAGTGGAATTGGTCATTGCATGCATCTCTTTTGAAAGAAGCTAGAACTCCATAATCTTTTCACAAAATTAGCACGCTCTTCCCTCATTATTTTGGAGTTTATCAATTTATGAATATGCGTGGAGTCCTTGATCTTGTTGCTCAACGAAACACATTCCATTCCACTTACTCCAAGCATTCCCTCTCTATTCTTGAAATCAATCTAGATGGGTAGGTGGTTAGAGATGTGGAAGAACCACAAGGAAACGTAGGTGGTTCATACGTTTTGCATTATTCCTAATCTTTAAATCATCCAGGACATGGATTTTAAGGGCTTGTAAGACGAAGGTGATGATTTGGTCTAGGATTTAAAATAATTCGACGAGCATATAACATGTTTTTGTGATAATGGTGATGACGATATATTTGATAACATGTTCTAGTTGTCAATCTATATCCCATATTGTTAAGTGGTTGTCGTGAAATGCTTGAAACCTTGGGAAAATATTCCCTTGTTTTTCATTGCAAAAATCACATGAAGTCGATTAATTGTGACTTAATTGAGTGAAAATTGGAGGTATGTTGTGTTGAGGGCTCAACAACACAAATTTTTTGAGAAAACAATCAGGGACCTTTTTCCTTTGATAAAAATGAAGTCTCTTTTTTGCTTTGTATTTGCATTTCTTTCTTTTACTCTTAGCTAGGGGATGCTTCTCTTGAATCCAATTGAGGCCTTGAACCCTTTACCTTCCGTCACTCGAAAAATGGCTTTGTTTTAATTTCCTTTTGAAAATGTGATACTTTTTATTATCCTTGATTTCAAAATCAGGCTTCATTTTGCTTACCTTTTCGAATTATAAGGGTGATTTTCAAATCTAGTTCAATTTCTTGATCATGTGTCTTTTCCACATTTTGAACCATTTAGCTCCCCGATTTAAGGACCCGACCCCTTTGTTTTCTTTGTTTATCATGCTTTTTGAATATTGCATTTTTTCACTGATTTGTTGATCGGGAGAATCCCTATTCATCCTTGAATCGCTTGATCATGTTTATTCTATTTTAACATTTTGAAAGGCTTTTCAAAATTTCAAAATTGTCCTTGATTTTTTAATTGGGCCCAATCTATTGATTGGGTTCATTTTTTCTCCTCTTTTCAAAATGTCTCATTGACTTTTGAAAATTGGGCATCTTTTTTTTCTCTTTTGAATTTCAATTTTCATCTTGATTTTAAAATCAAGCTTGATCTAATGATTGAGCCTCATGTTGTGTTACTTGTTTCTCATTCAATTTTTTATTTCGTGATTTTTGAATTGGGCTTGATTTAAACGATTGATTCCTACAAATCTTAAAACTATAGTGAAGTGATGATTCAATAAACTTGAAGATTTCATTGTTGTTTATTGTAGCTTCGAGAGGTATTCCCACAAGAGGCCAAGGTGTTAGGCATGTGGGAATCTTCGTTTGCACTAGATTAGTCTTTCATTTTAGTGAAATTGGCCCTAGAAGGAGGCTAGGGCCTCATGGGAAAGTTGATGGGCTTTGTGGGCAGATGGGGTGTAACACCCACAAAGAGGAACACAATATTCTAATTGATTGTTGAGCTTAGAAGGGTTCCTAAACTCACTCATAAGACTGCTATATAAGGAGAGGAGAGATTATGACAAATCATTGTGACATTGTGTAAGGATGGAGTTAGCATAAGCGAGTCTGCACTTGTGCTAGGAGGCTTGGTGATTTCAACAAAGGGAAATTATGCAATGGTTACAAATCTGGACTAGAGGAGAAGAAGTTGCAGAAAGCGAATTGTACGGAGGTGTCCATACACGTTTTTCTTTGTGCACTTGTACCTGGATTGTAGTGGGAGGAATTGCGTAAATACACAGGTTGCAGAGAGCACAATAGTGTATGTACGCAGGTTGCAAGAAGGTGAATCACGTATACATGGGTTGCAATGGGCACAATCACGTATGTACACTAGTTGTAGTAAGGTGAATCACATACAAGGTTTTCTAGGCAGGTCCAGGTCTGTATAGGCTGACAGGTGACATCAACAGGCTGTATAGGTGGTCTGCAACAAATTTGTGGTCAGAGGATATTTCTAGTGATATTGTTGAGGTTTAGTTTTCTGATTTGTATGGTTATTGGAGGACAAGGATGTCCTCAGATTTGGTGATATTGTGTTGGCTGGGAGGGCTATTTTTTCCTTTAGGATTTCTGAATTTGACAAGGTTACAAAACATAAATTTTGTGTCTTGTGTATTTATGATTCATCCTTGATCTTGTTGTTTCCACTGCATATGTTTTTAGTCAATAATTTTTAGTGTAAAATTGTTCAGTGATAATAGGTAGGGTTTTACTATTAGTTCACTAGGAAGCAATTTTCATATCTGAAAGTTAGTCACATATAATTGCATGTGAAAATTGACATGGAATTAGAGTTTGGGATCTGAAGAGAAGGGGATCATCTTGAGACACATTTTTCTTACAACACTAGAAGAGTGTTTTTCTTATTCGTTTTCTAGGCAGGTCACCATGGTGAATACATTGAAGCTTGAGGATATGTTGGAAGGGGAAACCAACTTCCAGGATTGGAAGGCAAGGGTTCTCCTTCTATTGGAAGAAATTGACCTCAAGGAGTATGTTGAGGGTGTGGTTGCAGCTCCTACCGATCTGCAGGAATTGGCAATTCACAAGAATAAGGAAGTGAAGGCCAAGTGGGTATTGCTAGAATCTGTGAAGGATCATTTGATTCCTCACATTGCTGAGAAGATATCTGTCAGGGAAATGTATGTGGCTTTGGTAGGTCTATACCAAAACATGAATACAGAAAGGAAGTTGCATTTGAAACACCAACTTCAAATTGTCAAGATGTCCATTGAAGACATTGTTGTGAACTATCTTATGAAGATTACTCAAATTAGAGATCAACTTGCAGTCATGAGTGAGACAATTGAGGATGTTGAGTCAGTGAACGCAACGTTGAGAGGTCTTCCCAGGTCTTGGGAACCATTTATGGAGGGGATATGTGCATGAGAGAAGTTGTCAATTTTTGACAAACTATGGACTGATTGTATCTAGGAGGAGACATGGTTAATATCCAATGATGATTTGGATGGTGTAGTGAAGAACGAAAATGATGGGAACCAACCCCTTGCAACTTGCACTAGGAAGGGAAGAAGAGGTTCTCCAAGCATGAGAGGTTCACTTGGGAGAAGCGATTATCCCGAGAGAGAAGCATATCTAGAACCAAGATGAAAGAAGGATCTTAGTAAAATCATATGTTTTGAATGTCATGACTTTGTGCACTATGCTTTATAGTGTCCACACCGGAGGGGAAGGGGAAGAAGGAAGCAAGCATCAACAATAGAGGTTGATGAGGTTGTAGACAGGTTCTAAAGGGAGATATTGTTGGTCTCCACCCTTTCAGGGATATTTTCCAGTAGGGGGACATGGTTGGTGGATAACATAGCATCTTTCCATATGACAGGTGCACGATATTTTTTTGACAACTTCATAGAGACTGGCTCAGAGTTGTGTGTGGAACTTGGTATGGGAACCAAGCATGCAGTACGAGGATCTGGTATGGTATCATTCCGATTGGATTCAGGTGAAGTGTTGAGGGTGTCAAATGTGTTATGGGTGCTAGAAATCAGGAGGAGTGTTCTCTCAGTCTCGAAGATTGAGAAGAATGGATACCATATATTATTTCGAGATGTACATGTCTTATTTGTGCCCAGACGTTCTAGATTTAGATCAACGGTGATTCTTGGAGTTAGAGAGGGAAACCTATATAGGATGAGGGCCCAGCCTATGCATGTTGTGATCATCGGGAGTAGGGAGACAAATGAGGAGGAGAAGGTAGCTCCACCAATGATGAGGCATGTAGCCCCATCAATAGTGCCAATTCAGAGGGAGCCATAGTTCAGATGGAGTCAACCCTCAAGATCCAGTAGGGAGGAGCATCCTTCCAAGAATTTTTAGAGGAGATTAGATTTCAAAGGAGGTCAACAGGTTTAGAGGATGAAGATGGCTCCAAAGATTGTATAGACTCAGAGGGAGTAAGGTTTTAGAGGGAGCATTCAGACTTAGAGGGAGCTCGATCTCATAAAGAGTCAATTGAATCCGAGGGAGATTCAACCATTCATAGGGAGTTCCCTCCTAGGTTCAAATGGGAGAGATGTATCCTATAGGATTGATAGGTAGGTGTCATGGGTTGAGGAGGCCATATAGGAGGTTCATAGGTAGGAGGCTTCTAGGAGTTGTGTGACCTCCATGGAGGATTCATTTGTTTCAACAAGTTTTTCTACAGTGGCATTGGATATAGCCATTTAGGAGGACTGAAGAGAAGGATCTACTTCAGTGACAGATGGAGCAACCAGTTAGGGGGATTGGAGTGCACCTGTGGTAGAAGAGACATAGTCACTTCTAGCATGGGAGACAGAGGTACATCCAGATGATGGTGGATGGGAGACCTCCCTCACTAAGAGGGAGTGTTGTTCATTGTAGCTTCGAGAGGTATTCCTACAAGAGGCCAAGGTGTCAGACATGTGGAAATCTTTGTTGGAACCATATTAGCCTTTCATTTCAGTGAAATCGGCCTTGGAATGAGGCTAGGGACTCATGGGAAAGTTGATGGGATTTGTGGGCTTGTGATGGGGCTTCATACCCACAAAGAGGAATAAAATATTTTAATTAATTGTTGAGTTTAAAAGGGGTTCCTAAACTCACTCATAAGACTCCTATATAAGGAGATGAGAGATTGTGACAAATCATTGTGACATTGTATATGGATGGAGTTAACATAAGTGAGTCCGCAGTTGTGCTAGGAGGCTTGGTGATTTTAGAAAAGAAAAATTATGCAATGGTGAAAAATCTGTCCTAAAGGAGAAGAGGTCGCAGAGAGAAAATTGTATGGAGGTGTCAATACAAGTTTTTTATTTTATTATTATTATTTTTATTCTGTACTTGTACGCAAATTGTAGTGGGAAGAATCATGTATATACACGGGTTGCATAGAGCGCAATAACGTATGTACGCAGGTTGCAGGAAAATGAATCACGTATATGCGGGTTGCAGTGGGAAAAGTCACGTATGTACATTGGTTGCAGTAAGGCAAATCATGTACAAGGTTTTTTAGGAAGGTGCAGGTTCGTACATGATGACAAGTGACGTCAGCAGGCCGTACAAGTGGTCTGCAACAGATTTATGGGTAGAGGATATTTTCAGGGATATTGCTGAGGTTTGGTTTTTTGATTTGTATGGTTATTGCAGGAAAATGTTGTCCTCAGAATTGGTGATATTGTATTGGCTGGGAGGGTTGGTTTTGCCCTCAGGATTTCTGAATTTGACAAGGTTACATAACAAAAATTTTGTGTTTCTTGTGTATTGATGATTCATCTCCGATCTTGTTGTTTTCAGTCAATATTTTTCAGTGTAAATTTGCTCAATGATAACAACTAGGTTTTTACTGTTAGTTCACTAGGAAGCGATTTCCAGATCTAAAAATTAATCACATAAAGTTGCATGTAAAAATTGACATTCATCCATTCACATTAAATGAGCACAACATGTGAAAGGTGATCAATTGAACATCCAAGGTCAAGCATTTTTGTTGCATATTGTAATTACTCAGACATGGCTAATCCTTCCTTAAAAAAATACACCATCCCCGCTAAGTTGTAAAGATCCATTGTTTCCTCTTCCTAGTGTTAAAAGCATATATAAAATTTATAAAATATTGGGAAAGAAAATTCAATTCATTCTAGGGGAATGCAGATACCTTTGTTGGGGCTATGGATGTTCGTTGGTAGTGGAGCAAGATCTGTGATGTTAGGGTGACTCTATCGAGACTATGGACACTCTCCAGTAGTAGAGCAACACCGCAAGTAAGTGAGATAACCTATCGGTAGAAATATTTATTCCTACTTCAACCAAGCCCCGTGACTATGACTATAGTTTGGAACATAGAGTGATGCTTTAGGGAAATTAACTTCATACTTTTTTTCTTCAAGGTACATTGCTAAGTCACTAAAGCTACATGATTGAGATATTCTAGGATCATATCATGAAGGAAGTTTATGAGAAAACCATATATTGCAGGTTTAAGGTATGATTTTTGATTAATAATTTAGTTTTCCTGGGTTAGAGTTATGTTTGAATGGTAAAGTTTTAGAGGTTCATAAGTTTCACCTAATGTGTTGCCATTTATTGAGGTTTCAACAACCCCCAAACGTTTTTTAGAAAAACCTAGGGACCCTTTTTTCTTTGATACAAATGAAGTCTCATTTATGCTTTGTTTTGTCTTCCTTTCTTTTCCTCTTAGCTATGGGATGCTTCTCTTGAATCCATTTGAGGCCATGAATTCTTGTACTTTCCATCATTCGAAAAATAGTTTTGTTTTAATTTCCTTTTGAAAAGGGGATACCTTTTATTATCCTTGATTTCAAAACCAGGCTTCGTTTTGCTTACCTTTTTGAATTATAAGTTGATTTTCAAAATGAGATTGAATAGTAAATAAGGCCATTTTTCCACCTTTTGAACAATTTACCTCATCAATTGTAGATTGGGGCCCAATATTTTTATCGGGCTCCTTTGTTTTCTTTGTCATTTGGAATGATGGATTTTCTTTCATCGATCTATTAGTCGGGTCTTCATTTGAATCTCTTTTAATCATCGATTTATGAATCATGATTGATCCTTTGATCAACCCTATTCTATGTTAACATTTCAAGAGGCTTTTCAATTGATTATGAAATTGTCCCTGATTCTCTAAGTGATCCCATTTTCTCTTCTCTTTTCATAAAGTCTCCCCAAATTTTGAGTCCAACATGATTTTCAAATCAGGCCTCTCTTTCTTCTTTCCTTATGAATTTCAGTTTTTATTCACGATTTTCAAATCGGGTCCGATCTTATGATTAAGCCTCTCTTTGCGTTACTTGTTCCTCATTTGAAAATGATCTTATGATCTTAAAGCTTGATTTTGAATCAATATTTCATTGCAAGTTAAGAAATGGCGTTTTTGTGGTCATTTATCTTTGAACATGTGTATTAATAGATGTCTCATCACCTTGAATATTTGATGACTTCATTTCACTTAATGCCTTCAATTCGAAATCCTCACAATGAATGAAGGTTGACCTTTTGAATAGAATAATAGATTAATTAGTTGATTACCCCCATCTTTCGAAAAACTTTGTTGATATGTTCTTTGCTATTAGAGCCTAGACACTGTTATTTGATCAAGCATATGTTGCGATTTATAATGCTCGAAATAAATGAGTATGTGTGCACCGTTCTACCACCCCAATTCACTAATTATCTAGTTATGTGTTGATAGGTACTTGATTCGAGTTTCTCTCCTTTGAATTGTCAATTAAAATTTGCTATCTTTAGGTTAAGACCATTTTCATACATTGTTGAATGTCTTGTTCTTTCAAAATTCTTATTGTTTAAGAAATGCATTTAGATAGTTGAAAGCTAGTTTGTATGGATTAAAATAAAAAAAAATTCTTTAGATAAATTGTCTTTGATAAGATTTATGATCCCATTTCATCAATCTTTCTCCTTGGCTTCAAGCTTGATTTGCGAATGCTTAATTTCGATAAATTACCTCTTGAAAGCTTTAATTACTGGTTTCAAATATAGAATTGTTTAAAACCAAAAGAATGCCCTTTCCTTCCACATTCATACCCCCATTCTCTTTTGACAACCATCATTCAACCCAAATTGTGGATTTCTATTTCGAAAGTAATGGTTTCCAACCCTAGTGGTTTTGAGACTCACATAGTTTGGAACCCTATTTTTTATTTAAAAAACTAATGAGTTTTATGATCACCTTGGCAAAATGCGGCTCAAATTTGGGTTGGCACTTTTTTACTTTCGAAAGCCAACTCCAATTTTCAATGTTGAAGTGGGTTATAGTATGGAATTGATTTTTATTTCAAATCTCACATATTTCATATGATTTTTTGTTCGAATAACTAACATGCAAGTACTTATACATTGCTTTGAAGGGATATGGGAGAAGAAAGAAGGTAACACAAGAGGAGTCAACATAGTAGTTTTCTAAAGGAACTTTGATAATAGAGGAAGTTCTTGTAACATAACAACCAACTCTAGAAGTAGAATAATTGGCCAAGAAGAAAAATACGTCAGTGAAGGATAAACAACTTGCTATTGATACTACTAAAGACTACAAATTGCCCATATATTTAAACACTTTCCATCATAGAGGAATTGATGGTGCCCACACCTACAATGAGTTAATCATGTTGATTAAATATGGGAAAGGATTTCCAAATGTTGAAGACCCAAATGAAAGAGAAGAGGAAATTGAGGCAACTCAAAATCTAAGCAAATCATACTTCCATAATGTTGCTGCTAGGTCACCAATCTTGCCATGCACATAGATTATTAGATGTTTGATAGAGCTCATAGATGTAAACACCAAATATATTTTGAATGAGCAAGGAAAATGTATTGGTTCCTTTGCATCCACAGATTTGTAAGCCACAATAAAGGCTATCAAAAATTGAAATCTATTTTATTAATGAATGGGTGAGAGATTTCACCCACACACATCACTGTCATGATATCTTCGTTGGATGGTATTAAGAAGGGCTATTTTTTAGATCCACAGACACTAAACCCTATCCTATTACTAATTTTAGATTAAGCATGTGCTATCCAATTAATAAGTAGACTCTAAGGGGAAAAATATTCAACTCATGTCAAAGTTGCTTGGGTGCCAATGATTCATGAAACCATTGAGCATGGAAAAATTTCCAATTGGGTAGCCATTTTTTCCAGCTCTTAGTAGAACCTATAAAGAAATCCTAGACTAATGCACACATAAATCCTTTAGAGTTTTACATGCCATAATGTCTCTTAGATGTTGTTTGTGCCTCCAATTCATTTACATGATTAGGATGGTTCTAGTCACTAGAGTAGCCCCTTGTTCATGTATATTTTAAGGATTTGTGGAAGCACAAGTATACGTATCAATATGCTCTCATTTATGACTATTTCCTCACCCTCTTGTATGAATTGATTTTTTGTGAACCTTGTCAAGAGATATCTCCAGAAGCTATTGAAGTGATCAAGAAGATTGGATATTGGTACATTGACAAGTGGTCCACTTACATAAGAATTTATGGGGCAACTTAGATACCTCATACACTTCTAGCCTATGTGCCCAACAAGCCGACTATTCAAGAAATTGGTTATCAAACTATTGTGCATGGTTTCAATGCTTGTTTCAACAAGCATCAAAAGAAGCTTTATCCATCACATTCATTGTCCATATAAATGTGTGGGCTAACTGGTTCTACTTGGGCTAGGATGAAGGGAGAACAAATGAAAAAATAAAATTTCACTTTTGAAAGGTTTCGATTGCATGATCCTTTAGATGTTGTTGGGAAGTACATAATTGAGATGAGGATTGATTTACCTTATCAACATGATAAGAACGATACTGGAGAACCAAAAAGAAGAACACTTACTTCTGATGAAGTTTAGAGAAAACATCGGATTCTTATAGTAGAAAAAGAAAGGAAAAGGCTTAAAAGGTTGTTGATGAAAGAAAATATTTGCAATAGAAGAGGAATAACAAGAGAAGAAGAGTTTAGAAGCACTTGAAAAATCCAAATTACATGTTGAGTGTAACCACCCGGTTTTGATCCCCAAAATAGTAATGTATACATGTATATGATGAAAGGATGAAAGACAAATGATGCAATATGTAAATGATACATTGATAATAATAAAAATACATCACATGACGTAGACAAAGAAGGACAAAAACATGGGGGGTTATGATTCCACAAGAGAAGAAAGAAAGGGGGCTTAGGGATCTCAAGAGGGCCAAAGTAAGATAATAATATTTTATTGTGAGCTTAAGTCCTTAAACTTTTAATTTAATAAGCCTTGAACTTATGTTTCCCTAAGTCTTTGGAACTTGGGATTAATTGCCAAAAAAGATACATGGGCTTCTTAGGAAGACACTTGGTGTATCATTGGCATGCAAATATAACCCATGATTTTGGTCATGCAAATTTTATTGTTTGGTTGTCATTTGTTCATTATTCCTTGGGAATTTTTTCTTTGAGCCTAAGTTGTTGCAATAAGTTTGTAATAAAAATTATGGAAAATGAAACCATGTGGAAATTACGACCCTATGTTAGGGAAATTGTTTTCATTGAGAAAAATAATTACAATTGAGAATCTATGGAGTCCCCAGTAGTGAGATTCCCTAGTTGGTCTAGGCTGGAGCCTTGGAGGGAAGTGGGATAACTCAGGGGACTACGTGGTAGATAAGGGAATTCCATTCCTTGGGTTGTGCAGGCCCATGGCGAGAGAGGGTTGGTGGATTGAGATAGTTGTAAGAGTTTGTAGATGGTGAACTTTTAGGAATTGGGTTGCGTGAGAGAGTTAGAGCTAGCCATATGATATTTTGTCTTTGTGGGCTCATAGTCTTTCAGGGGTGGCCTTGTTGTAGAAACAATAAGGGAAATAGAGAGCCTAAATTTGGGTGGAACATCCTTTGTTTTCATCCAATTAATGATTAAATTTCCAAAAAGACAAGTGTTACAGTTTAATTATGATTATGTTTATTTAATGTTGTTTATGTTAAGAATTGATTTATGGTTATTCAATTTTTTTTGCATATATATCCCTTATCTATATCTATGAATGATTTAATTGTGTTAGTATGACCCTGCATTGTCATATCTCCATGTGTTAATTAGTCAATAGCATGACAGTGAGGGAATTTGGTATCAAAGCTAAAATAAATGTGAAATGTGTGTAGTATGGATGCTGGGTACATTACAAAATGGTATCAGAGCAAGAAGTTGGTGCAAATTTGTGGTTTTTGAGAAGTACCCCGCAACCTCAACATAGGACAAAGGTTGCTGGGTATACTACAGAGTGGTATCCAATCATAATTTTAAGTAGTGGGAGGAATTTGGAGTACCCCACCACCTCAACAATGTTACATGGGTGGATGGGTACATTACAGGGTGATATTAGAGCCACTGATTATAGCATTGGGGTTGTATGGGTGAGGAATCAACTTACATAAGAAGAAGTTACAATTTCAAATTAAGTGTTTGACATAATTTCTTAGAGATAATAATTGGGAAAATGTTCTAAATCCAATAAATTTTGGAATGATGGTTCAATTTCTTAAAATTGGATTCTTGTTACAATGTACAGAGGTAAACTTGGATTCTTGTTACAATGTACATAGGTAAAATTGGTGCAGTTCGTGTTTACAAAGTTTATTTCTATAGAGGAAATTGAGAAGCATCATAGAATTTGTGGATTAAAATTCCTTGCAATGACATCAAATTTGGTAGGCAATGGACCAAAATTTGATCCAAGGGGTAAATTGATGCACAAAGAGGATGATTGGATTAGTTATGTTTGAAAAATCCATGGAATCCATGAATTATTGGAATTTTTTTTTTCCAAGGAAATCCTCGCGGAAAACTCTCCGAGTACTTCCCCATGATTCATGGATGGTAAATGGGGTAAACTGTTGGCTCAGATTACGGGGCCTAACCCCAAGGGGATCAAGAGAATTGAACTCGTGACCTCCCCAACTGATCACCGGGGGAGAGATCTCACATCAGGCTCAAAACTGCTTGAGCTAAACCTTGGGGCTATGAATT
>ML778250.1:767834-830604 GCA_009831015.1 Picea engelmannii | reverse complement strand
TTTTTTTTTTTTTTTTTTTTTTTCCTGGGAATACAACATGGGAAACCCCCGAGTACTTCCCCACATTTCGTGGATGGTAAACGAGGTAAACTGGTCGGCTTGATTACGAGCCTAACCCAGTGGGGACATCAAGTGAGGCCCTAAACAGACTCCTGGCCAGGGATTCGACCCCGGAACCTCATGCAAGCAAACAACGACACTCATCCACTTGAGCTAACCCACCATGATATCTATATCTATATCTATATCTATATCTATATCTATATATATATATATATGATTTACCAGATATTTTTTTTCACACATATGATGTGGGCCCTGTACTGGTGATGTGGAGGCATCAAGGTGTTTTCATGTGGAGTTCAAGTGCACGTGGAAACCCACGAAGCAGGGTCTAGGGTGGCAGAGACAGGTTGCATGAAAAGAAACAATAATCGTTTTGCGGAGGTATCCGAGGCAGTTTTCTAAACATGAGTTTTGGATCTGCAATTGTTATCGTGGCAATGCATGTCCCCTAGGCAACAAATGGTCTGTGGAGGGTAGAGGTCATTTTAAGCATCGACAAGTCCAAACTTTGTAATTGATCTCAATCATTGATCTATATCTTTTATGAGGAAACATGTAGGTTGGGAAATGGATGTCAGAGATGGGACCCCTCGATCACATCAATGAATAACTTCATGCCAAGTGGTAGATAATGGCAGAAGGGTATAGGTGGCACACAATTAATTAAATATAATATTAAAGTTAATAAAGTAAAGTGGTGTTGATACCTTTACCTTCTTTTGCATGAGCCTTTGTTTCAATTTTAGACCCTTTCTATAAAATTCCCTAGCCATGTGGATGCAGGAGAAATTTCCCTTGTCAATCCCAACCCTCCTGCACTTGTATCCTGGATAAGCATGGTAATGCGGAGGTAGAGGAAGTTACCTCAAACTTACGTTCACTCCCACTATTCCCGCATCTATCATTCCACATAGCGTATTCCGCATAGCCCATTTCTGCATCCCGCATTCCCACAACTTTGGATTTAGTCTTTCTTTTTTAACATCTTTGAGTCTCATGAGGAGGAACAAAAATTGGACCATCCTCTTGCACCGTCTTTTCATCCCGCTTCTCGCATCCTGCATAGGACATGATTTATATTTTTGAGGTAATCATACCACACCTACCGTGCATCTTCCACACGATGAGAACGATTGTTATTAATTAGTGATGATTAATTTTCGCACATTTTCCCCACGTATTTTGTATGTAAATGATAGTTACCATTTATGAAGGACATGCAACGAATGTATGAAGGGGAAATTTTGAACAGTAGGATTGACCCCTAATTAATGGTTAGTCGGGCATCTATTGGATAGAAAATCTAATTTATACATGTAATCCTCACATCTACCCACGCACATTGAAGGTGAAAAAGATAGTGAAAAAGAAAAGGAGATCTGGAGATACAGTGAATTTGCTAACCCATGAAAGACGAGAGTTCCATTGGTTGACCACTATAAGTGGTATTTTTCTACTTCCCTAGAAGATAAGCTTACACCAAAAATGTAGATGCTTGTGATAGCTAGGGTGCATGCCCGAAGTATTCGATTTTAGAGAACTTGTAGCATGGTGTGCTAGTAGATTTGATCCCACATCGATTGATTGAAGTGAAGGAAAGTGGAAGGAATTTGGTCCCTTTGACTTCAAACACCTTTAGAACAATGTTGTGACTTCCAACACTGGAAAAAGTCAAACTCTCTAATGAAGATTCTTTCTTGGATGCTTAGGGTGGTAGGGTGAGTTTGCTCAAGGAATTTTTGGTCCAACCTCTTGTCGGACCTGCTAGCACCAATGATATTAACATATGTATGTTGGATCAATTGTATTGGGAATTCACATGGATTTTTGCACACCTGGAAGGTCAAGATTCAACTTCTTATGTCTCAAGGGATGTGTTGTACATCATCCACTATTTTGTACGAATAAGGGTGATTTTTGATTGGGACCAGATTACCTTGAATGATATTTCTCACCAACTATCAAACTTCATTCAGACCAAGAGGTTCTTCATGACCTCTTACTTTTTTCTTGCTTTAGTTTATTGTAATATGTTTGAAGACATGAACCCAAGGGGAAATGTTAATTTCAATGAAGGTCCTGCACAATTCTAGTACCCTATATTATGGATGCACAAAACACCATTCCATTTCTATCAAATCCAATATTCTTTTGTTAGAAAGTGTATAAGTATGCTCATTGGGTTGGAACCAACTAGGATA
This sequence comes from Picea engelmannii, assembly GCA_009831015.1. Lineage (NCBI taxonomy): Eukaryota > Viridiplantae > Streptophyta > Pinopsida > Pinales > Pinaceae > Picea > Picea engelmannii. Next base: position 828,337 of record ML778250.1, on the reverse strand, counting down.
ACAGAGGCATGCATATGATTTCTTATGGGGAATGGAGTATGTATATTTGAAGAAGAATTCACATACATAAGGTTCTTTGGCTTTGGAGGGAAGCTCTTTCTTCTTCCCCATTTTATTTGTGATAGATTTTTTGTTTATGAACTATGTAGACAATACAAAATGTGGTCCATGTTTTTTGATAAAAAGAGGAATTGATAAGTCATCCCCATTCCTTTCAAAATTGTTGATATTTCAGTTAAAATCTCATCTAGCCTAGTTGAGATGACTGGATTCTTTGATTCCTTCAATATGAAAGAGGTTGAAGCACACAAGGTCTTTGATTATGAAGGTGTTTTTATAGTTCACATGGTTCCGATCGGCTATGGTTTAGTTTTCACTAGGTTGGAGGAAATCGTAGAGGGAGCAGATGATAACCAAGATACACATGTTGAAGACAAGGTGGTAGCCACGACAAGTAAAACTACTCCTAAGAAGAAGAAGCAAGTCGCTTGTGACAATGAAAATAAACGAAAAAGTTCAAACATTGGTGCGAAGAAGATCCCTCTCTAGGAAGGAAACAAACAACCACAACACAAACATAGGGGCAGATTCACGACTAGTGCTAGTGGTGGTTCTATTAATTACTCCCATAAGAGTTCCTCTTCCGGTTACCAAAATCAGGAAGCTAACGTAGAAGGAAGAGAGAATAATGAAGGTTGTGTGGGTGATGGAGATGACAAGGACCCCCTTGAAATCAATTGGAGATAACTCATACGGTTAATCCTATTCCAAAGAGAAAAATAAATCCAGATGGAGGTAATATTCAATACCCTAGGGGTTTGGAAGCAAATGTGGAACATATGGAAGTCTATGAGGTAAATGAAGTTCCCACATGGGTTGAAATGAAAGTAGTTGAAAGTAAACTAATCATAGAGAAGTTGGTTAGGGAGGTACCAACTTCTTTTTAGGAAGAGTTTGTGACTCTACATCATGCTAAATATGATAAACAGTCTAGGAAGATTCATATTGAGAGAGTCAATCTAAAAGACAAAAGAGTAACATAAAATGGAGCTCTGAGATAGATGTTAAAATTTTGAGGCCCTTAGGGGTTTTCAGATTTCATGAAGTCACAGGTGAAGCACTAGCTCACTCAATAACTAAACACGAGCGAGAGAAAATAAAGCTGAAGAAAATGATAAGGGAGCTCGAGGTTTCCTTGAGTCTGAGGCCATTATTTGCAGACCATTTTTCAGTAATGATCCCGTATGAATTTCCTGAAGAAGTAACCGGATCAAGCTCCAAGGTCACAAAGGTAGCTAAATTATTAATGGGTATCATAAAATATGTGGTTGAGAACATAAATAAAAGACTTGGCATAATCCTGGAAGCTTTGGAGATTGTTATAGAGGTAGGTGTCATGACCAGAAGGATCTGTTCCCTTAAGGAATATTTGCAAAAGTATTTACATAATGATGAATATTTTTATAAAAACACATTGAATACCTTCGTGGCAAGAATATCAAGCGTGGACATGCTTGCAAGGTGGAAACACAATTTTCCTTATAAAAATAGACTTAAGTAGATATACGCTAGTTGGCTAAGGAGGATAGACACCCTCTGACAATTGATCACTACTTGTGACACTCTTTAAGGAAGGAGAAGGGAATTGTTTCTAAAGGTGGCTGATATTGTGAAGAAACTTGAAGGTTCTCCATTGATAATGGATTCAATGTTATTGACTAGAGATCATATGGAAGTAGAGTTGGGTATACTAAAAGTTGCATGGGGAACCAAATTTTATGACCTCACGAATTCCCCAAAAGATGAAATTCGACATTGGCTAGTCAGTTTCATGAATGAGAATGAAGACCAAGTGACTATTGCATAACAACAATGCGCCACATTGAAAGGAATTGAAGATGAGTTGTCTGAGGTTAGGGTTAAACATGAAATAATTATAGCATTGTTATGTGATTATATTTAATAATGGATAAAGGGTATGTTAGAAGTAATAACTAGCCCACTGTGATCTTGGAGATTAAATAAAGAAATATGACAACTCTAGTTGATATGCAATTGATTATTTAAAGACTAGGAAAAATGCGAGATGACATCAGAACCACCATTTCTTGCTTCCATTTTTGTGAGTATAAGTCTTGTTTGAAGCATTTCCCTTTGTTTTATTATTTCTCAGTCTGTAATCATTTATCTTTGTCATTCGAGTTCTGTTGGTGTGCAAGGCCAATTTCTGACTGCTTCCTTTTATCTTCCAGGTCGTCTCTACTTACTATATGGTCTATGGGAGCCCCGTCCTAGTTCGATAGGACGATCACATTTCATATTTTTTCGTTCAAGTATCATGGATATTATGTAGTGCCGATTTTACACACATTTTATTTGAACTTGAACAATAAATTTGTATCTATTATTTCATTTAAACTCCATAGAGAGCTATTTTGGAGCTCACGACTTTTTTGGTTTTTGACTTTTATTAGAGCATGAAATCTTGAATATTCATTTCCTTTGCATCCTTATGATATGAATGGTATAAAATCATTTAAAGTTCTTTGGAAAAAGCCATTTATGCTGCTCATTGTTATGTATGTCTTGCTTCAAATATTTTGTTTTCTGTTACTATGATAGGGGAAATGGCTACTGTGGAATGAAAAAATATGATTATTTTCTTGTGTCCAATTGTTTCCATGAAATATTTTATCTTTATGCATCCCATTGCCTATTCCACTCAAAGGAATTAAATGTTTGATTTTGATCATCCAAAACCATAATATAACTATCACATGAGGGAGAAAGAGAGTATAACCACCTCTATAAAAACATAAAGGGTATGTCCACTTCCATGAGAATACCCATATTAGTGGTATTGAAGAAATATTCTCTTTGTTGTTTCTCGGTGCATGTCCCTGACAAGGTTACGATACAAAGAGTTGCATCTCAAGCTAATATCACTTGGGGAAGACCACTCTCATTGGCCTAGGATGCCTCCCATGGTGGAATAAAAGAGAGATGATGGAGCAGGGGATCCTATCAAGTTGTTGCTAGAGGAAGTCCTCACATGGACGCGATGATGGGAAAATTTTCCCAGATCCTTCGACAAATGCCAACGACAACCGAGGCACCTTAAAAAAGAAACCATTTTGGAGGTGCGACACCCTTCAAGGTACAAGTTAAATTTTATATCCTTTTATTTGAAGGTCAAATAGATGCAGATGATTTGGAGAAATGGATAAATCTGTTAGAGGGTTATTAGTTTATTCAAAATTTTTCCAACATAAAAAATATCACCTTCACACTCCTTAAAGCCCCTCCCCATGTCAAATATTGGTGGGAAAGTTATTGGGAGAGACATAACGAATATGAGTCTAGAACATTTGGGACACAACCCACTTGGGAGACCTTTGTTGATTCCTTCATGAATGAATTCTACTCCATTGGAAACTATGATAACCAATACAAAATATGGACAACCCTATGTCAGGAGAGAGACTGAACGGTGCCGAAGTACATCGATATCTTCCATAGATTGTGCTCAAAGCCAGGTATTAGAGACTTTAAGTGGCACCTAGTTTTGAAGTACCACAATGGCCTACATAGGTACATCCAAACATAGATGGATTTCTTGGACATCTCCTCATTGGGAGCCACTTATTGATATGCTACCAAAATCGAGCAAAAATTTAAGTATTGGAATAAGAAGGATTTTGGGTCTGCAAATCCACCACAATAGAAGAATGGTAAAGGTGGCCCTAACTCATAGAACAAAGGATAGAGAAAGGATATCCAACCTCAAGACAACCATTCCAAGCCACATGCAAAGAAGGGTAATGGGAAGTCGAAGAAGGACATTGGAAAGTGGTGTAATTTCCACAAAATCACCTGGCACAACGCTAATAGATGTCACTCAAAACAATCATTGTTGGTTGAGCTTAAATAAAAATAAGCTCACTTTGGCTCAAACTATGATTCAAAATAGGATAAGGGAAAGTGAATCATTGATGCAGAACCTAGTGTTACTATTGCAACTTAAAAGATCCAACTAGAAGAGTCAGAGGAGCTAGGGGAGGGGGGGCGCTTCTTCCATTCACAGATATGGGTGAAGGGTGTTGGAAATGTTTATCTTTTTGATTCACTAGTTCAGTGGTAGTTTACTGGAGATAGTTCTATTTTAGACCATCACTATTATGCATGCATTCCTAAGAAAAGCTTACTTTTTGTTCGATTTTCTTAATTATGGAATGTTCTTTCCTATATGAGTGTATATCACTCATTCATTTTCTCATTCATATTGATCAACTCATTGGAGTAGTGTGAATATATTTTCTCATTCTTCCATATTGAATCTCTTGTCCTTTTCTTGATAAGCTTTGTTTGTATTTGCTTTAGTTAGGTCTCCAATGCAGGTTTCAATGAAACATTGACATGGTATAAGAGCCGAGTTGCTTGGATCAAACCAGACAATCCAGAGAAGAGGGAAATCATAGTTTTTAAGAGTGTAATCCGTGCATATGAAAGTGTCACAACCTCTCCCTGTTGAAAGGTGCGACAGTCGCAAACACACTTATAAAATTGGAAATTTATGGGTAGTGTCGTAGCCATTTTTTCACATTTTTTGAAAGTGTTGCAGTCTAGCCTTGCATAGGGGTGCAACACTATCCTAAGTGTCACAATGTATCCTTCAAACAGGGTGCGGCAATGTCTCAGGCTTCCCATTGGGATAGTGAGACACTCTTGAAAAAACATTTTTTTTTTTAGTGATTTCTCAGGCAAATTGTTCTGGGTTTTTCAATATAAGTAAGAGGTATGGATACAAAACCAATTATTCAGTCAAATTTGGTGATAATTCTTACACTGTACAATTATTTTGAATGGAATCCGAAGGATGAATTCCAACTCAAAAGGAAAAGATTGTACAATTTGACGATGGCGACATAACCATAACCTACAATAACAATTGAGAAGACCAGATGGGAGAACCGTAAGGATGAGGCCACAAGACTTCTTCTTGAATTAATTTCAACTGATTTATGGTTTCATGTTGTTGCATGGAAGATTCCAAATGATATCTAGACCACTTTGGAAGGTCTTTTCGGAAAGCAGGATGAGATGAGAGGTCATATGCTTGAGGTAGAGTTGAATACCTTGGATCCTAAAAGTTTTGATAATATACATGATTTATTTACCAAGTTTAAATATTTGATATTGATCTTGTCATCTTGTGGTATTGATAAGTCTAAACAAGTGAACCAACTTATTCTAACAATCTTGGCTAAGCTAGGACCATAATATGTTGTTTATGTCTCCTCTTTACATTCTAGCAGATATCTCTTGGGATCAAATTGGAAAATGCCTACCATGGAGTGGTTCATTGATTCTCTCACACATGAGTAGACAAAACTCATTCAAATGGGTTTGATTAAGGAACCCAAAGTTGTAGGAAATATGAGCAGGCAGAGAAACAAATAATAACACACATAAATCATCATAAGAATGCAAATAAAAATAATGATACATCTCTCTTACACACCCTACATTCGTGAGGCCTCATAATATAACATTGAGGTTATCATAACGAAATGTCCAATATAACATAAAAATATCCACAACTATCTTCACAATATCTCCAAGAATATCTCCATCCCTAACTTCATTTGCTGTCCTCATCTTTGATCATACGTAGACTTCTAGAATAAGTCTACTTACATTAATAATAATTTCGTCATATAATTATCACAAGTATGAATTATTCCTTCATACTCCCCCTTAATGAATACTTGTGATTCAAACTAGATATCCGAGTTGTCTTCATTTGTGTCTTTTGTATTCTACATCACCTTTAGTCCTATGCATCCTCTCTGCATCATCTTCATTCTTCTTCATTTGCATTTGTTTCTTCATTTGACGTTGTTTTCCTGAGCTATATCTGAGTCAATCATATGAACTGCATCTTCTTCATATCAAGGATTTATAGCTTACCCTTGACCTTCCCATGAGTTTTCTATGACTTACCCTCAACCAATACATCATATCCTGGGTTTTCGCGGCTTACCCGTAACCATTACAAACTCAAACTAGTTTCACATTGTCACGAACCATTCATTACATCAAGTGGTTTCCGCTGACCAAAAACTTACATCTGACATTACAAAGTGGTTTTTGGGTTACCATGAACCAATAAAATGACTCAAATCAATGACTCAATAAATTGACCACTCTTTCTTAAACATGTACAACTGACTTTAATGACAACTAACCTTTGGGGGACCAACTAACTCATGAACTTTATATGGGAGATATTGTCGTACATTTGAACACTTCAACCTGTAAAATCCTTTCAACATGAACATAACATTTTTCCATTCAGAGACATCTATCCATCCACATTGCATTTGTATATGAGACTTTGAAATTTCTTTGTTCCAACACTTTTGATGATCATGATTTTTAAGACCATAAATACTGCATGGATATAAATTCCAACATTTTTCTTTGGCATGTCCTGTTATTCCACACTAACTGCAACATTCTTTCTTCTTCTACTCATGCTTTTTTACTTGGTTGGATGTCGTGGTTTTTGCACCAGTTTCATTACTTCTTCTACTACTTGTAGATGATTCATTTGTTGTCGATGATTCTGCTTTCACAAATTTGATGTCGCCATTGCTTGTGTTGCCTTCATAACCAAGGCCTTCATTTATTGGTATTACATATACTTGTATGGGCTTCTGGATGCCTTGAGAATTCTTTCCTAAACCTTTACCATCATAACCCATTTTATTCAAAAGTTTTGAACCTATTCCTTTAGTATGTTTTTCAAAGAAACCTATTTCAACATCATCACTATCATTTGGAACATCATTTGGAGCCTCCGAACAAGAGAGAGATATATGTACATCCTTATCAATCAAAACCTAAGAACTATCAATCAGGTCACTTGTATCACATGTTGCATCACACTTTACTTTTTCTTTCTTTAGCTGTTTAACTTTATTTGCGAGTTCTAACAACACATTCTCCTTTGCTAACAATTCTTGCTGTAGTGATTCAATCAATTTGTCCTTTTGATCTTCAATTTTGAAAACATCATCCATAGATTTATCTAATGATGTCAATTTTTCTTCTAATGTGTCAATGCGTTGTGTAGCAGAGCATACAAATTCATGATAGAGTTCATTGTCTCGTGTCCTAAATTCTGCAACTTTTCCAATTATTGATTGATTTTGTTTTTGTAATCTATATATTTCTTGCAAAGCATCTTCAAGGTCTTGTTGTAATAATTCAATTTCTTGATTAGTTGTTTGAAATATTTTTCCTCCTTTGCCCATTATGAATTGTGGAATCACGCTCGCTTGTTGAAGAATAAATGCAATAACCAGGGTGTCGGGTACAACCGATCATGCACCCTTCTTTCAAACAAAAACAATAATATTTGGGTGTCGGGTACCACCGAGCGTGCACCCAAAATAAATACTTCAAACGTTGTGACTTGACTCAAACTTCACCTCTTTACATCAATAACTTGACTTCAACACTACTAACTTTTATCCCACATTTGAACAACAATAATAAAATTTTATGAAAACACCTTAATTGTGATGTTAAATCCCATAATATTTTATGACAACACATTAACTAGTATCACCTATGCCTTATACTTTCTCACCTAAGGTTTCCATACAATATATATATATACTTGTCTTTTCTTTTTAATGAAAGTAAGCCGTCTTATCCATTCCAATGAACATAATGATGCACTCTTGCATTGCGGATATACTTTCCTAGATGATGTGATTCTTCAGAACTACCATGTTGACTATGTGGTGGCTCTCTTTGTTAGATCCACCGCTATATTTACACAAGGAAGAAATGAGTTATCGTAGAGCGATCCTCCCTTAACGTGCAATTTAATGGCGACTTCTTCTTGCAAATATCCACCGGGTGCCTACAAATTGGAACACAGGCACATATTTACATGGAAACTCTTTTAATTTTCACATTGAATGTCATAATAATAGAGTAGAATCCTTGAAATGGTGACTTTGAACATTGAATTCTTACGCGGACTTTCTACCGATCGTTCCTTGCTGCCAATTTCTTGCTGCAAATATTCTTTGTTTGCTTCTGGACAACTCACTGACCTTCTTATGAAATGAAAACTACAACAACTCAGGAGACAATGATATCTGAAACAAATGGATTCATAGCTTGCACACCTGCGATCTGCAAGACTAAAAATGATAGGTGAAGGTTGCAAGTAAGTCACACAAAGCGATACTCAAGAGTCCACAAACGTCCGTTGGGAAATTTGCAGCAGAAATAAGAAATCAACAAGTCAGGGAAGTCGAGTGCATCTCGAGACTTTCAACACCATCGGGGATACCTCGTTGGCTTATGATAAACTCTTCTCATTCACAGAACTTAGACCTCTTAAAATTTTTCTATCGATCTCATACTAGCATGGAATCTCAATAGCACATAGATCTATGTCATTGGAATGTCTTCTGCTCACATAGGCCCCTTTGCTGGTCTTCCCACAATCAACAACTTCAAACTAGTAAACTTTTCTTCAGAACGAACTAAAAATTTAACTGCCACAATTCTTCTTGTAATCTTGTTTAGGGTGACTTCAGAGCTTCTCCTCGCTGATCCACGCAATTTATTCCATACCATAGACAAACAATGGCTCACACAAAACTATGGACATACCATAGCAACAATCACTCCAACTATTTACTTTTCATTTCGTTGGGCCCTCCCATAAGGGAGTAAAGCTCAATTCGCTCTGAAATATCCATACAGGTATCCAAACGACTTTATTTCTCTACGCCGCACTCCTCTCAGCAACAATTACCGTCAAGCAATAAACAACAAAAAATGATATCCTTCATGGCAGATCCTCCACAACACTTATAGTGGCAACAACAACAGTTTCAAGGAATTATGAGCATACAAGACATTGATTCCATTACAACGACCGCAAAAGTCCATTGACGAGTAATGAAACAAGCTTACGAAGGCGTTGGGTAGAGACATTGATTGCAAATACATTGATACCATGATAAAATGGTAGAGTAGAGACCTTGATTCCATTACACAATGCAGTGGCAGATGCAAAGCTCGTATCTCATACCAGTGTTAATACATGGGATCAAAGTACTCTCTCTCTCTCGAATGGCAGTTATGGATGTTTCCTGGTAGGAACAACTCCAAGGATCACACCAGTCCACATGCAGGCACACCAGTTGCAAAATCCTCTTCCACGCACTTCTTTGATGAAAACTCCAAAGAAATTATTTAAATAATAAAGTTAATGGAGAAATTACTAAGTAGACAAGTGGTTAGAAGTGGGTTAACCTTAAAATAAGGAAAGTGGGTTAAGATGGTTAAAAGGTAACCCTTTAAGGAAGCTACATGAAAGTATAAATAAGATGAAAGACTCTCTCATTTCAATCACACTTGAACATATTGAATATATACAAGTGACTGAGGTAACCAAAGGATATCTAAGCTGAATTTCAGAGGGAAGGTGAAGTAAAGAAGGCCGAAATTCAAGGGAGGATAAATTCTTTTGATTATGCTTTCTAAGGTATGTTATTTACAGGGCATCTCACCATTTTCACAATAATTTTTTTCTAGAATGATTAAGACCGTGAAATTGGGAGGCCATTGAATAAACATATCCAAGTAGATGTGGTACAAATTTCAGCTTGTGGGTCGTTTTATTTTTGGAGTTACACTCTGTGGAAAATAGGGGTTGTGGCTAGTCCTGAAACTAGTCTAAAACATGTGTTTCAGGTAAAAACGTCATAATTTATTCATAACAGATCCAAATTTAGTAAGACAAAATGTGTTGGTTAGAGTACAATATGTAGTATTATGTGTACAATTTTCATATCCATACAACAAATATTCCGTGCGGGGCACGCTCTACAATTTTTTTTCTCTAGAATAAGCCAGAATTCAACAAGTTAAAGAAGGTTTGCAGGTATGTGATCATATACACTAGGTCTATTACAAAGTTACAAATCAGATTTGGATGATGAAATTGATGAGGGATTTTGGTTGAGGTACATGTTGGGTACATGGTTGAGACAAGTAGTTGATGAATTGACACATACATGAAGTGTATAGTTGATGATGTTGGTACATCTTGATGAGTCATAGTTGATGAGTAGTTGATACATGATTGGTACATACTTGGTACATGGTTGGAGGCACTTGTTAGTAGTATTGTTGACACATGGTTTATGTATGATGTAGTATACTTGTATTGGTATATTATTAGAAGCACATATTGATCTTGGTGAATATTATGAGTTGTTGTATTATACTTGGTTGATGCACATCTTTGAGAGTTGTCTTGGTGATTGATCTTGGTGAGTAGATATAATTTGGTTGATAAGATTGATGAGACATGTTGTGATAGGTTGTTTGGACAGGTTATTCGTATAGTTTTGTTGCATGGTTGAGGCACTCGTTGATGGTACAGGTTGAGGTACAGGTTGGTGCATGGTTGATGCACTTGTTTATGGTACAAGTTGATTACAGGTTGTTTGGTACAGGTTGGTGCATGGTTGATGCACTTGTTTATGGTACATGTTGATTACAGGTTGAGGTACAGGTTGATGCATGGTTGATGCATGGTTCATGTTATTGGTACAGGTTGTTTGGTGCAGGTTGATTGGTATATGTTGTTTGGTACAGGTTGATTGGTATAGGTTTACAATAGTATATCTCACAGTGATAGTGTGACAGTGGTTCCATCATTCTACTTATACGTTAGGGCGGTTGGACGGGGCAAGGACATGTGGTTGTAGACACCTTTCGGTTGTAGCCGGAGAACATAGGGGGTTGTAGCCTCCTTCTGGTTGTAGCCAGAGAATTGGGGAGTTAGAGCTTCCCTCAGGTTGTAGCCTGAGAAACTAGGGGGTTGGAGCCTCATTCCAGTTGCAGCTAGAAAACAAAGGAAGTTGGTGCTTCCAATGAATGTAACTCTTAAAGACATATAAGAAAACACATTCTGTGGTTTTCTCTCTCTTTGGGTTTCCATGTAAAACACTAGTGTACTGTGTATGTGTGTGATTGCTCATTTGTTCATTTTTTATTTACTCTGCAATTAGTGGATGATAATGCTACATTGATATAACACTTGCATTTTATGGTGAAAAATGATTAAATTTCTCTATTACCGATTCACCCCCCTCTTAGTAATCCAACAATTGGTATCAGAGCCGATTCCTTTAGGAAACAATTTAACCACTGGAAGGAGATCATGGATTATTATAAGAATGGAGTACCAATGTTTAATGGTCAGAATGGTTTTAAGTATGAGATGTGGAGTAGAATGACGAAAATATTTTTACAAGTACAAAGACATTATATTTGACTATCAATTGTTACAGGATATGATAGTTCAAAAAGGGAAAAGACTACAACCAAGAAGGAATTGAAGAATAATAACAAAATAACAATGGATTTCATCTGGGAATGATTACCTAATCCGGTAAGAGAAAATGTTGGTAAATGTTCATCGACCAAAGAACTTTGGGATAAGTTACATGATATATATTCTTCACCCATCGCAGATTCAAAAAAATCCAAAGAAGATGCAGATACAGATCAAGAAGAATTATGTTCACCATGTCAAACAGATTCAGAAGATGAAGAGTACATAATCACCAAAGGTATGTTGTTTTGCTTTAATTGTGAAAAACGTGGACATCTTGAAATAGAATGCCTTGAAGGAAATGAGACACAAAAACTAATTGAAAAGGAAGACAATTATGAAACCGAATTGATTAGTTATTTATATGAACTAAGAGAAGAAAACAAGTCACTCAATAAATAATTGATGAAACAAAAGGAAAGTGTTCACATTTTTGAAGAAGGTCAACAAGTCATTGAGAACTTAAGAACTCAGCTAGAAGAAGCCATAAAGATCGAAGAAAATCTTGAATACCAAAGTAGTATTTGGAAGTCAACATAGAAGCACAGAAGGAAGAAGCAGAAATGAGAGAGAATATATTGACAGATCATCTTAAGGAAAGAACTAAGGATCTAAACCAGCTTGAGGCAGAGTTTGGTCAAGAAGAGAAATGACTCGAAAAAGAAACAATCACATTAAAAATTCAGCTTGAAGAAGCGAAAAGAACAAAAGAAGTCATGAAGTCTCAGATAATGAAAAAATAAGAAGAGGTTGAAAAGCTTGAAGAAGAAGTTGTCACATTGAGAAGTGAAATCATCAAGCTCAACAAGAACGTTGAAGAGACAAAAACATCCACATCAGTTATAGAGAATGAAGAGAAGCACTCTAGGTTGCTAGAAAAGAAAAATGAATAAAATAGGAAGAGTTATGAAGAAGTACTCAAAGGAAGGAATCATTGTCAACCAGAATCTAAGAAAACTATTGAAGATACATCTTTAAGAATACCATCCATGTTCAAGCCATAAAGAAGCTTCAATCATGATCATGATCAGTCAAGGAAAAAATTCAGAAGGACTACACCACAAAGAAGATCATTCACTCCTGGGTATGCAAATTTATTTTATGGTCATTGTTTTTATTGTACTAACTTTGGACATAATGTTGCAGATTGCAGGGATTATAAAAGAAATGTTCAAGCAAGAAATGCCTATGTGGCCCTACGTAACATTGTATGTTACAAATTTCATAACTATGGGCACATAATTAGTGATTGTAGAAGCATGATCGATACTTCCATGAAAGAGAACATTGATATCAGATATAATAAAGTGTGGATAAGAAAACACGAAGAACAGGTGAACAAAGACGAGGTCCCAGAGATCGCAAGATTGATAATAAAATGAGATGAAGAAAATTCTATAGAGAAAAAGAAAGATGTCAGATACATAAAGGTTTGGAAAATAACTGAAAGAAAAAAAAGACAGATAAATAAAGAACAGGTTCAAGAGATTGTACTTTCAGACATTGTAGTGAAAGACGAATCCACAGACAGAAAGAAAAAAATCAGAACTCAAAGAGATGATGAATCTACGAATGAAGATGATGATGAATACACATCAGAGCAGGAATTGTTTTGAGCTATCTGGCTTAGAGACTCCCATGTAATATGAATATTAGACAGGGGGAGTCTATGTGATAGCTGTGACAGACCAAAGAACCATCATTCGAGCAACTTGCATAGTTTGAGAAGACATATCCAGAGAAGTCAGTTAGCAGAAGTATAGTTTGATAGATTAATCAAGACTTCATGATAGCATAGTGATAAATGGGTCAACATTATGGACAATTGCACAAGTAGAGTCTTGGAAAATATGAACATAGATGGATTCGTAAGAATACTTAGCAGGTTTGGACAGATATATGACAGTGGAAGAGAGCATGGATTCATAGATTGGTTCAGAGAGTGGTTCAGAGACAAATGAACATTATCATAATGGATGATAATTACACAAGAATGGCTCAAACTATGCTAATGGATTCCAAATTGACAGATATTTTTTGGACACATGCAATGCATACATTAGTTCGCATTCAAAATAGAGTAATGCTTATAAACAACAATGACAAAAATCCCTACGAACTATGGAAAGGAAGTGAAGACAACAACCTCTACATCAAGGTAATTCAAGGTAGTATTTATTAATTGAAATTTATGTTGATGATATTGTTTTGGGAAGTAGTAATGATAGGTTAAGCTAGAAATTTGCAAAGGATATGCAGAATGAATTTGAAATGTCATTACTTAGAGAACTATCCTTCTTTACGGGTCTTCAGATATGTCAAATCAACCAAGAAATCTTTATTTCTCAAACTAAGTATATCAGAGAAATGCTAAAGAGGTTCGTAATGGAAGATTGCAAACTAGTTACCACTCCTATGCAAACCAGTTGCAAGTTGAGAAAATATGATGATTCAAAGTCTACATACTAGAGAAAATACATGTCAATGATTGGTAGCTTACTATATGTGACAACATCCAAACCAGATGTAATGGAGGCAGTTGGACAGGTGGCACGATTTCAAGCGACACCAAAGGAATCACATGTATTAGCAGTGAAAATGATTTTTAGATATCTCAAATGAACATAAGAGTTTGGATTATGGTATCTGAAAGGAAATGATCTATCACTTATTGCCTACACAGATGCAGATATGGAAGGTTGCATTTATGTCTGACGAAGCACCAGTGGATCAACGTTCTACTTAGGTGAGTGTTTAGTATCATGGTTAAGAAAGAAACGATCATCAATATCCTTATCTACAACCGAGACATAGTATATTGCAGCAACAACATGTTGTACACAGGTTCTATGGATGAAACAAACTCTAATAGATATACAAGTTGAGTATGATGATCTCATTCCAATATATTGTGATAATACAAATGCCATCAGTATCTCAAAGAACCCGATGATGCACTCCAAAATGAAGAACATTCCAATCAAGTATCACTTTCTACGGGAACAGATTGTAGAGAAGAACATCAGATTTGAATATGTGGGCACAAAAGAACAAGTGACAGAGATATTTACAAAACCGCTTCCATGGGAAGCCTTTGAGTATCTTCGCCAGAGACTCAGAGTAATTTCTACTCCAAAATGAATGCTTTTGAATGCTTATCTTATATGTCTTAGATTTACATGAGGAAGCACCATAAAGATGACAGTTTAGGTTGGGAGATCAGTTTCAAGAAGAGTTCAGTCATGGGTAGTATCCCAAAGGACAATTTAGTTAGGGGGAGCAACCCCATATGGAAAGATACCTTTTCCATTGATGACAAAGGGGGAGATATTTATCAGATGCAAGATATAAATGCTTGGAGAGAGAGCACATAGGCATGTAGACAGGGGGAGCAACCCCAAAGGGAGATACCCTTTTCCATTGATGTCAAAGGGGGAGAGATAGAAAGATTGACGAGGAGTAGAAGCATGAATGCTATCATGACTAAGTGTTTCCATCAATGCCAAAGGGGGAGATTGTCAGACAATTGTTTTAGGTTGATGGACAATTGGTATGGATTGTTGGTTGTCATTGATGTCAACCATTTGAGAGTGATATTGTAGATTGATGTCAATCCTTGGTGATTGATTTAAACCCTTGGAGAAAGTCCAGTAGCGAATTCCGATAGCACCTAGGGTTGGGTAATGGACCCGAGTTTGTTTTATGGATAATGGCACGAGTTTTGGTATATTTGCAGGAAAGACTATTCTAGATGGATAGTACATGTCATGCCATTTCCAGTGGTATGTGGACGTCACATAAATCCTCACGGTTAGAGAGTTATGACCATGTGAAGTTGGAGAACCCTCATGAGTCATCTAGAAGCCCCAAAAAGTCAAAGTAGTCAAAGTGTTTGCAAAGGAGAAATTATTTAAATAATAAAGTGAAGTGATGAGTGTACTATAAATCAAAGTGGATACAAAATAAATTATTTAAATAATAAAGTTAATGGATAAATTACTAAGTAGACAAGTGGTTAGAAGTGGGTTAACCCTAAAATAAGGAAAGTGGGTTAAGATGGTTAAAAGGTAATCCCTTGAGGAAACTAGATGAAAGTATAAATAAGAGGAAATGATCTCTCATTTCAATCACACTTGAGCATATTGAATATCTAGAAGTGACTGAGGTAACCAAAGGATATCTAAGCCGAATTTCAGAGAGAAGGTGAAGTAAAGAAGGTCGAAATTCAAAGGAGGATAAATTCTTTTGATGATGCTTTTTAAGGTATGTTATTTACAGGTCATCTCACCATTTTTGCAATACCTTTTTTTATAGAATGATTCAGACCGTGAAATTGGGAGGCCGTTGAAGAAACATATCCAAGTAGCTGTGGTACAAATTTCAGCTTGTGGGTCATTTTATTTTTGGAGTCACACTCCGTGGAAAATAAGGTTTGTGGCTAGTCCTGAAACTAGTCTAAAACAAGTGTTTTGGGTAAAAACGTCATAACTTCTTCATAACAGATCCAAATTTAGTAAGACAAAATGTGTTGGTTAGAGTATAATATGTAGTATTATGTGTACAATTTTCAGATCCATACAACAAATATTCTATGCGGGGCATGCTCTACAAGTTCATTCTCTAGAATAAGCCAGGATTCAACAAATTAAGGAAGGTTTACTGGTATGTGATCATATACACCAGGTCTATTATAGAGTTACAAATCATATTTGGATGATGAAATTGATGAGAGATTTTGGTTGAGGTACATGTTGGGTACATGGTTGAAACACGTAGTTGATGAGTTGACATATACATGAGGTGTATAGTTGATGATGTTGGTGCATATTGATGAGTCATAGTTGATGAGTAGTTGATACATGATTGATACATACTTGGTACATGGTTGGAGACACTTGTTAGTATTATTTTTGACACATGGTTCATGGATGATGTAACATACTTGTATTGGTATATTATTAGAAGCACATATTGATCTTGGTGAAGATTATGAGTTTTTGTATTATGCTTGGTTGATGCACATCTTTGAGAGTTGTCTTGGTGATTGATCTTGGTGAGTAGATCTTATTTGGTTGATAAGATTGATGAGACATGTTGTTGTGATGGGTTGTTTGGATAGGTTGTTGTGACAGGTTATTCGTACAGGTTTGGTGCATGGTTGATACACTCGTTGATGGTACAAGTTGAGGTACATGTTGGTGCATGGTTGACGCACGTATTAATGGTACAAGTTGATTACATGTTGTTTGGTACAGGTTGGTGCATGGTTGATGCACTTGTTTATGGTACATGTTGATTACAGGTTGAGGTACATGTTGATGCATGGTTCATGTTATTGGTACAGGTTGAGGCACTCGTTGATGGTACAGGTTGAGGTACAGGTTGGTGCATGGTTGATGCACTTGTTTATGGTACAAGTTGATTACAGGTTGTTTGGTACAAGTTGGTGCATGGTTGATGCACTTGTTTATGGTACAAGTTGATTACAGGTTGAGGTACAGGTTGATGCATGGTTCATGCTATTGGTACAGGTTGTTTGGTGCAGGTTGATTGGTATAGGTTGTTTGGTACATGTTGATTGGTACAGGTTTACAATAGTATATCTCACAGTGATAGTGTGACAGTGGTTCCATCATTCTACTTATACGTCAGGGTGGTTGGATGAGACAATGACAAGTGGTTGTAGCCACCTTTCGGTTGTAGACAGAGAACATAGGGGGTTGTACCCTCTTTCTGGTTTTAGCCAGAGAATTGGGGAGTTGGAGCTTCCATCAGGTTGTAGCCTGAGAAACTAGGGGGTTGGAGCCTCCTTCCAGTTGTAGCTGGAAAAAAAGGAAGTTGGTGCTTCCAATAAATGTAATTCTTAAAGACATATAAGAAAAATCATTCCGTGGTTTTCTCCCACTTTGGGTTTCCATGTAAAACACCGGTGTACTGTGTATGTGTGTGATTGCTCATTTGTTCATTGTTTGTTTACTCTGCAATTATTGTATGATAATGCTACATTGATATAACACTTGTATTTTATGGTGAAAAATGATTAAATTGCTCTATTACTGATTTACACCACCTCTCAGTAATCCAACAATTGTATTATTCATATTTATCATCTCATTGGAGTCATGTGAATATATTTTCTCATTCTTCCATATTGAATCTCTTTTCCTTTTCTTGATAAGCTTTGTTTGTATTTTCTTTAGCTAGGTCTCTTATGCAGGTTTCCATGAAACATTGAAAAATGTGACTCGACTACATTTCATTGTTGACAATGGTATTCAAAAGAACATAATCTCAACCAAGGTTATCAAGAGATCGAAGCTGCCAACAATGCCACACCCCCAACCATACACCATTGGTTGGTTGAGCCAGGGACGAGACATCCATGTTGGCCGACAATGTTACTTGTCCTACAAAATCAAGCCATTCAAAGATGATGTACTATATGACATTTCCCTAATTGAAGTTTGTGATTTTCTTTTAGGACAACCCTATATGTGGAAACATCACGTTGTTTATAAGTCCAGGCCCCGTAGTGTCATTGTTACTTTGGGAGGCCAACTCTACAAGGTACTAGAGGTAGTGCCTATTACTGCAATTTCCTTGCTCTTAGAAAATAAGTGATGAAAGGTAATTTCTCAGAATGGAGGAGATGCAAACATTTTTTGTTGTTTATGATGAATGAAGAAATAAGGTTTTCATACAATAAAGAAATATGGCATCAACATTAGCCTTGATACTAAATAGGGTTCTTTCTTGGATTGGTACTACCATCCACTTTACTACTACTTCCATTTGGGTATGTGCTCGAGTAGATTTCTCAACCACTAACAACCCTCTAACAATGAGCCTTGGTTTCCTGTAAGAAAGATGAATAGGTAGGTCAAGACTCAACATTTGTCCTCTTCATGGTTCGGTCGAAAGGTGAATGGAAGGTCTCACTGCAACCACCATGGCATTAAAACGAGGCTTCTCTACATAACAAAAGAAGGTGTACAATATTGTAGAGGAATATAGTGATATCTTCACTTCACCTGCGGGGATGCCTCTGCACTTCCAGGTCAAACATTCAATTGCGTTTATACCTATTTATCCTTTACCTAATGACCCAATATACAAACACTCTCTTCTAGAGAATGGGGAAATAAAACGTCAAATTCATGAGCTCATCTAAAAGAGACACATTTGACCAAGATTCTCACCTTGTGGGAATCCAATTGTATTGGTGCAGAATAAGGACGAGATATGGTGACTCTGTATTGATTACAGATCCTAAACAAAATAACTATTAAGAACCATAACCAATCCCCTGGAGTGATGATATTATTGATTAGCTTAAGGGTGCCAAGTTCTTTAGTAAGATTGATATGAAGTTAGGCTACCACCATGTCCAAATTAAACAAATCGATGTATGGAAGATTGCCTTCAAGTATAAATAAGGCCTTTTTGAGTGGTTGGTCATCCCTTTTGGCTTGACTAATGTTTAGAAACATTCATGGGGATGATGGATGATATATTTCATCTATTCACAAAGTCTTTTGTGGTCATATATTTGGATGACATCCTCATCTTCAACAAAACTTGGGAAGAAAATTTGCAACACACCCAACAAATCCTAAGAATTCTACGGAAACAAAAGTAATATTCCAATCTATAGAAAGGATCATTTGGCACGTAGAGAATTTAGTATCTAGGATACATCGTGGATGAACATGGGGTGCATGTGGAGCCAACCAAGATACAATTCATTCATGATTGGCCAACCTCAACAACTCTAATAAATTTCCACAACTTCTTAGGCCTTGCCAAATTCTACCGTAGGTTGATGTTGAGGTTCTCTCATATCACTTGGCCCTTAATACAAGTGACCAAGGGTGGAGCTAAAGCCAAGTTTTCCTTGTCTAAGTCACAAAAGAAGGCATTTGAGGATCTGAAACACTGCCTCTGTTCGACACCAATCCTCACTCTATTAGATATGCAACAACTATTCGAGATTGAGGAAGATGCCTTTGACTATGCTATTGGTGTAGTCCTCACTTAGCATGGACATCCAATGAATTATCACATCAAGACACTCTCTAGTACTGTTTGTAGGTATCCCACCTATGACAAGGATATGTACTCCATTCTGCATACATGCCAATAGTGGAAGAATTATAAAAGGAAATGATCATCCACACTAATCACACGTCTCTACAATTCATGTAGACATAGGGAAAGTTACATAATCATTTCCATCAAAAGTGGTCCATGTACTTGCAACAATTCCATTTTAACATCAAGTACAAGAAGGGAAACATAGACCATGCTATAGACTGCCTTAGTCAACCCCCGTTTGTGGCAGTAACCACAGTTCTTAATTCATGTGGGAACAAGACCTCTGGGTGGCCCCAATTGTATGACAATGACCCTGACATCAGTGCTACATATTAAGCATTGAGCGCGAGTAAACAAGTTTCAAAATTTTACATCCATGATGCACTTTTGTGCTATTTGGGCCATTCTTGTATTCCTTCAAGCGAGCGTGCAAATATAATTTCAAAGGCACATTACAGTCGGGTAGCATGGAACTTCAATGTGGATAAAATAGTGGCAATACTTCAGAAGTATTTATACTAGCCAAAAGTCTGACAGGATGTCAACATGTATATCAAATCATGCACTGCACCTGCCATCACTAAACCCGTCATTAAGAATCAAGGGTTGTACACTTCTCTACCTACCTGAGACAAGCCTTGGGAGTCAGTCTCCATGGATCACATGTTAGGTTTTCCCTCCACCAAGCATGGTAATGGTTGTGTTTTTGTGGTTGTTGATTGGTTCTCTAAGATGGCCATTTTGGCACCGTGTAAGACAAGTATCATATCCGAAGCCATTTCTAAGATATTCATTGAGCGTGTTTGGCTTCATTTTGGGATACCTTGGACCATTATTTTAGATAGGGACATTAGGTTCCTTAGTACCTTCTAGTCTAGCCTATGGTCTTTGATGGACACCAAGTTGACCAAATCGATCACCTTCCACCTAGAAATAGATAGACAAATAAAAGTGGTCAATATGATGATTGTGCATATCTTGCACATGTACAACTCCAAGCATCCATGTACATGGGATGAGAGCCTTCCATATGTTCAAATAGTTGAAAAATTTGAATATATTAAGGACCAATTAAGGAAAATGATCTACAAGAAGCATACTATTTGAAATATACATTAGTGGTAACAGATGGGATGTCTATTGGGTTGCATACATATTCTATAATTCAATCTACAATATCAGGGTCAATCATTTGTCTTGATCCTGTGACCAACATCCCCTTGAAGTCGGAAAGACCTTATATTTGTGCAAACACTGGTGCCTTTATCATAGAATCATTGCCACGATTCCAAATGTATAATAATGAGAATGTTAAATTCACTATGGATGAACTATCTGAAATAAAAAGGTCACTATTCCACCTTTGCTACTTTCAAGACTTAATCCATTACATTGTTTGAAATATTACCATAATTTGCGGCCAACAACTTCTCTCTATATAAGTGATGACGATATTAGTGGAAGTAATTGTGTATTAATTTCTCTCTATAGGGCCATGTTATGTTTGCAAAAATATGCAGTGGCATTTTATGGAAATTCAACAATTCCTAAATTAGTTTCTCTAGTTACACGAGAAGAGATGAAGCAACATGATAACAAATATAAACTTCTTTTAAAACAACTATTTGAATGAAAAAGAATAATATTATGCTGTTGAGTTTGACAGAGTTGTAGGACTTCAAGAAGTTGGGGAGGATTGTATCAAACATGTTGAAAAAAAGTGTGATGAAGAGCTGTTGAGTGTAATGTTCTCTAAACCAAGTACCAGGGAAGAGTTGCAAAAGATTTTAATAGAACAACGTGTGAAGCGTGTGTAGTAGACAAATTTGGAAGGTCATTCAAAAACTCCATTGAAAACGAGAGCAAGCTATTGCAGAGTTAATTGTACATTATGGTTAACAACACCTACACTACTGAATCACCCAAGGATCACTTACATGAATATAACAAAAATACGGGCAATGAGGTTGTAATCGTCGAAAATGTGAATAGCTATGGAAATCTTCAGTCCTTGGCCTTAATGTATGTGAAATCAAGTTCCTCTAATGGAAAACACCATAAGAAAAAATTTGATGATATTATTTGCATTCGATATCAACTCAAAAGAATTTTCCAAGAATTTTTGAGAATGATGATTTAATGTGTGGGGTTTTTAGCGATGGATATCACATATTCTTATCTGGTGCAAATGAGAGGCCCTTTATGCAAGACTTTTGACCAAGTACTTGGACAACTTTATGAATTCAAATCATAATTCAACGACATTTGAATCCCAAGCAAATGTGGTGGTGAAGCTGCTCAAATACAATGAGCAAATGCCATTGTTCGTAGAAAATTATAATTACTATATTGGCAAGAGATTGTTTTTTCCAACATCAATGGCCGATTACTCAATTGAGAAAGAAACCTTCATAATTTCTACGTTAAAAGAACAATTTTCTTCGGAGGTCATTTCTATTGCCAGAATGTTGTAGGACATTGCACTTAGATCATCAAATACTCAATGTGGCCCTCAAGGAGGCTTTCCCTCAACAATTAGATATTCCATTATACAACTCTCAAGATATGAACGTAAGAGGGAGACAATGTGAGCTATGCCATCGATTATTGTTTCTCTTCTAAACATTACAGGTGTCAACAAGACTTACCAAGTGTGGAAGAAACGTGGAGAAAATCTATTATCTCGGACCTCGTCTATCAAATATTCAATATCTGCACTCAATTCATCTATGCTTCGAGGACAAAGCATTCCCAAGAGGATATGTCTTGTAATATACCCACACACATATTAATTTTTATTTAATAATATATGCTTATATTGTAATAATTAATGGTTGTACATTTCCTTAAAGGCACGACCATTCAATTCTTACATGTATAAATACCTGAACATGTCAAGGAATATATATATATATATATATATATATATATTTGGATTTCTCTAACATCCATTTTCAAGTGTTCTTGGGGTTCCATCCATTGGCCCCCATTGATGTAGTTCTTCCCATTACATCTTCACAGGAATAATCCTCCCATGCTCATATCAAGGAAAATATATCAGCCAAATTTGTTGAACAGATCCAACACATTCAACGACAGTTCATGATATCTTGTATAAAGCCAATGCCAAGTACAAACAACGATATGACCATCATTGAGTTTCACACATGTTTCAGGTTGGTGATAAGGTGTGGTTGCATTTGAAGAAATAGTTCCTCACAGGCCCCCAAAAAATCTCAAACCATTACGATATGGGACTTACACCATCACGAAGGTTGTGGGTGATAATTATTTTGAATGAGTATTCCCCATTTCCTTGTCTTGCACCCAATATTTAATGTGGAGTTGCTTCAACCATATTTTCCACCTCTATTTGACACCTCGAAGGTGGTTGAGCATTTGGACCCTATATAACTCAACCTTGACTGCATTGAGTAGGCTACAATGGATCGTATCATGGAAACCAAGACGAAGGGAACCTGCCAACAAAACATACAACTCTATCAGGTTGTCAAAGAAGGATAACTTCTTTACCAAGGCAAGTGGCTCACCAGGAGTCAAATTCAGTGAAAGTTTCCACATCTAATTAGAGAACTTGATGCAATGGGGACCATTGATTCCTAATGGGGGATGAATGATCTAGGTGGACATTGGTGGCCACCCACCTCTTCCATTGAATCAATACGGTTCTCCATCTTGACAATTTTTTCATCTACATTTTTTCAGGTCCTAAACTTCTGGGTCCATTTTGAGGCCTTAAATGATGTTTTTTGTCCATTTAGGGGCCTAGGGTAGCCATGACCTTCCCAAAACTGCCAACAATTGAAATTATTATTTAGATCTTTCCAATGAGCCACCGTGCACCCCAAATGGATATTGTATGCAAAAGTTGCACCCCCAAAAGTTGTCATTTCAACTAGCCACCTTAGGGCCCACAATCCTTTTGGCGCTTCATCTCCTAGGGTTAGGGTTTTGCATGTTTACATTTTTTTCCCCTTATGGTTTAGTACTTATTTTAAAATTCCATTTTATTACTCTTGTAATGTCTTCTTGCAAATGAGTGTAGCTGATACCTCTCTCTTTAGAGATAAGCTACCACAATTCTAGCTAGATTGTTTTGCTTTGCATTTTACAATATTTTCCTATTACATTCATTAACATAACTTGGGTTTCATTGTATTACTATGCTCTTTGCAATATTTATCTTTGTCTGTGTTTCCATTCATATTTTTATATTTCATTTTGTTCTCTATACAACCCAAATCAGTTAAAGTGGGCATGTGGCATTTACTTCAATTGAAGAGGAGAAGGAAATGATTGTTAGATGCAGAAAGAGAAGAGTAATGTGGAGAAGAGTATAGAAGAAGAAATATGAAAAGAAAGAAGAAAATCAAACATCCAATAGTTGTTAATTCATCAAAAACCTTTTAATCAAGATGCTCAAAATTTTCAACCAGGGGATTTTGATGTAGGAGCATCCTTGGGGCTTTGGTAATCCTGTAAACCCCCAAAAAATGTTTTCAGATCTGTGTTTTATTTCCATTTTTTCATATAGTTAAGAGTGACATTGGTTTGAAATTTTCATCAGTGCACACTCACATATTGGAATAAGATAATAAATTTTGGATATGTTGTACACAATATCATATTATACCTTCACACCAAGTTTTATAAGAAAATATGGAGTTTACACCCTATGACCAAGCCTAGAACCAACATGTAGAGAAATTACCTTGTATGCAATGGCTTAGTATTTTGGCTGGTGAACACTCATGTTTTGGAATAAATGTTTGAAAATTTGTCAAGATGTTAGGGACACATATTTTTACAAGCTCACCAATTTCAACAAAATTTGATTCCATGTAGGTGTCCAAAACTATCATATAGTAAGTTCCCGATTTTATTTTTGTGTTGACAAAGGACTAGTATTTTGATTAGTGCACTCTTGTACTTTGGATTTAAGGTATGAATTTTGATTATGTTTTAGAATACATACTCCTATATACATTAACTAAATTTAATAAAAATATATTGAGTTTAAGTGTTGTTCCCAAACCACGACCTGTTTAGAGATCACACACAAAATTTTCCAGAAATAGGGGTTCAATATTTTGACTTGTGTGCAATCAATATTTAGATTTAGTTCTAAATTTTTTATATGTTTTAGGGGACAAAATCCTTTATTTTACCTCCAAATTTCATAAAAATCATATTGATTTTAAGAGGTCTAAACAACTCAATTACAGAGTGAAATTGAAAATGACAAAATTTGGAAGATGAAAAGTCAATTATTATTATTTTTTTCCTCGGAAAAAAAATGTAAGTTTATTTCTCTTTGAAAGAAAATTACATTCTGAAGATGCACTAGAGAAGTGCATTTCATGGATATGCCCGTAAAACATAGGGCTCTTTCGAGCAGTTACTAACTGTTCAATATAAAGTCAACCTATATACAAAGATACATATATTATATGTTCCAAGAGATGTCAATAATTCGCCTATGGCCTCCCTTTTAAACCGACCATCCAAAAGAGAAAAAAGATAGAGCCGTGATGTTACAGAAAAAACAAACAAAACTGATTTTACTTTAGATCGAAAATTTTCCTGCCTGGAAGAGACAAAGAACCAAACTGATGTTGTGATCCAAAAACAATCATATAGGAATGCCTGGTTGTGCATTGAAATCCATGAAAGGCCTATGATAGTATTCATAGAATGTGCCATTGTCCTCTTCAGATATCACCCATTGCCCCTAGTCCAAGAGTAATCCATCCTTTGAAAGATGACATGCTACTGAATTCCTTTCCCTGTAAACATGATGAATACCAAAATTATCAAAAGTGATCACTATTCTTTGAACCTCCTCCAAAATGGGGCGCAAGAGAATATTATGACAACGATGTCTATTTTGAACCCAGTTAACCACCAATTGAGAATCCCCAAAAACCTGAATAGATGTAACATGTTTTTCTTTGACAAAGAGCATGAGAAGTTTTAATGACAACAACTCAGCAAAATTGTTTGTACCGGGTCCCAATCCCATTTTAATTTTGAACCTCACACTGTTTGAGAGATGAACAATCGCTCCTCCCCCACAATTTTGTTGCCTATTTTGAGAGTGTTAATATTATGGTAGCTTCGGGAGGTATGAACCTCCATTGTGACCTATGACAAGATTAGAATACTCTAGAAGGAAGCAAAGAAGTGAAGGAAACCCTAGACAAGTTGTCGGTTGCAGAAATATGAATTTATTAATACCCAGAAGGAGAATTCAACCCCAGTTAAACTGCCCAGACTACTATAAATATAGGGTGCCATTTCTCATTATTCTCATCTCAGAAGTTGCAGAGAGAACTGGATCTGCACAGGTGCAGTTGCAGCTTGTGCGCAAGTTTCTGGGAAGGTGTGCGCTAGCCTCTGGGTGTGATTATCTGATCAGCTTGGGTTCTATTCTTGCTTGGTGCATTGGCCTCTCTTGGCTATTGGATTGCTACCAGGTTTCTCTTCTCTGTCAAGGTCAAGGTGCTCGGAGGGTGGCTTCGGCCTGTGGTTGGGTGACGAGGGTATCGTCAATGGTAAAACGAGCACAATCTTCTATATTCTAACAGGTTATGGGCCCACACCCCCTTCAGTTAGCTTAAAACGCTGGAAGGAAGCATAGCCGCTAGATATTGAGCTCGTTGAGGAACTGCCGCTAGGGTTACTAGCAGGAGTAGCTTCCAAAAACACTGCAACTAGGGTTACTAGAAGAAGCAGTTGCAAAACCCCTAAATCTCCGATCCGACACCTTGTGATGGAGCATCTCGCCCAAGAAGTAGATATTCAGATGCTCCCTAACTCAACGCACCTCTTGGCTCTCTCAGAAGACATAAATGACGAAGTTGAAGTTTTGGATCAAGGCATGACCAGTTACCAGTCAATCGAAGACATGTGTGAAATAATCAGTCTTTTACACTACTCAACACTCACTGGGACGATTGAAGATGATATGTGGATAATCGATAGTGGAGCTTCTAGGCACATGACGAGAGATCAAGCCAGACTCTCAAATCTAAATGAGAGAAAGACATCATACAAAATGAAGCTTTGAGACAAAAGCACTTACCCCATCGAAGGATTTGGACAAGCCTCCATCAAGTTGGAATCAAGTAATCATGTTCACTTAAGCAATGTTTTATATGTACCTGGTTTAGAAAAGAATCTTGTATCAATATCATGTTTAGAAGACAAAGGAAACATAATATCTTTCATGGATGGAAAGTTGTTATCATGGCATAAGAATTCCATCATAAAGGATGCTAGGGTTATTGGAAGTCGTGAAGGAAATCTATATAGACTGCTAGAACAAAATGAAGAAGCTCTAGTACATGACGAAGTCAACCCTAATGAACTTTGGCATAGAAGGTACACTCATACCAATTATCAAGCATTACCTTTCCTCAGAAAAATGGTTGAAGGAATACCAGAATTGAAATCTACACATGAAGGAATTTGCAAAGGATGTGCCCTTGGGAAGAATATCAAGAAACCATTCCCAAGCAGCAACAACAGATCCAAGGAAATCCTAGATCTAATACACTCAGATGTTTGCGGTCCAATGCCATTCAGATCTCTAGGAGGATCTCTTTACTACGCAATCTTCATAGATGACTATTCAAGAAAGACATGGTTGTACCTACTAAAATCAAAAGATGAAGTATTCAACAAGTTCCAAGAATTCAAGGCAGAAATAGAAAACCTTACGAACAAGAAGATCAAGACATTAAGAACAGATAATGGAGGAGAATACACCTCGAAGGAGTTCATTTCATTTTGCAAAACGATAGGGATTAGGAGGGAGCTGACTGTTCCTCACAATCCTCAACAAAACGGTGTAGCGGAAAGAAAGAATAGATCTATCGATGAAACGGTAAAAGCCTTATTGAACGATCAAGATCTATCCATGTTCCTATGGGGAGAAGCAACGATGACGGAAATATATGTACATAATAGAAGCCCTCATCGTATATTGAAGGACATGACACTAGAAGAAGCATTCTCAGGTAAAAAACCTAACGTAGAAAACCTAAGAATATTTGGATGTCCAGTTTACTCTCATATTCCCAAAGATAAAAGGAATAAACTAGAACCCTCGGGAAAGAAGGGGATATTCATGGGATA
Organism: Picea engelmannii; assembly: GCA_009831015.1. Taxonomy (NCBI): domain Eukaryota; kingdom Viridiplantae; phylum Streptophyta; class Pinopsida; order Pinales; family Pinaceae; genus Picea; species Picea engelmannii. The sequence goes on along the minus strand of ML778250.1, from coordinate 800,643 downwards.
TAGTGATTCATCCAAATCCTATAGAATATATATTCCAGAACAACACAAGATAGAAGTAAGCAGAGACGTAACATTCAATGAAATGATGGCCTTCAGGAAATCCATCGAAGAAATTATAGAAGAAGAAGAACTTGAAGAACCTAATGAAGAAAACACAGAAAATGAAAATAACGGAAAGGATCAACCTGATCATCCTATGGAGCCATGTGAGAACATTTATTCAGATATCATACCAAAGACCAAGAAACGACCAGCTTGGCTCGAAGCTACATTACAAGACGTAGAAAGAATCAAGGTTCCAGAAGGAACATCCATGAAGAGTAAAAGACCGAAAAGATTCTCAAGTTATGCAACATACATGACGAAGCTCCTAGATGAAGAACCTACCAAATTTGAAGAAGCAGTCCAAAAGGGACAATGGAAAGAAGCTATGGAGGAAGAACATCAATCCATTATGAAAAATGAAGTATGGGAAATTGTACCCAGACCTAAAGAAAAATCGGTGGTAACCTCAAAATGGGTATACAAGATCAAACATGCAGCAGACGAAAGCGTGGATAAATACAAGGCAAGATTCATGGCCAGAGGGTTCTCCCAGAAGGAGGGAGAAGATTATGAAGAAACCTTTGCTCTAGTGGCAAGTTATACCTCTATCAGAGCTATCATATCCCTTGCCGCTTCCATGGGATGGAATCTACACTAGATGGATGTAAAAACAACTTTCCTCAATGGAGCTATTGAAGAAGAAGTGTATATCGAACAACCTCAAGGATTTGAGGTACATTCCAGAGACACTCACGTTTGCAGATTGAAGAAAGATCTATATGGACTCAAGCAAGCTCGAAGGGCTTGGTACGCCATAATGGACAACTATCTAACAAGACTTGGTTTCTCCAAGAGTCATGCAGATCCAAACCTTTATTACAAAGTCTTGGATAACGCACCTATGATTCTACTATTATATGTTGATGATCTATTCATAACAGGTGAAGAATCTCTAATTATTCAGTGCAAGAAGGAATTAGCCTCTGAATTTGATATGAAAGATCTAAGTCTCATGCATTACTACTTGGGACTAGAAGTTTGGTAGAAGCGTGGTGAAGTATTCCTTGGACAAGGAAAGTACGCAATAAAGATCCTTCAGAAATTTGGAATGATGGACTGTAAGTCCATGGACACTCTTATGAATGCAGATATAAGAAAAGTGAAAGTCCCAAACTACGATACAGTTGATCCATCTCTATATCGACAACTGATTGGATCATTGATGTATTTAGTAAATACTCGACCAGATATCTGCTTTGCTGTAAACACATTAAGTTAGTTCCAGGTGGAACCTAGACATGAGCACTGGATAACTGCAAAGCATGTCTTAAGATATATTTGTGGGACACTAAACTATGGCTTGAGATATACCACATCCAGTGATATCCAACTTCATGGATTCACAGACTCTGATTGGGCAGGAAGTGCAGAAGATAGAAAGAGTACTTCAGGTATGTGTTTCATCTTGGGCTCTGCTATGATATCTTGGGGCAGCAGGAAACAAAAGTTTGTCTCACTTAGTACAACAGAAGCAGAGTATATGGCAGCTTGTGAAGCATGCACAGAAGCAGTATGGCTAAGGAAGTTAATCTCTGATTTATTTGATCAGATTCCAGAATCAACCATAATATATTGTGATAATCAGAGTTGTATAAGATTATCAGAACATCCAGTGTTTCATGAAAGGTTGAAGCACATTGAGATCAAATACTACTTTATTCGAGATAAAGTCTAGGAGGGAGAGGTAAAGATCAAGTATATCCCCACAGATGAGCAGACAACAAACATCCTGACAAAACCTCTATCCAGAATTATGTTTTCATATTTCCGAGAGAAGATGGGGATTGTGAAATAACTCCCTTAACTGAAAGGGAAGATTCTCCAAGGTAGGAGAAGGTACGAAAAAATATTCTTGAAAACATTTATTTTTGTGACTTAAATGACTCTCCAAGATTAGGAGGGAGCACTGAAAATATTATTTATCTTTGTAATTGAAAAATAGTCCAGATTGGACAGATTCTTTCCTATTCGGAAAGTGGATTGAGATTTCTGACGAACAGTGACTTCCTATTGTGGTTAACATAGGAAGTAGTTTGATTGCTGATGTATCATAGACAATGACTTCCCATTGTGGTTAACATGGGTTGTGGTCTAGGGCAGTATCTCTTCTTGAGGGTTACTCAAGAAGACTGGCCCGCCTCGCTGGACAACGATTTCTCATTGTGGTTAACATGAGGAATGGTCCGTTTTGGAGGTTGATACAGGACAATCTTTTCTTCTTGTGGTTAATGGAGGAAATGGTCCGGACAGTCATTCCTTAGGGTTATACATTATCTCCAGGGCACACTTTGATTAATGTAGGAGGAATGGCCCAGGGTGGGGAATGGTCTAGGCTCAGCAATCAGGGACATACATTTCTTAGGGTTATACATTCTCTCCAGGGTGCACTTTGATTAGTGTAGGAGGAATGGCCCAGGGTGGGGAATGGTCTAGGACAGTCATTCCTTAGGGTTTATACATTCTCTCCAGGGTGCACTTTAATTAGTGTAGGAGGAATGGCCCAGGGTGGGGAATGGTTCAAACATTCCTTAGGGTTTATACATTCTGTCCAGGGTGCACTTTGATTAGTGTAAGAAGAATGGCCCAGGGTGAGGAATGGTACAGGCTCATAAATCAGAAACAATCCTTCTTCCTTGGTTGAGAAGAATAGGGAAGATAGCCCATTGCTGATGTTCTATATTGAGCGAAGATATTCTTTCATATCTCACAGACGTGAGTGAAAGATTGGCCCAGATGATTCAGTTTATATCATAACATTGTTTCTATGTAGGTTGCTATCAGATGCTTGACAATAGATGTAAATGTGCTATGGTGGATATGTTCCACTATTCGTGAGGCATATATTCTTTCAAAACTCATAGATGTGAGTGAAAGATTGGCCCAAATGATTGTAATGAAGACTGCCTGTCTCTAGATAGTAGAGATATACTACTGTGGTGGATTTGTTCCACTGTTTGTGACTATGTGTCACGGTTTGAGTAGTTGCGTACTACCTTGAATAGACACAGGTGTGTTCTATCAATTAATATTGTACCAGTTGTCATAGGAGATTATCCAGTTAGATAATAATGACAGTGCTCGCGTTGCTACCAGTTGAATGGTTTGTTGTGCTCAAGACCATACCTCCCTAGATAGGAGTGAGTGTTAATATTATGGTAGCTTCAGGAGGTATGAACCTACATTGTGACTATGACGAGATTAGAATACTCTGGAAGGAAGCAAAGAAGTGAAGGAAACCCTAGACAAGTTGTCGGCTGCAGAAATATGAATTTATTAGTACCCAGAAGGAGAAGTCGGCCCCAGTTAAATTGCCCAAACTACTATAAATACATGGCGCCAATTCTCATTATTCTCATCTCAACAGTTGTAGAGAGAACTGGATCTGGGCAGGTGCAGTTGCAGCTTGTGCGCAAGTTTCTGGGAAGGTGTGCGCTAGCCTCTGGGTGTGATTATCTGATCAACTTGGGTTCTATTCTTGCTTGGTGCATTAGCCTCTCTTGGCTATTGGATTGCTACCAGGTTTCTCTTCTCTATCAAGGTCAAGGTGCTCAGAGGGTGGCTTCGGCCTGTGGTTGGGTGACGAGGGTATCGTCAATGGTAAAACAAGCACAATCTTCTATATTCTAACAAAGAGGCCCCATCAAAGAATGCCCAAGGCATCTGACAGTCCACCCTCTTAGACCTACCTTCTCTTTTTTTCTGTCCTTCTTTTTCTTGAGGATAATGTGCCAATATGGCTAAGGATTGAGCAACAATAATTTCAACTAGAATGTCATGGTTGTGGAAAATTTTAGCATTTCTAGCTAACCAGATTCCCCAACATACCAAAGGAGGAAGAGACTTTATGTTATTGTTTGAAGAGTTTATGTTCTGGGACTGCCATGCCACCTCTACCTGGTTACCAGACCAGGAGATAACTCATCCCTTTACAAGTGATATTTCTTGCCAGATATCTCTAGCGAAAGGGCATAGTAGAAAAATATGAACATGTGTCTCGTCCTCGTTTTTGCATAGAGAACACCAACCGATACCTTCAATTCACCTTTTCTGCATAAGGTCCCAAGTTGGAACTATATTAACCAACAAATACCACATAAACAACTTCAATTTTGGGAGACAATTTAGCTTCCAAACTCCTCTCCACCACCACTCCGTCTCTCTGTGGTTGAGATCCAAATTTAGATGAATATAACTTGCCTTTGGGGAGTAAATACCAAATGGATCGGGGGCCCATACCAATTCATCCTCCCTATCCACTAGTTTGATGTGAGCCATTTTTAATGCCATGTTGTAATTTCCCCACTACATTTCATCCCCGTTCTCCAGTCCCAATTGGTAAAGAGATTTCCGTTCCTGAGACCAGAGAGAAGTAAGGTCAGGGTCCCCGATTTGACTTAAATGATAATACTCATTATCATGAAGGATTTGGATCATATTTTCTGACAGGATGTGTGATCCTCCACATCCAGGCCAAGGATCCTTTCCCAACCTCACTTGATTGTCTCTCCGAACTCTCCACACTAGTCTATCTCCAATAACATCAAAAGAGGTGACTAGTGCTTTCTAGATAATATATGCAAATGAGGTTTTTTTATGGGATTCATGATCCAGTATAATAAGGATGACATGCTAATATATTTTTGGGTAACAACCTGGGTGCATAAACTGTTGGTAGAGATGATTCTCCATGTTGATTTTGTAGCCAAAGATTTCGAAAAAAGGAAAATATTCTTTAAACCTCATACACCTAAAGCTTTTGGAATGGCTAAGGTTGACCATTTCACCCACATAATGATAGATTTGTCTTGGTTCCTTTCCCACATAAATTTTGAGCATAATTTTATGATTTTCTCCAATATGCCTCTGGGAATCAATGCAAGGGACAACCAATAAACTGGAATTTCTTCAAGGACCAATTTAACTAGGAAAAGTATCCCTTCCCTTGAGATCCATTTAAAACTCCAGGTATGGAGTCTTTTCTCCAACTTAACGATAAGCCACATCCAACCCATCTTCTTATAACTGTTTGGTTTTAAATGAAAACCCAAGATTTTAAACCCTCATATAGTCCTTTTGTGGCATAAGGGAAGAGGTTCCTATAAGCCTCCATCTCTTCATCTGCCATATTCAAGAAACTGATCATTGAATTCTCCCCATTTATCATCATACCAGTGGTAGTTTTAAAAATATTTAATATTTCTTGAAGCTTCCTTGCATCCTGTCTCGATCCATTGTAGAAAACTATTACATCATCCACAAATAAAAGACGAGTGACTTTGAGAATAGGGGAAATAAAAATACCTTCAAATTTCCTATGAGATTTTGCAGATGCCAAATCTCTACTTAGACCTTCAACCACAAGTAAAAAGAGGAGGGGGGGGAGTGGGAATCCTTGCCTTAGGCCTCTCTCAGCTCTAAAGAAAGGGGATGTTGATCCATTGACTAACACCGCGAAATACGCCAAAGAGATGCAAAACATTACCCATATGATAAAATCAATTTCAAATCCTATATGAGTTAGCAGTAGTCTTATGTAAAGCCGTTTGAATCTATCATAAGCCTTTGACATATCAATTTTTAAGATCAACCTTTTCAGTTTCTTTGTTTTCATAGAATGTATTCCTTCCTAGGCCACTCCAATAGATTCGTGAATTTTTCGCCACTCCACGAACCCAAATTGTTATTTTGAAACTGTGGCCGATAGGACCTTTTTTATTCTTTCGGCAATCACATTTTCCACAATTTTGTAGATGCAATTACACCTACGAAATTGGCATGAAATCTTGTAGACTTTGTGGATTGTCTGAGTTAGGTATGAGTGCTATAAAGGTTGAATTTAAAGGGTCATGGCTATGACCATTCCTGTGAACTTATTCAATCACCGCTAACAAATCCTTACCAATAAGGTCATAAAAATACAGAAAAAACTCTACTGACCAACCATCTGGCCCTGGACTCTTGTTTTTCTGGAAACTATTCAGGACCATTTTTAACTCGTCCTCCAAAACGTCCTCCATCAATTTTCTATTTTCTTCCTCTTCAACAAATCTGGGAAAAAACACTGCTAACCTCATTATTTCTGCCATTTTGTCCTATTTGGTTCTCTAAATAAATTCTGAAAGTGTTTCTTCCCTAGTTGAGCCAGGTTTTGAAAAGAAGAAACCTTTCATCTTGAGGGATCTTTGAGACTCCAAATAGTATTCTGTCCATTTGCAAAATGCTAAAAAAACTTTGTGTTTTCATCCTCACCGTTTAGCCACGTAGCTCTACTATTTTTCCTCCATACCTTTCTTTTTTTTTCTTTCAATATCCAAATAAACTTCTTTCGCTTATGGAGAAATAAAACCTTCCCCCTCTGAGTAGTGAAGTGCTTGGAGAGCATCCTCAATTTATTTGAATTCTCTCTCTTCTCCGACTCTTTTATCCTTTTCCTAGATGGTAGCCTCCTGTTTGAATCTCTTGACATTATTGACAAAATGAACCCCCACAACTATCCCACCATCCTCCTACCAACGTTCCCAGGAATTTTTGACTAAATTTTGAAAACTCTCCTCCAACCAAGAAGGATTGTATTTGAAAGGGCTAGGAGGTTTTTTTGGGACTAGGGGAATGGTCAGAGTCTCCTCAAATCCATATCCACTGATGGATATGAAGAGGTTGAGATAATAGGGAATCCGAAACCAGGAAATGATCAAGTCTCTTTGCTATTCTCTCTTCCCTAGTCCATTCGTTCCTCCAAGTTGCAGAAATTTTGGTTGGCTCTAGATCCGATAATCCCACCTCTGAGATGAGATGGAAAAAAAATCCGATAATGGATCGATTCGCGCCCTGGGTCCCCAAAATTCAGCTGCACCAATAGAGAAATTGAGATCTCCACCAATAATTAGGTTTTCCTTTTTGAAAAAGGACTTCTTGGAGAGCGTCTCCGAAAAAGGGACCCTATCCTGGTAAGGCGCATAAATATTTAGGAATGAAAAACTCTTTCCCATATCCAGATAAAACACTTATGCACCTAGACAAGATTCTGAGCCCCAAGAGTTGAGTATTTTAATTTTCTCTTTGTTCCATCGTAGAGCTACTCCTCTCGATCTCCCATTTACATATAGGCCAATAAACGCCCAATTGTGTAATAAAGACTCCAACCGCTTGGTTACCTCTTCACAGTCACCCAATGTTTCTTGGAGAAAAATAATGTCTTGTTGGTGTGATGACACCAACTTTTTCAAGGAATCTTTTTAAGAGGGCCTGCCACACCTCGACAATTTAGAGAAATCAATTTCATGGGGAAACCTCTGATTGTGGTTTCCTTGTTCTAAGTGCCCCAAAAATTGATTGTTTTTTTCCCATTGCTACATCTACCTTAGCTTTATGTTGTGCTTTTGATAGAAGGGACTTTCGTCCCCTCCCCTTGGACTCAGATAACCCCCCAAGGTTATTCCCCAATCCCTACTTATGAGACACATATATCCTAGTTATATGCCTATTCTTGAGATTATAAACAATAACTTTCTCTTCTGAGTTTAAAGAAGACTCTGAATCCTCAAAAAAAGAAAGAATGGTTGGTGGATACAGATCAAGAATCCCCCCTCCACCATAAGTCAAGGGAGAATATGGGGAAGCTTCATGAATCTCAATGATGTTGGGATGGGTAGGAAGAAAATGACCCTAAGGAGTGGGAAGAGGGAGGGGTGAGGACTGTGCACATAAACTGAATCTAGGGGAGGACGACAAAGGATGATTCCCCATCCAATCCTTTCCCAGAAAAGGGATATAGATTATTAAATTATTAATAGATTGTGAAGAAAAAAGGACGTACCCTGACGATGGATACCACATACTAACAACACCTCCGAAAAAGAAGGGAAGAAGGAAGGAGATGAATCTCCATTTGAACACGCTACCAATGCTCCTGAAGAGCCCTGGTTTCCCTCCAAACTTGTGCTGGCTCCTTCCCAATGAGACCTTTCTCGAGGCCTTAAGACCTCCTCCAAATTCCTTATGGAAGAGCTAGGTTGATCCCCAGATGGGACTTGTGATTCCTTCTCCATAATGTTAACTCGATCATACTGCATCATCTTCCTAGGATTGAAAGGTAAAGGACACTGTCTCACCACATGCCCCTGCTTGTGGCATCTTCTGCACCTGAAAGGAACCCCCTCATAATCCAACCATTGTTTGAAGGTTTTCCCTCCCACCACAAGTTCAATGTCCTATTTGAAAGCTTCTTTTAATTTAAGTTGGAGCATAATTCAGGCCATAACACATTCATATGTAGCCAAGAAATAGATATCAACATCCAGATATGTTCTAAGAGTATTCCCAATAAGTTTGAAGATTTCCTTCGACCAAAACTCCAAAGGAAGACAAAGAAGCCGAACCCAAATGGGAATTACATCCCGTCTTTCTTTCCCCGCGTAAAAAAGAGGGGTCCATAGCTTAAATAAAATTGGGGTTGAGTCCACGCTCCAGGGGGACCTAAGAACCAAGTTTGCATCTTCCTCTTTCATAAATTTGAAGAAAAACCAGCCTCGGGCAAGTATTTTTATCGCTGACACATATCCCAACAACCCTACCCAAGAAGAGGAAACCATTCCTTTAAAGTATTTGCACTGAACCTCCTACCCCTAGAGTTTCCAAAAACTGTTGAAGCTAATATATACAAAGCTTCTGCCACCAATATGTCTTCGCCCAGAACTAGTTAGGCTGGAGCCCTTTTAGGATTTGAACTCTTAACTTTTCTCCTCCACAGAATTTTCTGAACGACTTTAGAAGCCACCTGGGATTTTTCCTTAGAAGAGGGAGGGTTTGCTAAACCCTACTAAAAACCCCTTGAAAATTATCCATCAACATGTCACTCAGAGGGCTGGGTATGGACCAGAAGAGATTCCGTAAACTCAACAACCATAAAATGGTCCGAGAAATCCCAAGGCAAGGAACATAATTTCTTTGCAATACTTAAAGTAGGAAGACCTGCTAGTGGTATCTTCTCAAGGAAAAAATGCGCAAAACCACTTACATGCTGTAAAAAACTCAAATCCCCTTGACTTCAGTGCCCCAAATCCCACACATCTTAGACTTTTGATGAATCGGCCCATGAGGATAAATGATAGGTCTGAAAGGACCCTACAACAATCTGCACAGCCTCCCTTGATGAACTTGGATAGACTGAAACCATCCTTTCCTGAAGTGAGGGAAAGCAATCTGGTGGTCCAATAGTAACTATAATGCCCAATGGTAACCCAGGTGAGAAACCAAACCCAATTGATAGGCTCGAAATGATGGCTAAACTCGAGGGAGACATGTCAAAAACTTGGGTTGCATGGGTAACAACTGGCGACCCCCAAATGCTCACACCTTCCAAACGATCCATATAATAGTCTAGGAGCTCCTTTTTGTCCCAAACACTAGCAGTGGCCTGCATAATCCACCCTCAGCCGCATGCAGTCAACCTTAATTCCCCTCATCAGTTTCACTTGTAATGTTAGGCTTACTATTATAACATTCTTATTTAATTTCACCAACACCATTGATTTTTTAAATATCCTTTATGTAAAGTAAGTCTCCTTTTTCCCCTTTGTGGTGGAGTGTCCCAATCCAGTCGCTCAGATCAGAATAATATATTGGCACACCCTGGAATAATGTTGTGGCTCGACATAACTCAGAGTAATGTTGTGGCATGCTCACAAGAAGGGCCATAACCTTCGTCGATATTGAGCAACCTCCTCCACCGCTGGACATTGATAGCTTGCTCAACACACTTGGTATTGAACTTGTAAACTCCCAGAGTCTCAAAGGACCCGAGGAGGGTCAACTAACCAAATTTCCAATAGGCCTAAGCCCAATCAGTAAAGAGCGCTACATAATTGGGCCCCAAAAAAGCTACAAACTCTCTCTCTCTCTCTCTCTATATGTGTGTGTGTGTGTGTGTGTGTTTTCACATTATAATATAAAAAATATATAATTTATTAACCCATGCGTGGGATTTTTTTCTAGTTGTAGATTGATTTATTTTAAAATTATAGTATTTGTAAATTCCGAATGAAAAATACATATTTTTAAAAATTGTTTGGTGAGTTTTGATTGGTCTGAACATCTTTTTTCACAATTTAACAATACTTTATGAAAGAAAAATATTAACAACCTTGGCAGTTTGTAACGTATACAAAAAAATGAAATAGTGGTAGGTTTGTGCAAGACGAGAGGGGGTGTCACAGTCTTGCAGAGTCTTAAATGGGATTGTAGACATTGATGAGACTCTACAAGTATAGAGCTCCCTTGGTTTTGTCTCCATTGTTCCCTTTGCAGACTTCTCTTAAAGAAGACCGAGAAGACCATGGTCGATAATAAACGTGAGCTTTCCATAAATATTCTCCATCACATGGAGTCCTTCAAGTCCATAGGTGAACATTCACCATTCAAGCTTGTCGTTTATTTTAATTTCTTGTGAATATCTTTGCTAGGGTTTCACAGTGGGAGCTTGCAATTTCTAGGGTTTATGACATGTTCGATTTTGTTGGCCTCCACCATGTTTTTGATTTCTTGTATAATGAATCATGACCATGGATTTTAGTTATATTGAGCCGCATCTCCATGCAAAAAATTCATTTTTCTCGACTATTAATATACACCTCACAACGAAGGGTTTAATGCTTTATATATTGGAATTTGGGAGATATAGTATTCGATTTTAAGGTATTTTAGATTGGATGATATATATCCCAACATATAGAGCATTAAATGCTCTACTGGGAGGTGCATATTAATAGCCATTTTGCTCTATTTTTGTTTTATAGGAATTTGTTGAGATTCTCGATGAAGGTTCAATTCACAACATTGTCTGTGTTTTTCATATTGTTGTATGTAATTGCGATGATTAGACTTCGAGATTTTAGAAGCATTGAAATCCATTCTATATGTATTTTTTGTTAATTTTTTCTTGTAAAGGCTTGCTTTATGTGTGGATTCAGGGTAGTGCATAGTTGGGGGAAATTCAAAAACCAAGGTTTTTCGTTTTGAATCCTCTTTGGGGTTTTTCATTGGGGTGCAACGTGGGTCCTATGTATTTTCTTTTGGAAACATGATCCTGATTCTATTTTTCATGGTAATCTTGAGTTTCTTGGTGTTTAACATGCTTTGAATATTCAAGATCCATCAGTTTGGTATATTGGTCTTTGATGTAAACCTTATTATAAATGTAATAGCCATGTTTCCCCCAGTTTGTAAATATAACTATAACTGGCTAGGAGACTAGGGCAGACTAAATGTGTGTGAATGTTTGATTTGATGAACCTTGCATAAAAGGGTCAATATATGAATTTCTATTATTAATAGAATTTGAATATGTGTTGCACAACTGCTGAAAGGGGGAAGGTTTGCCAAGATAGACCATGAATTCTATGAGAGAGATAGTGAGGGGAAACCAAGGATGGTTGAGATGACCCTCACCAGATCAATACCTACTGGGTGTAATTTCTCAACAATCCTCTAACCCAGAAATGAATTACCAGTCAGGCTAGTAGTTGGAAGGCCATCCTCAAGAGTTAATGAGGATATGGGGTAGGGTAACCATTTGTAAGGATTCCAGGCCTAACCACGAATGGGGATTCAGACCCACGCAACCTTGCTGAGGAAGGAAATAAAAGGAGGTAATTCGGGGTCAAAGACAAATCTTCGAGATAGCAGAATAGAGAAAAACACTCTCCCGAGAAGAGCATAAAACATACTTGGATTTTGAAGTTGAGAAAACAAAAGCTGAGAAGTAAGCTCGATTTGGCTGTAAGAATCCATGGGAAGGGTTTGGCTACAAGTTGATAAATGAGGTTGATGAGTGATTGAGGAAGTACTCGTGCAAACCTCCTTGCTTGGAGTAGAGAAAACCAATTGCCAAGTTCCTGTGGGAGAAGGAGAGTAACCTTTGTCTCTGACTCTTGTGGAGCAAAGAGAAAGAATCTCTCTCAGAGCATTATGGTCTAGCTCGAGGGTGGCCAGTGGTAAATCTAATAGGAGTGGTTGTGCCTATAGTTGGGAGGAAAAAGGCACCCCTTTCAACAGTTTCTTCACATTTTCCAGTTCTAATAAGTATTTTCATATTCTGTGTATTATATTGAATGTGATGATGAAATATCTGAGTTTATGATTCATTCGTTCAGTATCTGAACAATTACTATAAAAGCTCTGTGATTTCTGTAAACTATTATATCTATATGATCTTTCAATTTATCTCAGTTTTGCTGCTAGATAGTCATAAGATATGAATCCACATGAGAGAGGGGGTATGCTCAACTGAAACGCCCAAGCCCTGACAACCCTGTGAAATTTACCTTAGCGGGAATGTTAAATCCAAATTCTATGGGAGAAGGGTGTTTTTCCCTTAGACTATTCACCCGTATGACCGAGGGCTCGTGCCCAGATCCTTAACCCAATTACTGCTAAAGGAGTCGCACTTAGTTCCTAGAAATTCCAAAGTATCCATGTGACTGGGGTCTGGGAACCTTGCACTAGTCCAAAAGGGGCTAACTCTTTCGGCTTCGGGACTTCAGGACTTGTGACTCCACAATCCTCAAAAGTAGCTGAAGGCCGAAGTCGTGAATCGACGAGGATCGTCGATCTGGGGGGTCCAAGATAGATCTCTCTCAGCCGTTAGATCGGATGTAGGAAGGGAAGCGTTTAGCGCTTTGGAGAAGTTCTACTTCGGGAGAATATGAGTAGTCTAGCATCGAAACTTCCGAACGTCGAAGTCGCAGAGTAAATCTGGACCATTGAAAAGGAAGGGACACGTGTCCACAGATCAACGATCATCCGAGATTCTGGGTATTCGACGGTATAGGGATGCGTGAGTTTCCCTGGAGCTCTTCAAGCCAGAGTAAATCCTGGACGCAGAGTCTAGGTACACGTGGTGATAGATCCGACGTGGTCTGGAGGGAAAACCGAGAGACACACACAACGAACTGTCGAAGTAACGTGGATCGTCGATCCTCGGATCCTTCGGGATCCTTCTGAGCCATCGATCTAAGGGACCCACCCTTGACTAACTAACTAACTGAGAATGCGTTGAGGAGTGACATGTGGCCCCCACTCGTTCCCCGTTAAGTGTTGACCATTGAAACTAGGACCGTTGGATGAGGGGGTACGTGGAAAGCGATCCCATAGTCCGAAGATTCTGTACTCTAGAGGAAACCAACCAAGAGTTTACGAAGTATGAACTCACTGAAGTCGTGAGTGCCGAAGTGGATCTCGACCGTTGGTCGAGGAGGACACGTGGTGCCAGTTCCGAGAGTCCAGAGACTTATCTTTTTGGGGGATTTACTTCGAGAGGATTCGGTAAGCCCCGAAGACTGGAACCGCAAATTAATGAGAGTCGTAGATCTAAGGATCTATGTGGAATCCTATTGACCGTTAGATCGAAGGGCTGGGCAGTTATCGGTCTAAGATGATGTGGCTCGATGATGTCATCTGAGGTGATGTGGACCCGCATTACGTGTGCCACATGTCACCCAGTTTTGGACGATTCACATACCCATCGTGCCTGTTAGAGCATGACATGTGTCATCCCTTATCAAGGACATGTGTCACCCCTTGACCCTTGCCGTGTGTCGGTTCCTGGTTCATGCTCGCCTGACCAATGTGGTTGGTGACATATACGAGACTCTGGGAGTTTGGGTAACTTCGGGAGTTAGAGGAGTTTGGGGCATGTTATAGTTTAGGAATGACCAACAAAAAACATCGAATGCTGATCACTGAAAGGCCAAGGCTACATGGTGAGATACCGGGAGTTCGGGAGTTTGTGAATAGTATGGTAAAAATAAAGATTCAACGAGAATCACTGCTCGCCGAAGGTCAAAATCCTAATGACGATAGCCAATCGTCGAACGCCGAACGCTAAAGGGATAGGGGCACGTGGTGAGATTATGAGACTTCGGGGATTAGGATATAGGAACGTTCGACGCCGAATGCCAAAGCCCCCCCTTTTAACCGTAGATCTTGGTGGAGGGTGTGGAATTTTGATCCCCTCCGTTGTTCGGTGATCTGAGAATTTGGAAACACTTTGGAAATCCTGAAGTCCGGGAACCTCCGAAGTGCATAAACCTATGCTAATGCAGGCTCTTAGCTCCCGATTTTCAGCCCGAGGTCACGAGGAAGACCCCGCTAGTTTGTTCAAGTGCACAATGAGAGATGTAATATTTTAGGGAAGCTGATTAGAGGGTTTTTCTTAATTAAGGGACCACAAATGAGCCAGGGAAAGAAAAACTTTGATGCCCCACCTCTAGAAAGGCTATTTAGGGGTTGGGTGTGTTACAAATTGGTATCAAAGCATGACAACAACACTTGGCCTGCTAGAAACTTGTCTAAACCTGTACTGAAGAGTGGAACGACACCATCTACTATTGATAGTGTTGGCATGTTTTCAGACAGAAGGTAGAGTATTTGTTTGTCATCGATGGCAAGCATAGCCCGATGATGATGAACAAGAGAAAGTGGCAAGACCAACAGGGCAACGATGATTGCATGGAAGAAAATCCTGAAATGCGAAAGGACAGAGCATGTCAAATAACTCCATTTTAGAGTTTCGCAGACCGAGAAATCAGGGTTTCGGATATCAGGTGTTGGAAGTGTAGAAACACTTCACCATAGGAGTCCCAAAGTCGCGAAATGCGAAACGCCGAAATCCCGAATCAGGCACAACGAAGACTTGTGAATTCGTGATATATTCCTAACCGTCGGATCAAGGATTGATCTGGACCGTTGATCAAACATGACAAAGGCCCACGAAGTTTTGATAAGATCTGGACCGTTGGGTCCATAGGACACGTGGCGAAAGATCGTCATTTCGCTGACTGGAAAGTCAAAGGAACGAGGTTCCCTAACCTCTCGAATTCACGACATGTGAAATGACGAAGTGCTGAAATGCGCAACTCCGACGTAAACTCCATTTCGGAGTTTCGGATACCGAGACTTAGAGTTGTCAAGAACACTTAACAACAAGAATGCCGAAATTGCGAAATGCAAAACCCCGACGTAAACTCCATTTCGGAGTTTCGGATACAGGGACTTAGAGTTGTCAAGAACACTTAACAACAAGAATGCCGAAATCGCAAAATAAGAAACCCCAAAGTAAACTCCATTTCAGAGTTTCGGATACCGGGACTTGGAACTGTCAAGAACACTTAACAACAAGAATGCCGAAATCCCGAAATGTGAAATTCCGAAACACCAAAAGGAAAAACTCTGAAATCCCATCAATCGTCCATCTCAGTGGGTTATGTGAACCGTCTGATTATTTCAGAGATTTTGTGATCATGATTTTTATAATGGTGGAGTCATGATGACTCGAAGGGAAAAACACCGAAACCCCGTCAGCCGTTCAATTAAGAAAAGAATGGATCAGGTTATGAAGTTTTTGTGGACCGTTGATCTGGCTCCATTTCAGGGATCGCGACATGGAGTAAAAAGTTATCTTATCACAAGGAATGCTGAAATGCCGAAAAGCAGAATTGCGAAATTCCGAAATAAATGCAAGAGCCTATGGATCCAATCCAACGGTGCAGGTGACTTTAAGACTGATCGAAGGGCTACTGTTTCACCTCATAGTTAATTGATCAGTTACGAATCAATTAGGAAAACTGATTCATGATTCTTGATCAGTTGGCGTTTAAGTTTCTGAGACGCCTTCTTTCCCATTGAAGATTCGAGGTGTAACTGTTGTGGCAGGTGTGCATAAAAGAAAAACTAAGAGACGGTGCATAAAATGGGGTTCTAACTGAAAAAATAAATGGAAATATAGAAAATAAAAACTACAGCATGCTCAATGCGTAGAAAGTTCAGAGATAAGGAACGGAAGCTGAACATAAGAGAAGAGTAGAAGAGAGCAGAATGTGCACATTTAAAAGAACATGAAAAAGGACAGAGAAAGGATAGAGAGACAGAGATAGCAAGTCAAGCCAAATATGAGTAGAGAAGAAGAATAGAGTAGCAGAGAAGAAATGCAGAACAACAGTGAAGAAGTGGTAAGAATTGATTCAACTGTGTGTTGGTTATTCAATCATTTATTTGTAATAAGGGTGGTAGGGAGGTGCTAGGGAGGATTATTGTCCTCAAAAGTTCAAGTGGGTTCTTGAACATAGGGAGTTGTAGCTTCCATCTGGTTGCAGCCAAAAAAACCAGGGTGGCAGGGTGGTGCAAGGGAGAACAAGTGTTCTCTATTATACAAGTTGGAGCCTGTGTAACTGGAAGTAGGTGCTTCCATCTAGTTGGTGCTAGAACACTTAGGGAGTTGGTGCTTCCTTCTAGTGGGTGCTAGAGAAACCAGAGAGTTGGTGCTCTCAAACAAGTTGGAGCTTGTAAAACAGAGGTAGTAGCCTCACATTGAGTTGGTGCTCAATTATAGATGATGTACAAAACTTAAAAGACTGCCTATCATTTCGAAAAAGAAGAGGTTTTCTCCCTTTATGGGTTTCCTCGTGAAAATCTGTCTCTATGTATATCTTATGTGTGACTGATGCTCATTATTTATGCTGTCCATATGCTGTATAATATTGATGATCACTTGAAGAAAGTTTAAGAATTGATTAATTGAAATTATTATTGTTTAAGCACAGAGACAACTGATTCACCCCCCCCTCTCACTTGTCTTAGTATTTTCAACAATTGGTAGCAGAGCAGGTTCCTTTTATTTAAAGGTAGATATGCAAGCTTAAACATGACAAGTCATGAAGTGACTTTAGCCAGTAAGCCTCCTCTATTTGATGGAACAAATTTTTCCTTTTGGAAGGTTAGAATGAGAACATACCTAATGGCCTTAGGTGCTGATGTTTGGGATGTAGTAGAGACTGGATACATAAAGCCTGTTGTGCTAGCCTCCAAGGATGATAAGTCAGAATTTAGCTTTAATGCTAAGGGAATGAATGCTATCTTGAATGGACTTGCTGAAGCTGAGTTTGTAAAGGTGATGCATCTTCAAATTGCCAAAGCAATGCGGGACAAACTTATTAGCAGCTATGAAGGAAATGAGAAAGTAAAAGATGTTAAACTTCAAACATTTAGGTTGAAGTTTGAACAACTAAAGATGAATGAAGATGAAACAGTTAGCAAGTATTTTTTAAGAGTTGAAGAACTTGTGAATGCCATGAAGGGTCTTGGTGAGAAGTTTGAAGAATCACTCTTAGTTCAGAAGATTCTAAGATCTCCGCCTAATAAATTTAATCCAAAATTCTCTGCAATAGAATAACTAAATGATCTTAAAACTCTGTCCATCGATCAACTTCTAGGAACTTTAACTGCATATGAAATGAGAATTAACAAATATAAATCCATTACTAGAGAAGCATCGTTTAAAGCAGACAAGAATACTGATTCAGAATTAGATGATATCGAGGCAAAATTTGTGAGAAGATTAAAGAAAGGATCAGGAAAATATCAAGGCAAGATGCCCTTCAAATGCTTTAACTGTGGTAAGATAGGTCATTTTGCATCTAAGTGTCCCCATCAGAAAAAGGACCAGAACTCTGATGATAAAAAGAAGTACAAATACAAGAAATATAGTAAGAAGAAAAATTTGGTTGCAAATAATGACAATTCCTCAGAAGACACCGATAGTGACTCTTCCCGTGAAGATAAGGTAAATGACTTCATGCTTATGGCCAAAGAGAATTATGATAATAAAAGCATAGGCAGTAATGATAATGATGAAGAATATGTAGTTGATATGGAAGGAGAACTGATTAGTGCACTGGAAGAAATTGATAGACTTAGAATTAAGAATAGAAAGCAAAAACATTTGCTGATACAGTTCGAGAAAGACAGTAAACAACCTGATGGAGACTTTGCTCTGCTGAAAGTGGAATTAGAAGAGGAAAAGAAAATAGAATACATACTGAAACAACAATTGTCAGAGAAGAAAGCTAGATGTGAAGCCTTAGAAGAAGAGATAGTAAAAACCAGAAAAGAAATGGAGAAATTTAAGGGATTGTATCACCAAAATCTGCCAAGTATTAAAGCCTCAGAAGGATTAATCTCCATTCTAAATCAACAAAGAAACCCAAAGTTGAAAGCTGGATTGGGGTATGAAGAAGGATCAAGTAGTGATCATCCAAGTAATACAGAGCCTATCAAGTTTATCAAATCCTCAAACATTGACAACAATCACTCTACAGAAACAAAGAAAGAAAATCAGCCACCAGGAAGAAATGAAAGAAAAAATAACCGAACCGAATCCGTAGGTCAGAGAGATTATCGGCATGAAAGAAATTGACCTCCTTAAAGAAGACAGATATTTTCAAGGTACAAAGGTTTTTTCTATGGTTATTGTTTTTTCTGCTCTAATTTTGGTCACAAAGCTATAAAATGCTCTTTAAGATTTAGATATGAGAAATCAAGACTTTCAAGGAATAATTATCTGCCACTACAAAGATTGAGACAACCAAGCAACAAACAATCACATAATATAAATCATGTGATGACTGGGAGAAGGACACAGATGAAACACAACTACAGTTATGAGCATAACAATTGTTATGATCTGTTATTTCGTGAACTAGAATGTTACAACTGCCATAATTATGGACATAAAGCTGCAGACTGTCACTTAAAGAATTACAAGTCAGATTTGATCCCCACTGCTGAAAATGTCAAGGTTTGGAAGAAGAAAACAGATGACAAGTGTGGACTAGTGTTGTCAGCCCAAAAACAAAAGAATCCCTGGTATATTGACAGTGGATGTTCCAAACATATGAATGGAGACAAAAGTAAGTTTCTAACCCTAAGTGATAGCAAATCAAGGAATGTAACTTTTGGAAATGATGCACCAGGAAAAATAAAAGGTAAAGGAATGGTAAGTTTGAGTAATGGCAAAGGGAAAGCTTAAGATGTGCTGTTTGTAGAAGGTCTGAAACATAATCTGCTTAGTGTCAGTCAAGTCTGTGACCGAGGATGTGAAGTCGTTTTTACCTCTAAAGACTGTAGAATAAAATCTGTGAATTCAGAACAACTAGTTGCAAAAGGGATAAGAATAGAAAACAATGTCTATGTGTTAAAAGCAGAAAAAGAAGAATGCCACTTAAGCAAATATGATGAAAGTTGGTTGTGGCATAGGAGACTTGGTGATGCAGCTGCACTCGCAGGCACGCCCGCTCACCAGGATCTTCTTCTCCTCATGGCCCGAAGAACTCCGAGGTTCTTCTATTTCCCTATCGGGAAATCCTCACCCACATATCTCCTCGCGCGACTTCCTTCTCTTGACTTATCGGGAAATCGGAACTCGTAGCTTCGCGAGTTCGAAGGTCGAACGCTATACTATCGGATCGCCGAGACCCGATGCCTCAGTCAACGCTGACCTTATCTTACCTTGTCGGGACTTCTGCTCTATCGCGATTTCGTTACTCATGATATCGAACACTTTGGTTTACCGACTCCCGATACCCGATGTGCCGAAACTCCAACGCACACGTGCGGGTTGACCTTTCCACTTCCCGTCACTTCTATCGGGATTTCGGGGTTCGCGGAATCGCGAATCCTGATGTGAAATGTTCTGGGACTTTACTTTTCCCGAACTCTGATACAGTGTCACCTGTCCTCCACTCACTGACTCCGCTGTGGCCCACGCACACTGCCCTTTGACTGTCGGGATATCATGTATCGCAATATCGCGATTCCTGATGCAATATTTTGGAGCTTCGACTTACGAAACCCTGATACACGATCTCACGTGTAGATCCAATGACCCTCGTGACCCTGATCGACGGCTCCGCCCCTCTTGAGCTTTAAACCTTTGGATGTTCTCGCCGTAACCTCCTTACGCCTCCGCAAGATCTAACGGCCCTCGGAACTTCGCGAAATATCCTTAGAGGATTTCGACCGTCCGTTCCTTCCTGATAAATTCTGTGAAATGAATCAAGTGCTTCCTCCCCGAAGACTCGTCCACCTACGTGCAAACTTGCAGCGCCTGCATGAATACTTCAACCACAACTTCTCCGTGCAATCCTTCGATGAATTCGAAGTCTCTATCCTTCTTGAGCTTTGCTATGACTCTGAACCTTAGAAAAGGCTCCTTGCGTGCACTCCTTGCGGTAACCCTTCAACACGTCCAAGTGATGAAGTCACTCGACTCTGCGCACACCTGCAATAGCAATATTTTAAAGCTTCACTCAGGTTTGCAACCCTGAGACTTTAACCAGCCTGCGCACTCCTTGCACGGCTCCTATGCCCAACTGCACTTCTGGGATGAATGAGAACAAAAGCTATCTCTATTTGAACCCTCTGTCAACGCACTCCTTGCAGACACTTCAACTGCACTCCTTGCAGGAATCTCTGGCTCAAATAGAGAAACAATTGAAACTCATTCCTTCACCCTCTCAGACTTCAATTCAACCATGAAATCATATACACAACATATAAAAGCAAATGTATAGTTGGAAGAAAACATCAATTGAGCATAAGATCAATACACAGAGAACAACACAAACCATGAAATTGAATCAAAGATTTCTTCTATTAATTCAAATGTCTGTACATGGGTGTTCTTCATACAATTCTCTGCATGCTCTTCTGCTTCTCCTCTTAATCTATGGTCAGGCTTATGTTACAATGATACAATGAGGGTGTCTATATCCGTTTTACCTCCTGCTTTCTAAAACTGTCTAGTCTAGAATTAAATTCTACCTACCTTACATTAACTATTTTAAATGCCGTCTATCTACTAAAGACGAGAGCTATCCGCTCAAGGTCCATTTACAATATACAAGTGCGCCTTTTCTTAAATGATTCATTTAAGATCTGCGCAACAATTCCAAAGTGTCTTTTCAAAATTTGGTGCTGGCTTGTCCAACTGTCTTCCGCTCCGTGCTGGCTCGCTTGATGTGTTGGTGATGCTCCTGCATCATACTCCCTCTCTTGAGAAATTTCATGGGCCCATGTCCATGAGATCCTGCACGGTCTGTCCATGCTTCTGTATCTCTGCTTCAGTTTCCCAGCTGGCATCTTCCACTGGATGGTTCTTCCACTTGACCAGATACTCATAGTATTCTTTCCTCCTGGTCTTCTTACCCACTCTCTTGTCCAGTATGCATTCCATCTGTGGCTTTTCTGCAACTGGCATATGTTTCATCCACTGGATCACTGGCTACACAGTTCCAGTTTCTTCTTCTCCAGCCCTGTATGGGTATAAATCTGCAATATTAAATATTGGAGATATTCCGATCCCATCTGGTAGCTCGATCTCATAAGAATTTTCCCCGAATTTTCTCAAGACCTTGCATGGACCGATTTTCTTCATCTTTAATTTATTGTATGTTCCTCTCGGGAACCTTTCCTTCCTCAAATGTGCCAGAACCAGATCACCAACTCTGAATTGAATTTGTCTCTTCCGTTGATCGGCCCTGCGTTTATACTCCTGGCTTGATTCCAACAACCGCTCCTTCACCCTACAGTGAAGTTCTTTCATCGCCTCAGCGAATTCTTCTGCACTAGCGTTGCTAGTAGCAGTCTGCTCTGAATCCCTCAGTTCAGAAACTCCTCTCGGCTGCATCCCATAGACAATCTGAAATGGACTTTTCCCTGTGCTCCGATTCACTGAGTCGTTGTATGCAAACTCTGCCTGTGGAAATATACTGTCCCATTGGCTATGGTGTTCTATCACCAAGCTTCTTAGCAAGTCTCCCAGAATTCTGTTCACCACTTCTATCTGTCCATCCTTCTGAGGATGATAAGCTGAACTAAACGCCAAATTAGTCCCCAGATTCTTCCATAAGGTCCTTCAAAAATGCCCTATGAATTTTGTGTCTCTGTCTGAAACTATGCTTTTCGGCAGCCCATGAAGTCGAATGACCTCTTTGAAAAACATATTTGTGATGTGAGTCGCATCGCTGGTTTTCTGGCATGGGATGAAGTGTGCCATCTTGGAAAACCTATCCACTACCACAAAGATTGAATCAACACCTCTTTGTGTCCTTGGCAACCCCAATACAAAATCCATGCTAATCGCCTCCCATGACCTCTCTGGTATGGGCAATGGCTGATAAAAACCTGCATTCTGCTTCTTCCCCTTCAAATGCTGGAAAACTCTACATCTGTCAACAAATATCTTGACATCTGCTCGCATTCCTTGACAAAAATATGACTCATTCAATTTCGCGAATGTTTTGTCATGGCCAAAATGTCCTCCCAATCCACCACTATGTTTGTCCTTCAACAGATTCTCCCTCATGGATCATTTCGGAATACATAGTTGATTGCCTCTGAACAACAATCCTTCTTGGATCATGTAGTCCATCCATTGGCTTCTGTCTCTGAGAACTGGATTCTCAGCTGCTTCATACGCCTCTCCAAAATCTGGATCACCTGCGTACATATTCTTGAGATCCTCAAAACCCCATGTTTTGACTCGGAACTCCTGCAACAACAAACACTTCCTGCTCAAAGCATCAACAACTTTGTTAGCAGTACCAGAAATATGCTTAATCACAAATGTGAAATTCTGCATATACTCAACCCATTTGGCATGTTTCTGATTCAACTTCTCCTGTTGAGTCACAAACTGCAGTGCATGATTATCACTGTACAATACAAATTCTTTGGGTACCAAGTAATGCCTCCATTTCTTCAATGCCTGTATGATAGCATATCATTCCTTGTCGTATGTGGAGTATTTCACCTTTGCCTCATTCAGCTTCTCACTGAAATATGCAATCGGTCTGTCATCCTGACTCAAGACCGCTCCTATGGAAAACCCACTGGCATCACATTTCACTTGAAATGTCTTCAGGAAATCTGGCAACACCAAAACCAGTTGTTCCGTGATCTTTTGCTTCAATAGATTGAAGCTCTTCTCAGCCTTAGCTGTCCAGTGAAAAGACTTATTCTGCTTCTTCACTGTATCCATCATCGTTGCGCTAATCTCACTGAAATTCTTGATGAACTTCCGGTAGAAACTAGCCAAACCATGAAAACTTCTCACCTCAAAAATATTTCTTGGTGATGGCCAATTCTTGATTACTTCCACCTTATCTGGATCCATCCTCAACTCATTTGCCGAAATAACAAAACCCAAGTAAATGAGTTCTGTCTTCATAAATGAGGACTTCTTCATATTAATCAACAGCTTCTCCTGCTGTAGTTTCCGCATCACTGTAGCCAAATGCTTCAAGTGTTCTGCCACTGATTTACTGTAAACCAGTATGTCATCCAAGTACACAATGACAAACTTGCCGATGAATTCCCTCAAGACTTCATTCATCAACCTCATAAAGGTACTCGGTGCATTTGTTAAGCCAAACGACATAACAAGCCATTCATACAAACCTTCGTTTGTCTTGAATGCTGTCTTCCATTCATCGCCTTCCCTCATGCGAATCTGGTGATATCCGCTTTTCAAATCTATCTTTGAAAAGTACTTTTCCCCACTCAGGCAATCCATCGGATCATCCATTCTCGGCAATGGAAACCTGTACCTGATGGTTATCTTATTAATCTCTCTTGAGTCGGTACACATCCTCCAGCCTCCGTCTTTCTTCGGACTGAGTACTGTTGGAACAACACATGGACTCAAGCTTTCCCTGACCAATCCCTTGTCCAATAACTCCTGGACTTGCCTTTTAACCTCCTCATTCTCTTGCGGCGTCAATCTGTACGTGGATTTATTTGGAAAACTAGCTCTTGGTATGAGGTCTATATGATGACTCACACTTCTCATCGGTGGCAACGAATGAGGTAGTTTGTCCACTATAATGTCAGCGAACTCTTCCAGCAGTTCCTGAACTTCATCTGGTAAATCATCCACTCTCGTGCTAGTCAGAACAATCCTCAGTTTCCCGACCACAAAGAATTGTGGATCTTCTTTCTTCTTAACCTCATTAAGAAGTTCCTTCCCACTCATGGGAAGTACTGTGTTGCTTACTTCCGGCTTCACCTCCTTATCCTTTATTGGAAGCAACATATGGGTTCTCCCATTCTTCTCCGGGGTATATGTGTTCATTCTCCCATCATGAATCACATTTCTGTCATATTGCCATGGTCTACCCAACAATAAATGACAAACATCCATGGGAATAACATCACATAAGATCTTATCATTATATCCACCTATCTTGAATTCAACCAAGCATTGTTTAGTAATAGTTACCTGGTGTCCCTTCTGTAGCCACGAAACTTTGTATGGGCTTGGATGATCAGTCGTCTCCAGCTCTAGCTTCTCTACCATCTCTGTAGATACGAGATTATCCGTGCTACCACTGTCAACAATGACCTTGCACACCCTGTCCTTGGTCTTGCAAGCAATCCTAAAAAGTATGGTCCTTTGGACTGAACTTTCCACCTCCTTCTCGGGTGTCAAAAGGACTTTTCGCATCATGAGTGATCTTCCGCCTTCTGCATCTTCTGCCTCAACATCCCGCCTCTGCGCTTCGGTGATGTGAGCTTCCCCAATGTCCTTCTTTTTCTCTGGACACTCATAAGACTTGTGCCCATTCTTTCTGCATGTGAAGCATGTGATTACTCCACCTCTTCCTCTGCCTCTGCCTCTAGTACGATGAAAAGTGTTTGCGTCAGCATAATCTCCCCTCTGCTCATTATTCTGTCCCCTTTGTTCTACATATGGCCCCCGCTGTGAGGTTCCACCTCTCTCTGCACGAGTCTGAGGTTTCTTCCATTCCTCCTTGGGCTTCTGGTATTTCTCCTGGGAAACTGCTTTGCCTCTGGGCTGAATTCTGCCTCGGCCCCTCTGAATCTGCTTACGTCTCATCTTCTCTTCAGCTTTCAGAGCCATCTGATAAGCATCTTCCACCATTCGGATGGTAACTATGCTCATCTCATCCTGGATATCATATCTCAGGCCATTCATGTACCTGACAACTTTCTCATCATCGCTCTCTCGATGACCTGCCCTGATGTTCAGTCGATAGAATTCCTCAGTGTATTCTTTCACTGTCATCAACTTCTGTCTCAGGTTCTGCATCCTCCTGAACAGAGTAATTTGATAGTCTCTTGGGATGAATTTCGCTTTCATCTTCGCAATCATTCGATCCCAACTTTTGATCTTCTGCTTGCCCTTGCAGTGTCTATCAGCTTGTAGCTCATCCCACCATAATGCTGCATGTCCTTTCAAGCGTGTAACATCGTGCTTGACTTTCTTGTCTTCTTCCACATCTTCATAATCGAAGTAGGTGTCCAGAGCTCTAATCCAATCTAGAAGCTCCTCTGCATCCAAGTTTCCCTTATAAACTGGAATGTCCATTTTTTCCTTCGCATCCATCCTTGCAATAGCTTTGATCAAACGCTCGTTTGATGCATCTTTGGCTGCAACTTCCTCCTCACATTCAGCCTCTATTTCGCTTTCGGAATCACTAAGATCCCCTGCACTGGCTGTGCGTCTTTGCACTGTCTCCATGTCTTCGAGTCTTGCTCGGAGATCACGCATTTTCCTCTCCATTTCTGGATTGGTTACCTGCCTACCTCTTCTTTGCACCTCCCTATCCTCTGGATCAGGTGATTTCCTTTCTCTTCTTGGCGGCATGGCAAATTTGCTTCTTCTCTCCCTTCCTTGCCTAAAATATACAGATAAGAATCTGAGGCTCTGATACCACAACTGACGCAGCCGCACCCGCAGGCACGCCCGCTCACCAAGATCTTCTTCTCCTCACGGCCCAAAGAACTCCGAGGTTCTTCTATTTCCCTATCGGGAAATCCGCACCCACATATCTCCTCGCGCGACTTCCCTCTCTTGACTTATCGGGAAATCGGAACTCGCGGCTTTGCGAGTTTGAAGGTCGAACGCTATACTATCTGATCGCCAAGACCCGATGCCTCAG
This sequence comes from Picea engelmannii, assembly GCA_009831015.1. Taxonomy (NCBI): domain Eukaryota; kingdom Viridiplantae; phylum Streptophyta; class Pinopsida; order Pinales; family Pinaceae; genus Picea; species Picea engelmannii. Next base: position 774,745 of record ML778250.1, on the reverse strand, counting down.
TCAACGCTGACCTTATCTTACCCTGTCGGGACTTCCTCTCTATTGCGATTTCGTTACTCGCGATATCGAACACTTTGGTTTACCGACTCCCGATACCCGATGTGACGAAACTCTGACGCACACGTGCAGGTTGACCTTTCCACTTTCCGTCGCTTCTATCGGGATTTCGGGGTTCGCGGAATCGCGAATCCTGATGTCAAATGTTCTGGGACTTTACTTTTCCCGAACTCCGATACGGTTTCACCTGTCCTCCACTCACCGACTCCGCCGTGGCCCACGCACACTGCCCTTTGACTGTCAGGATATCGTGTATCGCAATATCGCGATTCCTGATGCAATATTTTGGAGCTTCGACTTACGAAACCCCGATACATGATCTCACGTGTAGATCCAATGGCCCTCGTGACCCTGATCGACGGCTCCGCCCCTCCTGAGCTTTAAACCTTTGGACGTTCTCGCCGTAACCTCCTTACACCTCCGCAATATCTAACGACCCTCGGAACTTCGCAAAATCTCCTCAGAGGATTTCGACCGTCCGTTCCTTCCTGATAAATTCTGTGAAATGAATCAAGTGCTTCCTCCCCGAAGACTCGTCCACCTACGTGAAAACTTGCAGCGCCTGCTTGAATAATTCAACCACAACTTCTTTGTGCAATCCTTCGACGAATTCGAAGTCTCTATCCTTCCTGAGCTTTGCTATGACTCTGAACCTTAGAAAAGGCTCCTTGCGCGCACTCCTTGCGGCAACCCTTCAACACATCCAAGTGATGAAGTCACTCGACTCTGCGCACACCTGCAACAACAGTCTTTTAAAGCTTCACTCAGGTTTGAAACCCTGAGACTTTAGCCAGCCTGCGCACTCCTTGCACGACTCCTGTGCCCAACTGCACTTCTGTGATGAATGAGAACAAAATCTATCTCTATTTGAACCCTCTGTCAACGCACTCCTTGTGGACACTTCAACTGCACTCCTTGCAGGAATCTCTGGCTCAAATAGAGAAACAATTGAAACTCATTCCTTCACCCTCTCAGACTTCAATTCAACCATGAAATCATATACACAGCATATAAAAGCAAATGTATAGCTGGAAGCAAACATCAATTGAGCATAACATCAATACACAGAGAACAACACAAACCACGAAATTGAATCAAAGCTTTCTTCTATTAATTCAAATGTCTGTACATGGGTGTTCTTCATACAATTCTTTGCATGCTCTTCTGCTTCTCCTCTCAATCTATGCTCAGGCTTATGTTACAATGATACAATGAGGGTGTCTATATCCGTTTTCCCTCCTGCTTTATAAAACTATCTAGTCTAGAATTAAATTCTACCTACCTTACATTAACTATTTTAAATGCCGTCTATCTACTAAAGACGAGAGCTATCCGCTCAAGGTCCATTTACAATATACAAGTGCGCCTTTTCTTAAATGATTCATTTAAGATCTGCGCAACAATTCCAAAGTGTCTTTTCAAAATTTGGTGCTGGTTTGTCCAGCTGTCTTCCGCTCCGCGCTGGCTCGCCTGATGTGTTGGTGATGCTCCTGCATCACTTGGACACCTAAATTTTGATCATATAGTCAAGCTCAGAAACAATGGGGCGGTAAAAGATCTTCCGAAGATATCAAAACCATATGACTCTATTTGTAAACCTTGCCAGATTGGAAAACTTACTCGCACTCAGTTCAAATCTAAAAACTTTCCTTCAACAGAAAAACCTCTCCAGTTAGTACATATGGATTTATGTGGACCATCAAGGAAAGAAGGTACATGAAAAGAAAATTATTTATGTTGATAATTGATGATTATTCTAGACTAACATGGGTTTCCTTTTTGAAGGAAAAATCTGAAGCATTTGAAAAATTCAAAGTGTTTAAGGCTCTGACTGAGAATCAAACAAGAAAAAGATTAAAGGCAGTAAGGTATGATAGAGGAGGAGAGTTTAGTTCATGGAACTTCAAAGAGTTCTGTGATAAACATGGGATCAAAAGAGAGTAAACAATTCCAAGGACTCCACAACAAAATGGAGTTGTTGAGAGGCAGAATAGATCAGTACAACAAATGGCTAGATCAATGATGAATGAAAGGAACATACCTCAGACATATTGGGTAGAAGCAATTCATACAACTGTTCATATCCTTAACAAAGCTCATCTCAGGCCACACAGTGACAATACTCCTTATGAACTATGGTTTGGAAGACCTACTTCAATCAAGCATTTTAAAGTTTTTGGGAGTAAGTGTTATATCAAGAACAATGATGAAAATATTGGCAAATATGATGATAGGTCTGATGAAGGTATATTCTTGGGTTATGCTACAAACAATAAAGGGTACATATGTTACAATAAGAGGCTGCATAAACTAGTTGATTGTATAGACATAAAAGTTGATGAAGAAATCCCAGTCAGAAATGTAAGCAGTGATGAACCAAGAACAAAAGATATAGTTGAAGATGAAGATGAACAGGTCCAAGGATCAGAAAGAGAAGAATCTAAATCAAATGAATATATGAATACTCCAACTGACAAAAATCAGCAGAAAGAAGCAAAATCACCTCTCAGAATTGTTAGAAAGAATGATCCTGAAAATCAGATAATTGGAGATATAAATAAAGGAGTTCAGAAAAGAAGGAAATTGATTAAAGATTCAGAACAATCTCATGTTGCTTTTTTATCTATGACTGAACCTAAAATTTTTGTTGAAGCCAACCATCATGATGATTGGATTAGAGCAATGAATGAAGAGCTTGATCAGATTGAGAAGAAAAATACTTGGGAGCTTGTCCCTAGACCCGAAGATAAACATGTAATAGGTTCCAAATGGGTGTTCAAGAATAAAATGAATGAAAAAGGACAAGTTGTTAGAAATAAAGCCAGATTGGTTTGTAAAGGGTATGCACAAGTTGAAAGTCAGGACTTTGATGAAAATTTTGCACCAGTGGCAAGATTGGAAGCAATCAGAATATTTGTTGCTTACTCATGTCATAAGAACTTTAAAGTTTATCAGATGGATGTTAAGTCATCATTTCTTAATGGAGATCTAGAGGAAGAAGTATATATGGAGCAACCTGAAGGATTCTCATTGACAGATAATCCTGATTATGTTTGCAAGTTGAAGAAGGCCTTATATGGACTGAAACAAGCACCATGAGCTTGGTATTATAGACTGGACAAATTCTTACATGACAAAGGGTTCAAGAAAGTTACCGTTGACAACAAGCTCTACATTAAGTCTGAAGGTGATAATTTACTAGTTGTTTTGGTTTATGTAGATGATATTATTTTTGGTTGTACTAATGAATCATGTGTCTAGTGGTTTGCTAACTCTATGCAAATAGAGTTTGAGATGTCCATGATAGGAGAACTATCATATTTTCTTGGCTTACAAGTAAATCAGAGTTCTGCAGGAATATTTATCTCTCAAGAAAAATATTTGAAAGAGATGTTGAAGAAATTGTAGATGGAGGATTCCTCTCTTGTTAGCACACCTATGGTGGTTGGTTGCAAGCTTAGTAAAGATGATATCTCACCTGATGTTGATCAAAGGACATATCGCTCTATGATAGGAAGTCTTCTTTACATCACAACATCCCGTCCTGATATAATGCAAGCTGTTGGAATGGTAGGTCGTTATCAGTCTGCTCCTAAACAAAGTCATTTGGTAACTGTCACAATGATATTCAAATACTTGAAGGGAACAATGACTTATGGTCTGTGGTATCCCAGAAATCATAATTTTTAGTTAACTGCTTATTCAGATGCAGATTGGGCAAACTGTGTTGATGAGAGAAAAATCACTAGTGGAGGAGCATTCTTTCTGGGTGACTCATTAGTATCATGGCTTAGTAAAAAGCAAGGATCCATTTCATTATCAACTACAGAGGCATATTACATTGCTGCTGCTACTTGCTGCACACAAATTTTATGGATAATACAAACACTTGCAGATTTGAAGGTAACATATACTGATCCCATTCCAATTCTCTGTGATAACACCAGTGCCGTTAGTGTCTCCAAGAATCCTGTTCTTCATTCCAAGACTAAGCATATCCCAATAAAATACCATTTTCTCAGAGAACAAGTTACAAACAAAATTGTTCAACTGAATTATATTCCTTCCAGAGAACAGATTGCTGATATCTTTACTAAACCATTAGCAACAACCCCTTTTGGATATTTTCCTCAAAAGTTGGGGTTTATAATTTCCTGTGTCTAATCTATTCACCTGGTCAGGGGGAGTACTTATTGAATATATGGTGTATTTCTAAGATGCTCATAGTTGATAGGGGGAGTATGTACTAAACAAGTTCAGGGGGAGCATGTTTCTTCTTTGACATTGATGTCAAAGGGGGAGAAAGTGTGGTAATTTCAAGGAGGCTACAGTTGCTACAGTGGTATGGATTTCAAGGATGCTACAATGGTATAGTTATAGTTGCATGTTTTTCAAGGGGTTGCCATCAATGCCAAAGGGGGAGATTGTTGACATGTTTTTAGATAGAAGACAAAGTATTTGTTTGTCATTGATGACAAACACAACCCGATGATGATGAATAAGAGAAAGTGGAAAGACCAGCAGTGCAACGATGATTTCATGGCAGAAAATCCCGAAATGCGAAAGGACAGAGCATGTCAAATAAATCCATTTCAGAGTTTCGCAGACCGAGAAATCGGAGTTTCGGATATCGGGTGTTGGAAGTGTAGAAACACTTCACCATAGGAGTCCCGAAGTCGCGAAATGTGAAACGAGGAAATCCCGAATCAGGCACAACAAAGACTTGTGAATTCGCGATATATTCCTAACCGTCGGATCAAGGATTGATCTGGACCGTTGATCAAACACGACAAAGGCCCATGAAGTTTTGATAAGATCTGGATCGTTGCGTCCATAGGACACGTGGTGAAATATCAACATTTCGCTGACTGGAAAGTCAAAGGAACGGGGTTCCCTAACCTCTCGAATTCACGACATGCAAAATGCCGAAGTGTCGAAATACGAAACTCCGACGTAAACTCCATTTCGGAGTTTTGGATACCGGGACTTAGAGTTGTCAAGAACACTTAACAACAATAATGCCAAAATCGTAAATGCGAAACCCCGACGTAAACTCCATTTTAGAGTTTTGGATACCGGGACTTAGAGTTGTCAAGAACACTTAACAACAAGAATGCTGAAATCGCGAAATGCGAAATCCCGAAGTAAACTCCATTTCGGAGTTTCGGATACCAGGACTAGGAACTGTCAAGAACACTTAACAACAAGAATGCCAAAATCCCGAAATGCGAAATGCCAAGACGCCAAAAGGAAAAACTCTGAAATCCCATCAATCATCCATCTCAATGGGTTATGTGAACCGTCCGATTATTTCAAGGATTTTGTGATCATGATTTTTATAATGGTGGAGTCACGATGACTCAAAGGGAAAAATGCCGAAACCTCGTGAGCCATTCGATTAAGAAAAGAAGGGATCATGTTATGAATTTTTTGTGGACCGTTGATCTGGCTCCATTTCGGGGATCGTGACATGGAGTAAGAAGTTATCTTATCACAAAGAATGCTGAAATGCCAAAATGCCGAATTACGAAATTGTGAAATAAACGCAAGAGCCTACAGATCCAATCCAATGGTGCAGGTGAATTTAAGACTGATCGAAGGGCTACTGTTTCACCTCACAGTTAATTGATCAGTTACGAATCAGTTATCAAAATTGATTCATGATTCTTGATCGGTTGGCATTTTAGTTTCCGAGATGCCTTCTTGCCCATTGAATATTCGAGGTGTAACTGTGGTGGCAGGTGTGCATAAAAGAAAAACTAAGAGACGGTGCATAAAATGAGGTTCTAATTGAAAAAATAAATGGAACGGTAGAAAAGAAAAAATACAGCATGCGCAATGCGCAAAAAGTTCAGAGATAAGGAACAGAAGATGAATAGAAGAGAAAAGTAGAAGAGAGCAGAATGTGCACATTTAAAAGATCATGAAAAAGGACAGAGAAAGGATAGAGAGACAAAGACAGCAAGTCAATCCAAATATGAGCAGAGCAGAAGAATAGAGTAGCAGAGAAGAAATGCATAACAGTGAAGAAGTGGTAAGAATTGATTCAGCTGTGTGTTGGTTATTCAATCATTTATTTGTAATAAGGGTGGTAGGGAGGTGCTAGGGAGGATTATTGTCCTCAGAAGTTCAAGTGGGTGCTTGAACACAGGGAGTTGTAGCTTCCATCTGGTTGCAGCCAGAAAAACCAAGGTGACACGGTGGTGCAAGGGAGAACAAGTGTTCTCTGTTATACAGGTTGGAGCATGTGTAACTGGAAGTAGGTGCTTCCATCCAGTTGGTGCTGGAACACTCAGGGAGTTGGTGCTTCCTTCTAGTGGGTGCTAGAGAAACCAGAGAGTTATTGCTCTCAAACAGGTTGGAGCTTGTAAAACAAAGGTAGTAGCCTCACATTGAGTTGGTGCTCAATTATAGATGATGTACAGAACTTAAAAGACTGCCTATCATTTCGAAGAAGAAGAGGTTTTCTCCCTTTATGGGTTTCCTCATGAAAATCTGTCTCTGTGTATATCTTATGTGTCACCGATGCTCATTATTTATGCTGTCCATATGCTGTTTAATATTGATGATCACTTGAAGAAAGTTTAAGAATTAATTAATTGAAATTATTATTGTTTAAGCACAGAGACAACTGATTCACCCCCCCCTCTCAGTTGTCTTAGTATTTTCAACAATTGGTATTAGAGTAGGTGCCTTTTATTTAAAGGTAGTTTTGTAAGCTTAAACATGACAAGTCATGAAGGGACTTCAACCAGTAAGCCTCCTCTGTTTGATGGAACAAATTTTTCCTTTTGGAAGGTTAGAATGAGAACATACCTAATGGCCTTAGGTGCTGATGTTTGGGATGTAGTAGA
>ML778250.1:732257-767480 GCA_009831015.1 Picea engelmannii | reverse complement strand
GCAATAGAAGAACTAAATGATCTTAAAACTCTGTCCATTGATCAACTTCTAGGAACTTTAACTGCATATGAAATGAGAATTAGCAAAGATAAATCCATTACTAGAGAAGCATCGTTTAAAGCAGACAAGAATACTGATTCAGAATTAGATGATATCGAGGAAAAATTTGTGAGAAGATTAAAGAAAGGATCAGGAAAATATCAAGGCAAGTTTCCCTTCAAATGCTTTAACTGTGGTAAGATAGGTCATTTTGCATCTAAGTGTCCCCATCAGAAAAAAGGACCAGAACTCTGATGATGAAAAGAAGTACAAATACAAGAAATTTAGTAAGAAGAAAAGTTTGGTTGCAAATAATGACAATTCCTCAGAAGACACCGATAGTGACTCTTCCCATGAAGACAAGGTAAATGACTTCATGCTTATGGCCAAAGAGAATTATGATAATAAAAGCACAGGCAATAATGATAATGATGAAGAAGCTGTAGTTGATATGGAAGGAGAACTGATCAGTGCACTGGAAGAAATTGACAGACTCATAATTAAGAACAGAAAGCAAAAACATTTGCTGATACAGTTCGAGAAAGACAATAAACAACCTGATGGAGACTTTGCCCTGCTGAAAGTGGAATTAGAAGAGACAAAGAAAATAAAAGACATACTGAAACAACAGTTGTCAGAGAAGAAATCTAGGTGTGAAGACTTAGAAGAAGAGATAGTAAAAACCAGAAAAGAAATGGAGAAATTTAAGGGATTGTATCACCAAAATCTGCCAAGTATTAAAGCCTCAGAAGGATTAACCTCCATTCTAAATCAACAAAGAAACCCAAATTTGAAAGCTGGATTGGGGTATGAAGAAGGATCAAGTAGTGATCATCCAAGTAATATAGAACCTATCAAGTTTGTCAAATCCTCAAACATTGACAACAATCACTCCACAGAAACAAAGAAAGAAAATCAGCCACCAAGAAGAAATGAAAGAAAAAATAACTGAACCGAATCCGTATATTAGAGAGATTATCGGCATGAAAGATATCGACCTCCTCAAAGAAGACATATTTTTTCAAGGTACGGAGGTTTTTTCTATGGTTATTGTTTTTTCTGCTCTAATTTTGGTCACAAAGCTATAAACTGCTCTTTAAGATTTAGATATGAGCAATCAAGTCTTTCAAGGAATAATTATTTGCCACTACACAGATTGAGACAACCAAGCAACAAACAATCACAGACTATAAATCATGTGATGACTGGGAGAAGGACATAGATGAAACACAACTACAGTTATGAGCATAACAATTGTTATGATTTATTATTTCGTGAACCATAATGTTACAACTTCCATAATTATGGACATAAAGCTGCAGACTGTCACCTAAAGAATTACAAGTTGGATTTGATCCCCACTGCTGAAAATGTCAAGGTTTGGAAGAAGAAAGCAGATGACAAGTGTGGACTAGTGTTATCAGCCCAAAAACAAAAGAATCCCTGGTATATTGACAGTGGATGTTCCAAACATATGATTGGAGACAAAAGTAAGTTTCTAACCCTAAGTGATAGCAAATCAGGGAATGTAACTTTTGGAAATGATGCACCAGGAAAAATAAAAGGTAAATGAATGGTAAGTTTGAGTAATGGCAAAGGGAAAGCTCAAGATGTGCTGTTTGTAGAAGGTCTGAAAAATAATCTGCTTAGTGTCAGTCAAGTCTGTGACCGAGAATGTGAAGTCGTTTTTACCTCTAAAGACTGTAGAATAAAATCTGTGAATTCAGGACAACTAGTTGCAAAAGGGATAAGAACAAAAAACAATGTCTATGTGTTAAAAGAAGAAAAAGAAGAATACCACTTAAGCAAATATGATGAAAGTTGGTTGTGGCATAGGAGACTTGGATACCTAAATTTTGATCATATAGTCAAGCTCAGAAACAATGGGGCAGTAAAAGATCTTCCGAAGATATCAAAACCATATGACTCTGTTTGTAAACCTTGCCAGATTGGAAAACTTACTCGCACTCAGTTCAAATCTAAAAACTTTCCTTCAACAGAAAAACCTCTCAAGTTAGTACATATGGATTTATGTGGACCATCAAGGAAAGAAGGTACAGGAAACGAAAATTATTTTATGTTGATAATTGATGATTATTCTAGACTAACATGGATTGCCTTTTTGAAGGAAAAATCTGAAGCATTTGAAAAATTCAAAGTGTTTAAGGATCCGACTGAGAATCAAACAGGAAAAAGATTAAAGGCAGTAAGGTTTGATAGAGGAGGAGAGTTTAGTTCATGGAACTTCAAAGAGTTCTGTGATAAACATGGGATCAAAAGAGAGTACACAATTTCAAGGACTCCACAACAAAATGGAGTTGTTGAGAGGCATAATAGATCAGTACAACAAATGGCAAGATCAATGATGAATGAAAGGAACATACCTCAGACATATTGGGTAGAAGCAATTCATACAACTGTTCATATCCTTAAGAAATCTCATCTCAGGCCACACAGTGACAAGACTCCTTATGAACTATGGTTTGGAAGAACTGCTTCAATCAAGCATTTTAAAGTTTTTGGGAGTAAGTGTTATATCAAGAACAATGATGAAAATATTGACAAATATGATGACAGGGCTGATGAAGGTATCTTCTTGGGTTATGCTACAAACAATAAAGGGTACATATGTTACAATAAGAGGCTGCATAAACTAGTTGATTGTATAGACATAAAAGTTGATGAAGAAATCCCAGTCAGAAATGTAAGCAGTGCTGAACCAAGAACAAAAGATATAGTTGAAGATGAAGATGAACAGGTCCAAGTATCAGAAAGAGAATAATCTGAATTAGACGAAGATACAAATACTCCGACTGACACAAATCAACAGAAAGAAGCAAAATCACCTCTCAGAATTGTTAGAAAGAATCATCCTGAAAATCAGATAATTGGAGATATAAATAAAGGAGTTCAGACAAGAAGGAAATTGATTAAAGATTCAGAACAATCTCATGTTTCTTTTTTATCTATGACTGAACCTCAAATTTTTGTTGAATCCAACCAACATGATGATTGGATTAGAGCAATGAATGAAGAGCTTGATTATATTGAGAAGAACAATACTTGGGAGCTTGTCCCTAGACCTGAAGATAAAAATGTAATAGGTTCCAAATGGGTGTTCAAGAATAAAATGAATGAAAAAGGACAAGTTGTTAGAAATAAAGCCAGATTGGTCTGTAAAGGGTATGCACAAGTTGAAGGTCAAGACTTTGATGAAAATTTTGCACCAGTGGCAAGATTGGAAGCAATCAGAATGTTTCTTGCTTACTCATGTCATAAGAACTTTAAAGTTTATCAGATGGATGTTAAGTCAATATTTTTTAATGGAGATCTAGAGGAAGAAGTATATATGGAGCAACCTGAAGGATTCTCATTGACAGATAATCCTGATTATGTTTGCAAGCTGAAGAAGGCCTTATATGGACTGAAATAAGCACCACGAGCTTGGTATTATAGACTGGACAAATTCTTACACGACAAAGGGTTCAAGAAAGGTACCGTTGACAACAATCTCTACATTAAGTCTGAAGGTGATAATTTACTAGTTGTGTTGGTTTATGTAGATGATATTATTTTTGGTTGTACTAATGAATCATCTGTCCAGTGGTTTGCTAACTCTATGCAAACAGAGTTTGAGATGTCCATGATAGGAGAACTATCATATTTTCTTGGCTTACAAGTAAATCAGATTTCTGCAAGAATATTTATCTCTTAAGAAAAATATTTGAAAGAGATGTTGACGAAATTTCAGATGGAGGATTCCTCTCCTGTTAGCACACCTATGGTGGTTGGTTGCAATCTCAGTAAAGATGATATCTCACCTAATGTTGATCAAAGGAAATATCGCTCTATGATAGGAAGTCTTCTTTACATCACAGCATCCCGTCCTGATATAATGCAAGCTGTTGGAATGGTAGGTCGTTATCAGTATGCTCCTAAACAAAGTCATTTGGTAGCTGTCACAATGATATTCAAATACTTGAAGGGAACAATGACTTATGGTCTGTGGTATCCCAGAAATCAGAATTTTTAGTTAACTGCTTATTCAGATGCAGATTGGGCAAACTGTGTTGATGAGAGAAAAAGCACCAGTGGAGGAGCATTCTTTCTGGGTGACTCATTAGTAGCATGGCTTAGTAAAAAGCAAGGATCCATTTCATTATCAACTACAGAGGCATAATACATTGCTGTTGCTACTTGCTGCACACAAATTTTATGGATGATACAAATACTTGCAGATTTGAAGGTAACATATACTGATCCCATTCCAATTCACTTTGATAACACCAGTGCCATTAGTGTCTCCAAGAATCCTGTTCTTCATTCCAAGACTAAGCATATCCCAATAAAATACCATTTTCTCAGAGAACAAGTTACAAACAAAATTGTTCAGTTGAATTATATTCCTTCCAGAGAACAGATTGCTGATATCTTTACTAAACCATTAGCAACAACCCCTTTTGGATATTTTCATCAAAAGTTGGGGTTTATAATTTCTTGTGTCTAATCTATTCACCTGGTCAGGGGGAGTACTTATTGAATATCTGGTGTACTTATAAGATGCTCATAGTTGACAGGGGGAGTATGTACTGCAACAGCTCAGGGGGAGCATGTTTCTTCTTTGACATTGATGTCAAAGGGGGAGAAAGTGTGGTAATTTCAAGGAGGCTACAGTTGCTACAGTGGTATGGATTTCAAGGATGGTACAATGGTATAGTTATAGTTGCATGTTTTTCAAGGGGTTGCCATCAATGCCAAAGGGGGAGATTGTTGACATGTTTTCAGATAGAAGGCAGCGTATTTGTTTGTCATTGATGGCAAGCATAGCCCGATGATGATGAATAAGAGAAAGTGGCAAGACTAGCAGCGCAACGATGATTTCATCGCAGAAAATCTCGAAATGCGAAAGGACAGAGCATGTCAAATAACTCCATTTCGGAGTTTCGCAAATCAAGAAATCAGAGTTTTGGATACCAGGTGTTGGAAGTGTAGAAACACTTCACCACAAGAGTCCCGAAGTCGCGAAATGCGAAACGCCGAAATCCCGAATCAGGCACAACGAAGACTTGTGAATTCATGATATATTCCTAACCATCAGATCAAGGATTGATCTGGACCGTTGATCAGACACGGAAAAGGCTCGTGAAGTTTTGATAAGATCTAGATTGTTGGGTCCATAGGATACGTGGCGAAAGATCGTCATTTCGCTGACTGGAAAGTCAAAGGAACGGGATTCCCTAACCTCTCGAATTCACGACATGCGAAATGCCGAAATGTGAAACTCCGACGTAAACTCCATTTCGGAGTTTCGGATACTGGGACTTAGAGTTGTCAAGAACACTTAACAACAAGAATGCCGAAATCACGAAATGCGAAACCCCGACGTAAACTCCATTTTAGAGTTTTGGATACCGGGACTTAGAGTTGTCAAGAACACTTAACAACAAGAATGCCAAAATCGCGAAATGCAAAATCCCGAAGTAAACTCCATTTCGGAGTTTCAAATACCGGGACTTGGAACTGTCAAGAACACTTAACAACAAGAATGCTGAAATCCCGAGATGCGAAATGCCAAAATGCCAAAAGGCAAAACTCCGAAATCCCATCAATCGTCCATCTCAGTGGGTTATGTGAACCATCCGATTATTTCAGAGATTTTGTGATCATGATTTTTATAATGGTGGAGTCACGATGACTCAAAGGGAAAAATGCCGAAACCCCGTCAGCCATTTGATTAAGAAAATAAGGGATCAGGTTATGAAGTTTTTGTGGACCGTTGATCTGGGTCCATTTCGGGGATCACGACATGGAGTAAAAAGTTATCTTATCACAAGGAATGCCGAAATGCCGAAATGCCGAATTGCGAAATAAACGCAAGAGCCTACGGATCCAATCCAACGGTGCAGGTGAATTTAAGACTGATCGAAGGGCTACTGTTTCACCTCACAGTTAATTGATCAGTTACGAATCAGTTAGCAAAACTGATTCATGATTCTTGATCGGTTGGCGTTTCAGTTTCTGAGACGCCTTCTTTCCCATTGAATATTCGAGGTGTAACTGTGGTGGCAGGTGTGCATAAAAGAAAAACTAAGAGACGGTGCATAAAGTGAGGTTCTGACTGAAAAAATAAATGGAACTGTAGAAAAGAAAAACTACAGCATGTGCAATGCGTAGAAAGTTCAGAGATAAGGAATAGAAGCTGAACAGAAGAGAAAAGTAGAAGAGAGAAGAATGTGCACATTTAAAAGATCATGAAAAAGGATAGAGAAAGGACATAGAGACAAAGACAACAAGTCAAGCCAAATATGAGCAGAGCAGAAGAATAGAGTAGCAGAGAAGAAATGCAGAACAATGAAGAAGTGGTAAGAATTGATTCAGCTGTGTGTTGGTTATTCAATCATTTATTTGTAATAAGGGTGGTAGGGAGGTGCTAGGGAGGATTATTGTCCTCAGAAGTTCAAGTGGGTGCTTGAACACAAGGAGTTGTAGCTTCCATCTAGTTGCAGCCAAAAAAACCAGGGTGGCAGGGTGGTGCAAGGGAGAACAAGTGTTCTCTATTATACAGGTTGGAGCCTGTGTAACTGGAAGTAGGTGCTTACATCCAACTGGTGCTGGAACACTCAAGGAGTTGGTGCTTCCTTCTAGTGGGTTCTAGAGAAACCAGAGAGTTGGTGCTCTCAAACAAGTTGGAGCTTGTAAAACAGAGGTAGTAGCCTCACATTGAGTTGGTGCTCAATTATAGATGATGTACATAACTTAAAATACTGCCTATCATTTCGAGGAAGAAGAGGTTTTCTCCCTTTATGGGTTTCATCGTGAAAATCTATCTCTATGTATATCTTATGTGTGACTGATGCTCATTATTTATGCTGTCCATATGCTGTATAATATTGATGTTCACTTGAAGAAAGTTTAAGAATTGATTAATTGAAATTATTATTGTTTAAGCACAAAGACAACTGATTCACCCCCCCCTCTCATTTGTCTTAGTATTTTCAACAGATAGATGTTTTGGAAGTCTTCACTGTAGATTGATAATGTTTCCAAATAAAGAACTGACTTCACCTTGCAATGATATGTGTTGTTCATGAATTGGTAGATTAGTAACTAACATAAAATGTTTTATCTGCACTCAAGCAGTCAATGAACAACATGAGAACTACCACGTAAAGGATGGTAACACATCAGGAGTTGGGGGAGATCTCCCACAATAGAGAGGAAGAATATGATGAAAGGAGGGTGGTGGTGGAAACCCCTCCAAATTTGGCAGAAACTGTAAAAATCCTCATGGCAGAATTGCTGAGTTATAAGGCTGACAATGAAAGGATGATCAAGGAGCAGGGAAAGTAGAAATAAATTAATGCAATCCTAATGCAAAGTCTATCAAATATACAAAGGCATCTGCAACATGGTCCAACTGTCCGTCATGTGGACAAGCATCACACTAAGATAACTCCAAGTCCACCTGAGATACATAAGCATGGTCTTGAGAGTGGCCACACCACGAGGAGCACCTCAAGGAAGGCCCGACATGGAGCCAAGAGACATTCAATGGAAGATTCCTCTAGTGAGGACACTGATAACTCCAAGGAATCTTATAGTGGAAAAACTAGTTCCCATTCTCAAAAAAGAGGAAAGAAGAGGAAACATTCCAAGAGTCTTGACCCTGAAGAATTCAAGAAATCCAAACCACCCACCTTCGATGGGGAAATTAAGAAGGGGGAAGAAGCAAAAGTTTGGCTACTCAGTTTGAAGAAATACTTTAGAGTCCATGACTAATCTGAAAACTTAAAGGCTCAGATAGCCATTTTCAACCTGAATGGGAAAGCTTCCATTTGGTGGGAGGACCTTAGGAATGTGAAAGGACTCCATGAGAAGGACTTGTCATGGAAACAATTTGAGAAATATTTCAAGAAGAAATACCTGTCTTAAAAGTACTTTGATGGGAATACCAAGGAGTTCTATGAACTCAAGCTGGGACAACTCACCATAGATGAGTATATCAACAAATTTCTTGAGCTGATGAGGTATGTGCCCTACATAAAAGATGAAAAGGTAAATATGCAACGATTATTAGTGGATTACCTCAATCCAACCGGGACATAATTGAGTTTGATGAGACAAATACCTTAGAAGATGCTATTTGAAAAGCAAGGTATTTCTATGAGAAATTCAAGAGTTAGACAGAACCCCATGAAGACTAGACGAAGAAAAACAATTCGGGATTCAAGAAGAAGGGGTTTAAACCCTCGAAATTTAATAACCCTGGTAAGAACTCTAGGATGAGCCTTCCTTCCAGAAGTGTGTATCAACAAAATTTTCCGTCCCAGATTAGAAATAAACCAGTCAGAGTAGCTCCAAGTAAGATTGATAACACAAAGAGAGAAACCTTGAAATGTTGGGGTTGTGGAGAGGAACATCTTTTTGAAATAAAGCAACTGCAAAGAGTATTCTAATTATTATTGATGTATTATTCATTATATCAATCCCCTTTTGCGGATTAGTGAAACCCTAATTGTAATGGGATAAATGAAAAGTCGGCCTCAGAATATATTAAAGTGGTTATAACCACCCATAATATATTAAAGTGGTTATAACCACCCAAATTGAGAAGTCGGCCCTGCCAGTGAAAAGACACCTCACTCCAGCGCCTGCCAGATTGTATAAATAAGAGAGGCTAGCGCCTCATTTGTTCACTCACTCACTTGATGATCAGAGCGCAAGTCTGGAGCTGCAGTTGGTGAAGAAGAGAGAGAGATAGGCGCACTACTTGGGAGAGGACTTTCTGTCTTGTTTGATTGATTCTCTTGGCATTGTATTGGCTATCTATATTAAGGAAGTTTTTGCTGGGTTTTCTCCCCCATGAGGGTTTCCCAGGATAAATCCTGTGTCTCTTGTGATTGTGTATTTCTCAGTGATCCTATCTATGCTATGGTTATCTAGTGAATTGAAAAGAAACCTAATAATAGCTTAAACCTTAACATGGTTTCAGAGCTAAGCTGAAGAGAGCATATTTCACAAGAGAAAGAGAAAAACGTCACTGTTGCTGTACATGAAAATTAGGGCTTTTTATTGAAGAATATTTTCAGCCTCAAAACCATCTAGAAAAGTGCACCCTAACCCAAGGAATTCTTTGGCACCTTCAGCGCACCTTTTCAGTGGGTAGATCTCCCGGAAAGTGAAACCCTAGTTTTCACTGGTACCAGAAAACCATAAAACTAGAAGTACCAGAAAACCAAAAGTACCAGAAGTACCAGAAAACCAGAAGCACCAGTCCAGAAATCCGCTGGTCAAGTTTGAGGGGGTAAAAGTTGGATTTTCAGAAATCTGACTGCACTAGTTTATTCGCCTTAGCTAAGCGCATCTATCCCCTAGATCAAAATTTCAAAATTTGAAGTTTGAAAAATTAGGGTTTCCTCATAAAACCCTAAGTTGCAGTTACAGTTGCAGTATCAATTGTAGTTGCAGTACTAGTTGAAGTATCAACCATAGTACCAGTTGCAGTCACCCTTGAAGTTTTTAAGAGTTGGTTATCATTGCCGCTGCTACCAGATGGTGCCCCTACTTGCAAATGCTATGAGAGGTATGTACTCACATATGTTTAAATTGTTAAGCATTAAAGGGTATTTGTAGGAGAAGGGATCTCTTTCCGTAGATCCAGAAGGATCTCAAGATCCAACACATTCAGAGGAATAATGCAACCCAGGTGTGATTATTCTGATATGCATCTATTTGTTATGACATTATTTTGATCAATGTTGCATGTTGTAGCTATGACCATCATTCTAACCTTTGGTCAAAATCCGAGTCAAGGTATTAGATGGGTTAAAATTTGAGATCATAGAGTTTACCCTCTAACCCAACCTTCTATCAAGATATCATATTGTCTTAGTACAGAAGACAGGTTGAAGAAAGCACACTCATTCTTGAGGACAAGGCTCCAGGTTCCAGGTTTGATTAATTAAGTTGTTAAGATTCAAAGTTGCACATGACAAGTTGATAACTACCCCTTTACAAGTAAACACTATAGTTGAGATAACAATCCTTGAAAAGTATTATACTTGGTAGCATGTGAGCATATTGAGATAAATGCTTAATGTAATCATTTGCTTGATACAACTAACATCTCCTCTAGGAGAAACCTCTTGTGTTAGATCCAAGTTGCCATGGAGGAATGTTTGATCACAACACTATAAGAGTGTTGACCTCATTTCGTATTGTATCTCTTGCTTTTTATTTTCTTTAGACAAGCCACAAGTGATAGCTCTAAGGGAGCTACTATTATGATTATTTGTGCTATTGTTTTATTATAAAAGGAGTATTATTCTTGCTTGTTGTTTTGTTAACCTTGTTTCAGGTCACAGGTGATAACCCTAAGGAAGCTATAAGTGAAGGTTGTTGAAGACAACATATTATATGAGACATGAAGTAGAGTATGTAGATGACCATATACACTCATGTACCAAAGAAGATGAAGAAGAAGCTATCTCTTGAGATTCAGAGTATCTCATATGAAGATTGATTGAAAGGAGCAGAAGGCTCCAAAGATGACTGAACATTAGAACAGGAAGCAGATCTCACTTGAAGCTTGACTCTATCTTCCATATTTAGACTTGGTATTCAACACCAAGTATACCCTGTAAGAGATGATGAGGTCCTTGTAGATTCAGAAGAAATCGAGAGTAAGCCTGATCTCAGAAAGGATCAAATGAAGAGACAACTCCCAGGACTGGGAGACAGATGTCGTGAGAAGACTAGATCGTAGCTTCAGAAACTTTTAGGAAATATGGAATCTCCTGGGAATATTCCCTTGTTTCAGTGACAAAGAAGGAAGCCAGTCAGAAAGACTAGGATATGGATTCTTTCGTGAGAAGAGAAGTCAGTATTGACTTCCAATATTGATCTATACATATCAAACATGTTGAATATGTACAAACCTTGATGTATGTCTAGAGGATTCTCGCAGCAAAAGGGAGAAGACTATGATGAGACACTTATTGAAGAAATAGTTCCAGTATTTATGAAGACAACCAGAACAACCATGATTCATATATAGTATGAGATGTAGGGGGAGCAATCCCCATATTTAAAATCGAGTGGCAGTTGGTGTAGTAGATTAGCTAGGTCATGGAAACATGACTACAATGTAAGATAGAGTTACCTCCATGAAAGAAGAAGAGCTATCTTCAGTATCAGTTATTGAGCCACTCTCAGTATCAAATGAAACTGTTTCCATGATAGAATAAGAGGTGTTACTCTAAGATTTTAGCAGCCACAGTGAGAATGAAGCAGTCATTCTTAGCCTCAGAGCAGCTGCAATTGCAGAATCCCAGATTACAGAAGGAATAGTTGAAGAGAGAGTAGAGGACATACTCCCAGATAGTGAGACAGATAGTGCCTTACAGAAAGCACATAGAGCTAGCACATGTTTGTGAAGATTGATTTGCCGCTGAGCAAGTGTACCAGATTGGTACAATGTAATGAGAAACTTTGATTTAAAGACTGAAGATAGAAAGACTCATGTCTACCAGTTGAATGAAGTTTTGTACATGTTGAAGCAAGCTCCTAGAGCTTGGTATGGAAGAATTGACAGTTTCCTAACGAGCTTGGGCTTTACCAAGAGTAAAGTTGATTCTAACCTTTATCTCAAGGTTATGAATGATGAGCCAATGATGTTACTACTGTTTGTAGATGATGTATCCCTGACAAATGTGAAGAAAAGATCATCATAGATTGGAGAAGAAGCTCGCCACAAAGTTTGATGGAAGACCTAAATGCATTATCTCTTAGGTCTTGAAGTTTGGTAGAGCACATAGAAGATCTTCCTTAACCAAGGGAAGTATGTAGTTGAAATCTTGAAGAGATTTGATATGTTGGAGTGCAAGTCCATGAATACACCCATGGAAACGAAGTTGAAGCTTATGGTTGACACTTCGTCAGAATTGATTGATGCCATGCTGTATAGACATATCATTGGATCGCTGATGTGTCTGACAAACACCAGATCAAATATTTGTTTTTTCGTGAACACGTTGAGTCAGTTTCTGGTAGAACCCAAACATGTTCACCTAGTTGCTGCAAAACATGTGATGAGGTACCTTAAGGGTACGTTAGATTGTGGTCTCAGTTAATGATGGAGATCATGACTTCAGACTGAGTGGGTACACTGATTCATATTGGGCTGGAAGTGTCTCTGACAGGAAGAGCACTTCATGATGTTGTTTTAGTTTGGGACCAACCATGATCTCATGGCAGAGTAAGAAGCAATCAAGCATTTATCTCAGTACAACGGAAGCATAATACATTGCTGCGTGTTCTACTAGTTGTGAAGCCATATGGATTCATAAGTTTTTGACTGGTCTATTCGACCTAGAGATGGAAGCAACCACGATCCTATGTGATAACCATAACTGCATAAAGATGACAGAGAATCCTGTATTTCATGACAAGTCGAAACGCATAGAGATCCGATAACATTACATCCGTGACATTGTGCAGAGAGGAGCCATAAAGCTCCAATATGTTAGCACAGATGAACAGGTTGCCGATGTGTTGACCAAGCCTCTATCTCGTGTAAAGTTTGAGCACTTTCGAGATAATCTCGGTATAGTCTGAAAGGACCTCCCTCGATAGGAGGAGTAGTGTTGTGTTGATATGCTAGCCTAGTGCTGTGCTTCTAGCTTAATTGTTGTGTCGAGATGCCAGCCTAGTGCTGTGCTTCCAACTTAATTGCTGTGTCGAGATGCCATCCTAGTGTTGTGCTTCCAGCTTAATTGTTGTGTTGAGATTCCAACTGAGTGTTGTGCTTCCAGCTTAATTGTTGTGTTGATATGTCAACCGAGTGCTGTGCTTCTAGCTTAATTTCTGTGTTGAGATGCCAACCGAGTGCTATGCTTCCAGCTTAATTGTTGTGTTGAGACTCCAACTTAATTGCTAATGCCATATTAATTTCCGTGTTGAGATTCCAGCTTAATTGCTGATGCCAACTTACTTGCTGTGTTGTGATTCCAGCTTAATTGTTGATTCCAGCTTAATTGTTGTGTTGTGAGTTCAACTTAATTGCTGTGTAGTAGCCTCGTGCTGTGATGATGTGCTAGCCTCGTGATGTGATGATGTGCCAACCTTGTGCTGTGATGATGTGTTTCCAGCCTCGTGCTGTGATGATGTGTTGCCATCTTCGTGCTGTGTTGCCAGCTTCGTGCTGTGATGCCAACTTCGTGCTGAAGACTCTCAACCTAGTGCTGATGTTGATGATGCTCCAACCTTTGTGCTGTGATATTGCTGCTTTTGATGTTGTATCAGCCTTGTTCTTTTATTGATGATGATGATGTATTAGTGTTATACTAATCCATGTTGATGCAGTTTATGATGATGATGCCACTTCATCTTCTTGCTGAAGTTGATGATGATGATGCCACTTCAGCCTCTTGCTGAAGATGATGATGATGATGTTACTTTAGCCTCACGTTGAAGATGATGATGATATTACCTTAGCCTCTTGCTGATGAGGATGATGATGCCATTCCATCTCTCTGCTGTGAATGATGATGTTGATGATGAGAAAAAACTTCCGATGATTTATAGATATGCCAGTCAGTGTTCCAAGATGTTGCCCTCTTTCTCGCCTAATGCTATTGTAGAATACCCTTTTTGTTAAGGGGGAGTGTTGAAATAATGTAACTGCACAAAGTATTCTAATTATTATTGATGTATTATTCATTAGACCAATCCCCTTTTGCAGATTGATCATGTCGGGTATTGTAATTGACCAAATCCCCTTTTGCGGATTGGTCAAACCCTAATTGTAATGGGCTAAATGAAAATTCGGCCCCATAATATATTAAAGTGGTTATAACCACCCAGAATATATTAAAGTGGTTATAACCACCTAGATTGAGAAGTCGGCCCTACCAGTGAAAAGACACCTCACTCCAACGCCTACCAGATTATATAAATAAGAGAGGCTAGAGCCTCATTTGTTCACTCACTCAATTGATGATCAAAGCGCAAGTTTGGAGCTACAGTTGGAGAAGAAGAGAGAGAGAGAGAGAGAGAGAGAGAGAGAGAGAGAGAGAGAGAGAGAGAGAGACACTACTTGGGAGAGGATTTTCTGTCTTGTTTGATTTATTCTCTTGGAATTGTATTGGCTATCTATATTAAGGAAGTTTTTACTGGGTTTTCTCCCCCATGAGGGTTGCCCAAGATAAATGCCGTGTCTCTTGTGATTGTGTATTTCTCAGTGATGCTATTTATGCTATGGTTATCTAGTGGATTGAAAAGAAACATAATAATAGCTTAAACCTTAACACATATACTTAGGGACTGTCCGCATAGGAAACAAAACCCTGGGAGGGCATAAAACATCCAAGAGGCTTCCACAGTCAATGATGTGGCTAGGATCCTGCCACAAATTTATGCAGCCTTGGATAATAGACAAGTTGACCACCAAGATTCAATGGTGGAGATGGAAGGTACGATTGCCAACCATCCTATTTCCATTTTAATTGAACATGGTTCTAATTTGAGTTATGATGCCCCTCAAACTGTTGAGAAATGTAAATTGCAACAAGTTAAACATGTTAAATCATGGATTGTACAACTAGCCACTAGAACCAAAATAAAAGTAACACAGGTCATACCAGCATTCCAATTGGTCATGAGTGGGTTGCCCACCCAAGAAAACCTAAACATACTTCATCTAGGATCTTACGACCTACTGATTGGCATGGACTGGTTGGATGCCCACAAAACCAAGTTGGACTGTTACAGTCAAAATTTGGAGTGTGAAAATGAAGAAGGAAGAAGGGTAACCCTACAAGGGATTCAAAAGCATGTCTCAATGAGACAAATATCAACCCTCCAAGTGAAGAAGTATTGCAGAAAGGGATGTCCCTTGTATACAATACATGTACTAAACTCTGTTGAGAATGAAAAAACTAGCCTAGAAGACCATCCCATATTGAGAGAATATAAAGATGTATTCCCATAATAGGTGCTAGGTCTACCTCTAAGGAGGGATATTGATTTTTCAATAGAAATTTTACCAGGAGCAGTGCCAATGTCTAGAACACCCTATATGATGAGTACACCAGAGCTAGTTGAGCTCAAACTACAACTGAAGGAGATGTGGGATATAGGCTACATTTGGCCTAGTGTGTCTCCATGGAGGGCACCAACCTTGTTTGTGAAAAAGAAAGATGACACACTTAGACTGTGCATAGATTATAGACAAATCAATAAGATGACCATCAAGAATAAGTATCCCTTGCCAAGGATCGATGACTTGTTTGACCAATTAAGGGGTGCTACCATCTTCTCCAAGATTGACTTGAGGTATGGATACCATCAGGTCTGAATTAAAGATGAGGATATTCACAAGACAACCTTTAGGACAATATATGGTCACTATGAATTTGTGGTGGTGCCATTTGGGATTACCAATGCACCAACCACTTTTATGTGCTTAATGAATAACATATTCAGAAAGTTCTTGGATAGGTTTGTGTTGGTTTTCATTGATTATATCATAATCTATTCCAAGAATAGAGAAGAGAATGAAGAACATATCAAGCTAGTACTCCAGGTATTAAGAGAACATAAGCTCTATGCTAAACTCAATAAGTGTGACTTTTTCTAGAAACGAGTCTACTACCTAGGCCATGTTATTTCTGAGGAAGGAGTGGCAGTTGATTCTGACAAGATTAAATCCATCATGGATTGGAATACCCCAAAGGATGTATTTGATGTTAGATCCTTTATGGTCCTGGCAGGATAATATAGGAGATTCATAAAAGGATTCTCCAATATTGGTTTCCCAATCACCTCCCTTCAGAAAAAGGGGGTTAAATTCATTTGGACATCAGAATGTGAAGAAATATTTCAAGAGATAAAATACCTTCTAACTAATGCGCATGTGTTGACGATTGCAGACCCAAACAAGGACTTCCTCACGTGTACAGATGCTTGCAAGGAAGGGCTCAAAGGAGTCCTTATGCAAGAAGCACATGTGATTTGCTACGAATCCAAAAAATTGAATGAACATGAAGTCAATTATGTGACCCATGATATGGAATTGGCTTTCATAGTGCATGCCTTAAATACGTGGAGGCATTACCTCTTAGGTAGGATATTTTTACTTATGACATACCATAGTGGATTGAGGTATTTTTTTGACCAACCAAAACTCAATGTGAGACAAGCTAGGTGGATGTCTCTCCTTAGTGAGTTTGATTTTGAAATCAAACATATCAAAGGAAAGGAGAACATGGTGGTTGATTCCCTTACTAGAAGTATGAAAGTAGTTCACTTGGAAGATGTAAGCACCAATGAATCAAACATTAAAGAGAGGGTCAAAACTGCACAAGAAACATATGCATTTTTCAAGACCGTGACTTCATACCTAAAGCAAGAGCCCACAGGGATGAAGTATGAAGGTTATCAGATGCTTAATGAAGGCTTGCTGACCTGTAAGAGAAAATTATAAATTCCAAATTGTGATGACTTGAAGAGGTTCATAATGGATGAACTACATAAAAGACCATATACTGGTGATCCTGGTTATCAGAAAATGATCACGACCACTAGAAATCTATTCTATTGGCCCAGACTGAAAAAGGACATAGATGATTACTTAGCTAAGTGTCTAGAATGTCAGCAAGTCAAGGCAGAGCACCGACACCCAACATGGTTGTTGCAGCCCCTACCAATTCCCGAATGGAAATGGGAAACCATGTCCATGGATTTCATCACAGGATTACCAAGATCAACCAAACAGAAGGATGCCATCATGGTAGTTGTGGAAAAACTGAGAAAATATGCTCACTTCATACTTTTCAAGTCAACTTGCAAGGCAATAGATATTGCCAAAATCTTCATGAAAGAGATTCATACTGCATGGCATGCCTAAGGAAATTATATCCTACAGAGATACAAATTTTACTTCAAACTTTTGGAAATCTCTGTTTGTTGGTTTTGAAACGAAATTACTCTTTAGTACAACTTATCACCCTCAAACAGATGGGCATACAAAGAGGTTAAACCAAGTATTAGAAGACATGCTAAGTATGTATGTAATGCATCAACCCAAGAAGTGGGAGGACTACTTACCATTGGTATAATTTTCTTACAACAATGGCTATCAAGAGTCATTAAAAATGAGCCCGTTTGAAGCCCTCTATGGAAGACAATGAAACATTCCAATTAGATGGAACAACCCAATAGACAGAGTTATAATCGGGCCATATATGCTAAAGGAAATGGAACAACAAGTGATTCAGATTAGGAAAAATCTGAAGATAGCCCAGGATAGACAAAATAGCTATGCAGACCTAAAAAGGACTCCTAGAGAGTTCAAAGCATGGGATCATGTGTATCAGATAACACTCCCTCCCAGTGAAGGAACATAATGTTTTCCATGTTTCTTTATTAAAGAAATATGTACATGATTCTAATCATATTATTGACTGGTCTGTGATTCAGGTGGAACCCGAGGGAGAATTCCTGCTAGAACCCCAATGCATAATAGATAGGAAGGAAACCCTACTCAGGAAAATAACCATTTCACAGGTCAAGGTGCATTGGAAACACTTTGGCCCATATGAGGCCACATGGGAAATAAAGGATGCCATGAGACATGGATATCCATTTTTTTTTACTTCTATACATACAGAGCACATCGATAGATAGAACATCGAGGACGATGTTCCTTTAAGGGGGAGGGGATTGTAATACCCCTGTTTCCCCTAGTTTGTAAATATAACTATAACTGGACAAGAGACTAATTGGAAGACTAAATGTGTGTGAATGTTTGATTTGATGAACCTTGTATAAAAGGGTCAATGTGTGAATTTCTATTATTAATAGAATTTGAATATGTGTTGCACAACTGTTGAAAGGGGGAAAGTTTGCCAAGATAGACCATGAATGCTATGAGAGAGATGGTGAGGGTAAACCAAGGATGGTTGAGATGACCCTCACCAGACCGATACCTATTGGGTTTAATTGCTCAACAGTCCTCTGACCCAGAAATGAATTACTAGTCAGGTGGTAGTTGGAAGGCCATCCTCAAGAGTTAATGAGGAGATGGGGTAGGGTACTCATCTGTAAGGATTCTAGGCCTGTCCATGAATGGGGATTTATACCCACGTAAACTTTCCAAGGAAGGAAAAAAAGGAGGTAATTCGGGGATAAATACAGATCTGTGAGATAGCAGAATAGAGAAAAACACTCTCCCGATAAGAGCATAAAAGATACTTGGATTTTGAAGTTGAGAAAAAAAAAAGCTGAGCAGTAAGCTTGATCTGGCTGTAAGAAGCCATGGGAAGGGATTGGATACAAGATGATAAACAAGGCTGATGAGTGACTGAGGAAATACTCGTGCATAACTCCTTTATGGGAGTAGAGAAAAACAGTTGCCAAGTTCCCGTGGGAGAAGGAGAGTAACCATTAGATCGAAGGGCTGGGCAGATATCGGTCTAAGATGATGTGGCTTGATGACGCCATCTAAGGTGACGTGGACCCACATTATGCGTGCCATGTGTCACCCAGTTTGGGATGATTCACATACCCATCATGCCAGTTAGAGCATGACATGTGTCATCCCCTATCGAGGACACATGTCACCCCTTGACTCTTGCCGCGTGTCAGTTCTTGGTTTGTGCCCGCCTGGTCAACGTGGCTGGTGACGTATACGAGACTCTGGGAGTTTGGGTTACTTCGGGAGTTCGAGGATTTTGGGGAATTTTATAATTTAGGAATGACCAACACAAAATGCCGAATGCCGATCGCCTAAAGGCCAAGGCCACGTGGCGAGATATCGAGAGTTCGAGAGTTTGGGCATAGTATGGTAAAAATAAAGATTCAACGAGAATCGTCGATCGTTGAAGGTCGAAAGCCTAATGATGATAGTCTATCGCTAAACGCAAAAGGGATAGGGGAACGTGGCAATATTGTGAGACTTCGAGGATTAGGATATAGGAATGTTCGACGCTGAATGCCGAAGCCCCCCCCTTTTAACCATAGATCTCGACGGAGGGTGTGGACCGGTGATCCCCTCTGTTGTTCGATGATTTGAGAATTTGGCAACACTTTGGAATTCCCGAAGTCCGGGAACCTTTGAAGTGCCGAAACATTTGCTAATGCAGGCTCTTAGCTCCCGATTTTCAGCCCAAGGTCACGAGGAAGACCCTGCTAGTTGGTTCAAGCGCACGGTGAGAGATGTAAGATTTTAGGGAAGTTGATTAGAGGTTTTTTCTCAAGGGACTGAAAATGAACTAGGGAAAGCAAAAATTTGATGCCCCACTCCTAGAAAGGCTATTTAGGGGTTGGGTGTTACATAAAATCTAGTGGAACCTAATGTTAATCAAGATGACCTCATTTGTCTTTGATTTTAAAGGCACGAGCTCAATGGTCAATTAGTTTCATCTATTGATGGGGCCCAATAGAAGTGTCTCAAGGTAGTCATTACCTTTGGAAAAATTAGCCACAAAAGAAAAATGACCAATTGAGATCGGTCCATTAAGCAAGGTAACATGATGCATTTACCCATTGGTGGAAACAAGGTCACATTCTCACTGTCATGATGCCTAATTACAATGTAAATATCAAATGGTGTTGCCTAGGTGTTAGGAATTAGGCACTTATAATTATAGTGTGAGCTTAAACCTAGTCTGGGGCCCTTTAGGGCCTTTCACTCTAGAGTGATACCTAATTTGGGGCCTACCACCATTTTCATGCTTGTATTTTTGTGATCACCATAGATTATAGGTAGTTTTCCTAGCGTTCTTTTGTCAAAACCTGACACTCAATCAACACATTTAATAGAGCCTGGATTGGGTTTTTGGGGAAATTTCTACTTAACTTGGAGTCCCTGGCAAAGAGTTGAAGTGGAGTATCACTTATGCGATGGCCAAGGTATGTATAGTGTCTGACCTTTTTTTGAGTTTTGTGTTTTTCCTTTTTTTTAAATGGTGGTCATTGAGGTATGATTGCGAGGTAAGACTTAAGATGCTTTTCTTTTGCTAATATTTGTTACAAGAGTGTTTCTTTATATTTGTATACAAATACTATTGGGAGGTACATATATGTAGTTCCATAGGACATTTGGGTATTTGAGTGAGGTTAACTCCATTACAATGAACTCGTACAAAGGAACCAAATCTGTTGTGAATATTCATTCAAGAACTATTTGAAAAAGGGGAGGGTTGTATTTTCCTTTCCCCATTCTGATTCCATCATTGAAGTTGCATCATGTTTGATGGTAAGTAGATATCCACAATTCATTGTTAGAGATATATGTTAAATACCACAAAGAAAATAATCATTTGTTAAATGCATTTGAGGTTGTTCCTTGTGTGGCAATGAAAGTAGTCTCTACTCTTAATTGGATTGAGAGGTATACTGAATCACTCTTAATTTTGGGGATTATGATTTTATGTTACTACAAGCCCTTAATTTTCATTTACCAATCAATTTTCTATGGTTTTTGCAATGTTGAAATATTTGTAGAAAGGATTATTACAATTGCTTGTGTTGAGCACATTTTCTTCTTTAGCAGGTAGTTTCTTATTTTACTTTTGTTTTTTGGTCATGCTTCTAAATTTTTATTTTTTCTTGCCTACATGGAGCATGTGACCCTACTACTTGCATGGAAAAACAAGGTGCTCATACAACAAGGGTTAAAACTGAATTTTTGTTTGTTTTAGTTAGTTACCATAAAGTTGAAAACCTGATAAACTATAGTAAATCCATCTTAATCCTAGATGTTTTAAGTAATGAGGTTTGCATTTGGTTTTCTTATCTAGTTATTGGGGTTAAAATGGATCTATGTTAGGCTCTAACCAATACTAGTTTAATGGACTAAAATTATATGTTGTTGTCAATGGTATGGTGCATTAATGTTGATTAATTATGTATAGTTGGAAATGCTATTGGTCCACTGCCATTTTTGTGCAATATTTTGGTTGAAGGAAAGGGAGTTGATGCCTAGTATAAGGTTATCCATTGAGCTAATCTCAATGCATGAAGACCCCCCTTGTGACTTTGCATGCTTCCTCTACATGTATGATATGGATGGATATCATTTTTTTGTTGCCAATTTGGTTTTGATTTAAATGACATTGAAAATATGAACATTAGGAGGTGGTTTTTGTAGCATAGTGAACAACACACTGAGTGAGGACAATGTAAGGAAGATAGTTTGTGATGCTGTAGAGATTGAAACAAAATTTGTAAGTGATGCTCATCCATGTGACCTTGTGGGAATTATTTCCAAGCTTATGAGTCAATATATCGACTTTGTTGTTGATAGATTGTTGGTTAGCATACTTTCAAGTTCCATATTTCACATTAATCAAAACCATTGCATTCATATTTTCATGATTGATGTCATGATTTAGTGGTACTACAATAATGTTGATGAAGGTTTGATGTGCTAAAGTCTTTAATGCACAAAATCCTTTTGATTGGATGGAATTGGTCTCTCTTTAGTAAGTGTTTACAATGAGTGATGATTTTTAAATTTGGTTTAAAGTAGTTTGAAAGATTTGGTATTAACTTGAGAGTTTGGTGTTATTCAAGGGAAAGACAAACTTCTTTGAGAAAAGGGTAGGGGATTACCAAAAGGCCTCTGTTATGTCTAATTTAAATGACAACTAGAATCAATTTAGTTTTAAAGATGATGATTTTTGAAGGCACATTTCAAGTTGAAGAAGAAGCGAAATGTCCATCCAATCCCATTTAAGTACTTGGAATTTTTCTTAAAGTATTAAATGGGTTCTCTATGTCTCTAGGTGAATATTAATCTTTTAATGTTAAAGGGGCATCAACCATGGCTTGAGAATGTATTTTGTATATGCATGTTAAATTGGTTATCTTTTAAGGGTCAGAAGCATTTCTATCCCCATCCAAAACTCCCTGCTCCATTTGTTATTTTTTATAACAAAGAGTTGTGTTGCAAAGGGTTGTTCAAGTACTATATTCTAAAGTCTCCAATAAATAAATGATAGTATTCATCACGCCTTCTTACAATTGTTTGCTCTCAATATGGTTATTTATTATTGAACAAAACCTTCGAAATGTTTCTCTCATGCATTTAGTGCTATTGGTGAGTGTAAATTCACAACTTTTGTTTTTAAATATTCATAAGAATTCACATCTCTAACAAAAAAAACATGTTTTTAACTATTTTAGTAAATGATCAATGTGAGGGAATGCAAATCAATAACAATAACAAAGAGTTAATTAGTGAGTGCAAATTCAGGCCTTTTTTTCTTTCTTCTTAAACATTCATAAGAATGTATCTCTAACGAACATGTTTAAATTTAACTATTTTAGTGTGGTTAATTTTAGGAAATGAACATTATTCACAAAAAAAACCTTGAAACAAAGTATATGTTTAAAGCTATAATAAAGTTGAATTTGTGAACATTTAATAGTGGTAAGGCTAAGTATTGCATAAAAAGATTTATATATTAGTTCTTACTACTTTGCATCTTATTTTTTTTAAATATAATTTCACAAATTTCTTCATTCTTCATAATTATGAAACATTAAAGAAGTACATTATTTATTGTGCACTTTTTGCTATTTTTTGATGCCAAATTTGTTACTTTAGTACATATTCTAATTTCATACAACAAATGTTTTTTTCGAGAAAACATATCAATATTACCTGTGCACTTTTGTTATTTTTTGATGCCAAATTTGTTACTCTAATACACATTCTAATTTCATGCAACAAATGTTCTTAGAAAAGACATGTCAATATTACCTTAGATTTGTTTATGAGACAATGCGTGCATAGTATGTAAATATATGTTTTACTATTCAATTATTTAAATACATGTGTACATATAAAACAAGTTCTATTACCTTGTAATGATTTTTTAGTAAGAGTTCAAAATCATGTTAATCCATAATGATTTTTAGTAAGAGTTCAAAATCATGTTAATTCATAATTAGTTTATATAAACTTTTTAAAATTATATTTTAAAAAATACTAAAAAAAACAAAGAAAATAAAAAATAGAAAAAATGAGAGTTACTTATCAAATTTGTAATTTATGAAATGATGAGAACTTTAATACCTCATATTTCATACATATATTTTTTTGTTATCACATGTTTTTAATCATTAAACTCATTTAAATAATATATAAATAAATAAAAACAATTATAATTTTGATTTAATATTCCTAATCAATTATAATTATAATGATGAAATTAATAAAATATAACAACTTTGAAAAAATTGAAAAACAACTACTAAACTTACTTCATATATATTATTTTTTAAATTTCGTTCATATATATTATTTTTTAAATGCATTAAAATAGTTAATATATTATTTTTTTAAACATCATTGTAGTTAAAAAAAAATCTTTTTTGTTTTCTCCAAAATTAATGTTTGAAGCAGCACCATCAATGATCTCACGAGAAGTGTACTAAAATTTCATTATTATAATCCTGCCATGACTGCAAATTTATAATCTTGTATAAGCATCCACTCTCAAGCTAAAATAATTGCAGACAACGCCATGTAATGTCACTAATCCTCTTTATCATATTTTTCTGATAAACCTACAACCATTTATGGACTATTGCAGTTCATTTCACGTAACTTCAACTGAAGCGTATACATTTCAGCAGGCATCAACCTGTATTGATATGACGGAGTAGAGAATCCGTTCATAGTTTATTGACTTTGCATATATCTGTGTGTATAAATTTAAGCTCCTACACTAACTGATCTAACTACTGATTCAATGGACCTTTGAGCAATTTCTTTTGACAAAGCTCATTCGATTTTTCTTCAAATCAAACAGAAAATGAAAATTCTGCTGAGCTCTGTTGCCGATGATGGACAGATCCGTGATCCCATCAGGGGATTGCTGCACAGACATGCACACGATGTTATCTTCCATTTGAAAGAAGAGATTCTGCCATGGAATGTCGAGCTTCGCCCCTCCTCTGAAATGAAAAACCAGATTGGGAAGCTCAGGCTGATCTCCCCCGGCACCAGAAATATCAAAACAAGGTGTCCCAAGAAGCGATTCCCTGAAGAACACCTGAGGATAAGGCACAGTCAATATTAAAGTCAGCATGAGAGCTCGGTAGGCCGGGGTGGCAAGGAGAACAAAGGTGGTGCCAGTATCGATTACAGTGCCTCCTGATCCATCTCTAACTTGAAAAACTTGGGAAGGAACGGGCAGGATTCGATCCCCGAGACTGATTCTCCTCACATCTAAATAATACGCATTTCTACCAGTATTATTTGGAGTTAAGAGAGGCGTACGGACCACATGCTTGCCCGGGAGAGCTGCAGATTTGCCGAAGAACATTGTGCTGGATGCATTGGTATTTGCAGAAGTGAGGCAATAAGAAAATCTGTATCCTATAGTGGGGCCTAACTGGGAAATTAATGAATAAGAACCCCTATCAAGCCCTATTCCTCCATCACCTGGAACCCCTTGGGTTTGCAATGCACACCCAAATGCAAAACCCTTGAATTTTTTGATGCCCTTGTTGACTTTTTTCAGGTTTAGGTTATCCACTGCTATCAGGCCAGAGGAACCTGTTAGGTCTACATAAATGTACTGAAATCTACATTGAGAAGAGGATGAGGCATTCGTGCAGGAAGCAGCTTGGAGACCAATGTCTGCCTGCACTTTCCTGCATATGGGACTTTTGCAGGTCAGGATTTTGAATGTAGAGGACCCATTTGCTTCAAACAAGTGACTGGGATGACCTAGATTGGGATTTCTATTAGAAGAATTTGAGCATTTGATCCAGACTAATGTGCTTCCTGTATCTGCAAACATTGTGGTGAAGGTCTGAGGAGGAGTGCCTAAGGATATGGTGGTGACATAATCCCCTTCTGAGGAAGCAGTGATGGGACTGTAGTAGTTCCCTTGATTTTTATTTCTACTGCTGCTGCTGCCATTTTTTCTCTTTGATTCGATGTCATTTTGAGAATTCTTTGAGAATATGGATACTGCACGATTCAGGCTCCTTTGCATTGCATTCTCAAACTGTTGCAGGCGACCTAGAGAGGCATCGTAGATAGGAGAAGAAGGGGAATCTCTGTGGAACAATGGCAGCTTCAAGGGAATGGGTCCTTGAAGATGGCTGGCTGAGGATAGAACAGGCAGGAGCAAGAACACTAAGGGTAGGAGACAGAACAAGAAATATTGCTTGAAGGAAGCCATTGCAGAGTGGGAAAATGCTTATCAGAAAAATGATGATGATATTGTAAGTCAGTTGATGAACAATCTGAGCAGAGGCACAATTTTTCTTGATTGCTTGCTTGCTTGCTCAGAATGAACAATACTAAGACATTTATAGATGGACAGAATCAGATCTACGTAATTGAATTTGGACAAAACCAAGTCATAGACTTGAAATCTGTTGATAGAATTGGAAGTTTTTGGAAATTATCCTGATTGTACGATATGATTGATAAGATTATTGGAAAGTTAACTTCTAGTTATCAAAATTGCATATCAATCATCGCAAGAAAATATGTGACTGACAATTTCTTGTCAATCAATTTCTGAAGATCAGACTGGTATATTAAATTGGTAAGTTTCTCGCTTCTCGTTTCATTTGTGATCTGTCATCAGGTGTATAATGAATTATCTTTCCGCTGCATAATATATATGATCACATGGAGAAAGTTTATGATCACATGTTTGAGAGAGACGTTCTCATGGTTGTTATGTGAGTTCAGAGGGTCTACTTGCATATCTATCTTGTGGATTGCCAGCTTGAGAATCTTGTTCAATGGAACTCTCAAGAGAAGTGAGGCTCCTCACATTAAATTACTTCACAAATATTTTATTAAGAGAAGTGAGGCTCACATTAAATTACTTCATAAATATTTTATTAAGAGAAGTGAGGCTCGTCATTACTATTGTTCATTACTCAAATGTTGCACACATGAACACTTTTGGTTTATGAACTTATGCTGGTATTGTTCATTTACCCAAATGTTGCACACATGAACACTTTTGGTTTATGAACTTATGTTAAATAGTAGTTTTCAGAAGCATTTGTTTGAGATACACGATAAAGCAAGGAATTCTTTGATCTAGGGATTGTTAGAGTAAATCTTTCAGTGGTGAATGAAGCCTTAGCCATCTATAGTGCTAAAAACAATGGGAGGTGTCAATGAATACTAAAATTGTTTGAAGTGGGTTGTCCATTTGCATTTTTCATTTTTTGAGATATGGAATAGGGATGTGCAAGTAAATTTGAGTTGCACTGGGCCAAGTGGTAATTGATTATGCACATCTGAGAAGTGTTATGAGTTGGGAATTATTACAAAAGATACGAAGGATGATGGTTAGGGATTCACTACGAAGGTTTTGGCTTGAGGGATGGAGTTTTACTGCAGGTTGTAATGCAGAGATAAAGGGTAAAGCAAGGAATTCTTCAATCCAACAATCACTATGGTAAATCTCTCATTGGCAAGTGAAAACCTAGTCATGTATAGTGCTAGAAATAAAGAGAGGTGTTAATGGATACTAAAAAGGTTGGATTTGGGTCGTTCATTTGTGTTTTCCATGCTTTCAGTTATGGGATAGGGATGCACAAGTAAATCCAAGTTGCACTGGGGCCAAGAATCTGTTGATTATGCACAAGCTAGAACATAATAGAGCTTGCAGTTCTATTCTAATGCCATGAGTTTGAACTTCTATTCTAACATCGTCGGGAAATGGAGGAAGGCCTTGTTGATTTCTCGGAAGATCCACTAGAGGGCCAGGAAATTTAGTTTGATCTAGTGGAAAATCCTAGTTGTCTTGAAGCCCCCTCAACCCAATCCATGATGATAGGGACCAGACATTTAAAGGAAGATATGGTCACATTTCTGGGTGATTTGGCAAGGGCTCAAACTGATAGTTGGATATTTGACCTGGCACCCCCATATAACAAAACATCGGTTATAATAACATCACCCTAGCCTAGCATTCAAGATCAACATGGAACGGGGTCAAGCAAGTACAAATTCGAATATCTCTTGGGGGATGAGTTTTTTTCCCTACATACAGAACCATTAGGGTATTTAGCTCTAACACAGGGACATTGACCCCATGCATTCATTTTGGTTGATCTGATACCATTGGATTTGATGTCTAGTTTTCTTGGCCTTGAGTTTGGTGGAAGGAACAATGTTGGATCGTTTAATCACGATCAAGGCTTCATTAGTAAGTTGTTAACTAGTGACCTCATGAATGACATCTCCTCCTTTAATCCTAGGGATTAAAAATAGGAAGGCTTGGGATTGAGAAGATGAGTGAATCCTTGGAAACAAAGAAAATGTGTTAAATGCAAAATTGAAGCTATCAATTTGCAACTTGGTGACAATATTAAGCTACATGAGATCATGGAGCTAGAGGAATCTTCGCTACTTAATCATTTTTTCAGAAAAAGAATGAGAGGGGAGTCCCTAAAAACTTGGTTGGCAAAAAACTTCTGGCCTTGCTTGGATACAAGCCATGAACCATGGTTTTTGTGAAGGGTTGGTTGGTTTGGACATTAAAGACCATAGAGGATGAAAACAAGGTTCTCTTGGGGTTTGTATGCATTACACCTTAAGAAATGGTATCTAGACTTTGATCCCCACTTAACCCACCTTGACTTCATTTTGATTTGGGTAAGGATGCTAGGGCTCCCCTTGATTCTATGGTTCGATGAAGTCTTCAAATAAATAGGGATTTATTTATATCTCTTCTATGAAGAGGATATCCCATTCCCTAAATTTGACTATATGGGGTTGGCCAGGATACTAGTCGGACTCGACCTGTCCAAAGGATTGGTCAATTCCATCATAATTTGGTAGGGAACTACAATTTTCTACCAATCCCTTGACTATGAAGGGATTCCTTTTAAGTGTGGTAAGTGCCATGAATATGGACATTTGGCTAAGAATTTATTTCTCTGGTTCAAAAGGAAAATGTGGGTCTATAAATCTCCCCAAGGCACAAATGACTCAACCCAATCTTCTTCAAAGAAGGAATCCCATGAGGACCCCCATAAATCCTCCTCTAAAGGAATTTTGACATCATATACACCAACAAAGGAGATACAAGCCTAGTTTCAAGAGCATCCCCCAAGTTATCTTCAAAGGTCCAATCACTTGCCTATCTCAAGTAAGCGATATTCACCTCCTCCCCTTGAATCTAAAAATTCTTCCAACCACTTGCTTTTCGGGTCTTGGGAGGTAGGACTAGAGAAAAAAATATTGGATCAACTTGGTGATTTCTTGCCTAGTCTGTGAGGGATCTAAATCTCCCAACCCCCTCCTTTCATTCCTTTAGATGGATTGGGAGGGGTCCACTGCATCAAACCCAAACATTTGGACTTCCTTGTCCCATCCCTTGAGAATATATTGGACCTAAAATCGATCAATGATTCCCAATACTTTGAGGCTGCCAAATACAACCTTAGACCTAGGATTAGGGGACCAAGTATTTTCTTAAGAGGAATTGAGGGAGGATTGGGACACCTGGAAGAGAAAGGTTCTAAAGCAATTCAGAGAGGTATAAAATCATTCATTTATTTGTCTCAAAAGAAAGAAAATTCTGAAGTTAGAAGTGGATGAAAACAATCTTTGATTGGGGCCCTTAGAGCAAATGCCCCTAAGGATGGTTCCAAATGATATTATTAACCTTGAACTATAGAGGATTGGTGGATTCCTCCAAGAAATTGTCTCTATAAAAAGGTTAATTGAGATCTATAATCCTTCTATCATCTTCTTACAAGAATTGAATGGCTCAAAGAAGAGAACTTTGTGAAAAAAATCAAAGACTCTTCGAAACCATTTGATGGCTCTTTTAATAATCAACACCCATTCAATTCCAACAAAACTTGAAAAATGTCAAGTAGGTGGAAATCTTATGGTCCAGAGAGAAAAAGGAAAAAATTGATAGAACTTTAAAGGATGTTGAAGATCTCTTAGCCACTAGCCTCACCAAGGAAGGATTTGATTTCTTGATAGACACATAAATATGAGAAAAGTTAGCTTGAAAACAAAAGAAGAAGAATTCTTCTAGATAGAGAGAAAGCATGGTGCTTGAAAAGTAGGGAAATCTAGCTTCAAGCAAGATATGATAACACACAATATTTCCACATATTTTTCAACTAGAGGAAAAACATAAACTCCATCTAGAAGATTGTGAAAGAAGACAGATCCTCAACAATGAGCTTCCCTGAAATTTCTTCTGAAGGGGTAAAGTACTTTCAATCCTTATTCAAATATGACTCTCAAACTACCATTGCAACAATGATCCTTTTATCTATATTCTTCCCTACATTTGTTGAACCAGAGGATAATAAAGCATTTATGGTAGAGGCGGGGAAAGACGAGCTCCTTAGAACCTTCCATAGCTTCCCAAAGGACAAAATTTCTAGGCCAAATGGTCTCCCTTTATCAGTTGTTATAATTTAATTGAATACAATCTTATAATAGTAGTGAAGGCCTCAAGAACCACTAGGAGAGATTTGGAAGCCTTCAACTCCACCTTTATAACACTTATACCCAAGGTCGATAATCTCACTTTCCATGAAAACTTCCATTGTATTTCCCCCTGCAACTACATCTACAAAATAATCTCCAAGAATTTCTCAAGAAGATGGAAACAAATTCTTTCTCACTAGATCTCCCCTAAGTAGTTTATCTTCCTCAAAGGGAGATAAATCAATGGGGTCATGGAGGTTTCCTAGGAGGGTATCCACTTGATAAAGACTAATAAATTAAGAGAAATGACTATAAAAGTATAACTTTCTAAGATAAATGACTATTAAAGTATAACTCTCTAAAGATTTTTACAGAGTGAGTTGGCTCTCACTACAAGGAGAACACCTTATAGGGGAGGTTTTTATTGAACCTACCCGAAAAAATCATCCCTTTTCTAATTATAGTAGAGGTTTTTAGTGAAGGTAGGCGACCGAAGGTTTTTGTGGAGGTTTTTACACTAGTGCACCTCCATAGTACATACGCACTGGTGCACTCCAAGACATAATGTACCGGTGTTGAAAAAAAAATTTGCACCGATAACCGTTATTAATATAAAATGATAAAACATATTTTTTATTTAATAAAAATAAATACATAACTGTTCTCTTGGTTAATAGGCACGCACTAGGGCATCTACTATACTGGCGCACCAGAAAACAATAATACACACACACACACACACACACACACACACACACACACACACACAATAGTGGAGTTTTAAAGTATTTACCAAAAATACAAGTGGGTGCGCTACAGGGGATTGAAGGCACTGGTGTGTTCAACTATATGGCACACTGTGATAGGGTAAAAAAAAATCATACCAGTGTGCTACATAATGCATCGATGCATCTTACTGTCGGGCGCATCGTGATAGAGTAAAATAAAAAAACAATTACCAAACCGATTTTCATTATTACATTTTATTTTGTGATTCCAACCTCTCACACAAGCATTGATGCTCTCCCTCCTTATATGGATGCCCTGTTTGCAATGCTCTACAATGTTGCTTCCTCATTGCCACTATAGATTTTGTACATTTTCTAGTTTTGGAAAAAAAAATGAAAATTTCATTTTTGCTATTTTAGATTTCTGGATGAAAACTGTGTATGGAGTTTTCATCCTCTATGAGCCAACAATGCCTCCTCGGGAAAGAAGAGACTAGGTAAATTGTTTGTTACCTCCTTGTTTTAATTTTCACTAGATTAAAATTTAAAATTGGCCTTAAATTTAACATTTTTTAAAAACAATTTGTGCGGTGTGCTTCATGCGTTCAGCTCACCTCGGAAACGATGCGTCCTGTGAATTCACAGGAAGCACTATCCATGGTACGTCATGTGAATTTACATGAAGCACGGCAGGCGATGCATAAAATATTACCAAACACATCGCTTAACACTAAGCACCTTGCACAAGAAAACTACATTTCCAGTGCCTATGTCTAAGAAGAGACATTTTTTTTGCATAATAAACCTACCGACGTGTTCTAACAACTTGAACACACCGATGTCCCTTACCTAACATAAGTCCTTGTGACCGATAAATACAATGCACTGCTAGACGAGGCACTGCAAAACCAATGTTTTATATGGAATAACCGCACTGGTGAACCACATAGCACATATAAAACTTATCATACTCGTGTGTTTAGTGACTAATGTAGCACTGCTATAAATTCACACTGGGGCTCCAAGCAACATGGAGAGCCGAACTTACCGATGTATCTGAATGGTGTGTTGCATGGAATAACACACATTGGTGTGTTTAATTAATAATGTAGCACCGATGTGCCATGCAACATGGATCATTGTCAAAATTGCGAACATGGATTATCAAACTTACCAGTGCACCTTAATGGTGCATATCAAGGCATTTAATGAAAATTGTAGCACTAGTGTGCAAAAATAACATAGAACACCATGTATGGTGCTTGTTATCTAATAACGTGCACCATCAACAGTGCATAATGTTTAAGAAAGGCACATTAGTTACTTTACCACTTTTTTTTTTTCAAACATAAATTAATTTCAGTTTTTGATAAATACAAAATAGTTATATATGTGTGTGTTTTATAATTTAAATTTGTTATATATATATATATGTGCCTATAAATAATTGTATGTGAATCAGAGAAGATGATGATGATTGTAGAAGCAGGCCGACATATACAACTATGTACATGAGTGGGAGGCTAGAGAGAGGGAGAGGGAGAGGGAGAGGGAGAGGATACCTCCCTATTGCATCACAAACTCATTTCCTTTTGAGGGATGTTGGCCTTCTCAAGTTTTATGAGGAGGCTACATCCCTCAGGGGGGACTCTTCATTTTTATAGCAGTTGATCCGTCGTTGGGATCATGTTCGACAAGCATTTAGGGTCAGTCCCGATATGTGGTATCATTCCACAAAGGACAATATTTATTTTATCACTGAGTTGTCTGGGAGGGGGGAGGTTTGGCTCCAGTTCCCTAATGTAATACCTCGGTTTTGAGTCATTGGATCAATAATGTTTTTTTTTTATTGATGAAAAGGCCATAGTACTTGAGCAATTGAAAAGGCTGGAGAGCCTAGGAAATGTAATATTTTGAAAATTTTAATAATAAAATACATCGTTGGCTACGATACAGACAAGGACAAGAATTATAGGGGACTATGATTCCATGAGAGAGGGGGGTGGGTGAGGCTCTAATCCTTTATATGTTTTATAATTTTATTTTACGTGGATGTTAGTGAAAAGGGGAAGGGTTGCATGAGTCTCTTGGAGAGGCCACATTAGGCCCATGAATCAACTATATAAACCCTACATGTGGGCTATTTGGGGGTTGCTTCATTTTGGTCATTCGTTGATACATCATTGCTATGGATTCATTTTGGTTACCTCCTTTTTTGTTCATCATTATTTCCTTCTTTCTCACTCTTGGTTTGGTGTTGGGAATGGGAAACAAGTTAATGGAGTAGTGAGCCATGGATGGTTGGTTGTAGGAACTACTGGTGGTTTCCAACAGGGAATTGATGCCTGCATGCATGATATGTGTTGGCATACTGAGAAAACTTGTCCACAATTGTGAATCCTCAGAGTTCCAACATTAATATTTATTGATCATTAGCACTGGATCCCTAGAAAGAGGTGGACATATCAAAGGACTGCATGGCATTGAAAGGGGTTCATTCTCCTTGGGTGGTGCATGTTGAAGGGGGGAGAGAGCTAGTAACTTTGTGTGGTTGAGAGACCGTGAGAGCTTGGTAACAGTCTGGTTTGGGAAACTAAGATTCAGTCCATGACCTATCCTTGTGGATTCATGGTTTGATCCAGATTGTGCTAAGAATGAATCGAGACAAAAACAAAATATAGCAGAGAACACAAAATACAGTGAAACACAACTTTTATTAATGAATAAGATAGAAAAACACCGTGGAACACAAAATGATAGAATGGGGTATCTTATCTCTGAAAATAAAGAGATGTTGGCTACGCTTCATTCAAAACAAGATTTATATCACACTCCATTGCATGCTTAAAGGGCCTCCTTCACCTCAATTATATATGAGAGAGTGAGAGGAGAACAATTCCCATGATGCACGTGGGATAAATTAATCTAAGTTTATAAAATTCCATAGGCATGTAAAACACTAGGACTTCCCAAGAGGTCAGCCATTCTAGTACTACTCTATCCCGAGCACGCTTAACTGTGGAGTTCTAATGGGATCCAGTGCATTAATTCTATGTTGTAGGCATGTACATAACACCACTAGGAAATCATTACATGATGTTTGTAATTGAAAAATGAAGATGATATTACATTCCATTCCCTATCAAAAGGGTGAGTATCATGGTTTCTCAAAACCATAGGCTTGAAATGTTGATTCAGTGGAAAGGGTGGTTGGCCACCGAGATCCACCTGGATCATTCCCCCCCTTTTAGGAAGCAATGGTCCCCATTGTGTCAAGTTCCCTTGGGAGATGGGGAAACTTCTGTTGAATATTAACCTTGGTGAGTCTCTTTCCTTGTTGAATTAGATGTCTTGATTGTACTTTTCCCATGGAAGGATGTCATGAACCTGTTGGAGGTGTTGGATCCATTCAATAGATCTAGATGCATGATCTTCCTTGGTCTGAGTGTGGGAGGACTCAGTTGGTGAAGATGCAACAAGAAGAGATATATCAATGGGGGCTAATGGGTGGAACCCCAAGCACACTTGAAAAGTGTCATGGCCAATAGAGCTATGTTAAACATATGGAAGACTCTCATTCTCTTTGTGCTCCTCTAAAATCTTGTTGACTTTCTTCTGTTGGATAGAAACGTCTTGGGCCGAGGATGTAGTGGTCGCAGTGACCTTCTGTTCACCGTCTGTGAAGAGGGAAAACTTTGTAGTCTAAGAGATTACTTTGCAACATTTTTTTTTCGAGATCAATGAAGTGGTAGTAGTTGGATCTACCCATGGTACCCTGTAGATCTGACCTCCTAGAGTAACCATGACACTATGGGGCCGAGACTCATAGATAACATGACATTTCCATATATATGGTTGTCCTAAAATAGCATCAAAAACTTCAAGTGGATAAACATCACACACTACCTTATCCTTGAAGGGATTGATGCCATATGAAATATGACACTGTTGGATGACACAGATGTCTCGTCCACAACTCAACCATCTGATGGTGTGTGGTTGGGGGTGTGGCATCGCTGGTAGCTTAAAGGGCCTCCTTCACCTCAATTATTGTTAATCCCTAATATTGGATCATTACCCCTTAATTGGGGCATATTACATTAGTAATGTTATTTTATTTATGTCGGCTTTATTCCATTAGTTGTAATTATACCTCATAGTCTCCTATATATACCAAGGATACATTTTCATTTGGAATCATCTTGTACTTGAACATTTAAGTGGGGTAAAATGAGGTTTCCCCCTCAAAGAGGCTTATTATATGAAATTATCTCTTTTTCAAGGTGTTGAGTACTTTTTCTGAGGTTTTTCTATGCTATATTGATATTTGGTTCCTAACATACGGTATCAGAGCTCAAGGTCTTGGGGTTTCTCTACTACATATGAGACACCTTGGAACTTTCACTATAACTTTTTTTATACAGCATTTCAG
The DNA here is from genome assembly GCA_009831015.1 of Picea engelmannii. Classification (NCBI taxonomy): domain Eukaryota; kingdom Viridiplantae; phylum Streptophyta; class Pinopsida; order Pinales; family Pinaceae; genus Picea; species Picea engelmannii. The sequence continues at coordinate 732,826 of ML778250.1, read as the reverse complement.
AAGGAACAACTTGGAGGATATCTATTAGACGGATCAAGGTACGTTGGGTTAAAATTTCAGCTCCCGAGGCCTTATACTTTCGGAGATACAACCTGTACAAGATAGGGTTCTGCAATCATCCTGAAATGAGTCATTGCGGAATTTTCGCTATAAATTTTTTTCTGTAATGTTTCAGACCCTGAACTCTAGAGGATATTCATAGAAATTAGTAAGGTATATGTGGTAAAAGGTTTAGATTCTGGGTCATCTCAAATTTGTAGATACACCTTGTGTAAGATAGGGTATATGACTAGTCCTATTGACTAGTCTCAATAAGGTGTTCCAGGTAAAACAATCATAAATTCTTCCTAGAGTATCCAAATTGAGTGGGACTAGTTTCATTGGATCATGGACAGTCTGTAGTATTTTGGGTATGAGTTTCAGAAATTATATCAATTATTTTGTGCGGGGCATGCTATACAAGTGAGATCTCTTGGAAAGGCCAAAAATCGACAAGTTGTGGGGAAGTTACCGTAAATTCCACTTGGCACATCCAATTTTGATCAGACCTGTGGCATTGCAGAGAAGAA